>CM057252.1:1284445-1294445 GCA_029931835.1 Etheostoma nigrum
AGCAGGATGTGTTGCAGTGAGAACAATATAAATGTGCGTCCCATTTCCTTCATGGCTTCCCTTCCTCGCGTCTTAGTCCGTCCCATCGGGGAAGCACGGGATGTGTTGTGTTGCAGTAGACTGAGTGTGTGTGTGTGTGTGTGTGTGTGTGTGTGTGTCTGCAGATCACCCCGTCGTTGGCCCAGCTGAGGGACTTCCTGTGTGGGACGCTGCTGTCCGTCCAGCAGGAGCAGCTGTGTGTGGAGACCAGTCTGACGGAGACGGTGCAGCGGTTCGTCCGCCTCCTGGAGGACAAGCGTCTCATCACCGTGGCAACAGACTCTCACGGCGGGCACGCTCTGCAGGTCACCAGGCTGGGGAGGGCCACGTATAAAGGTGACTCCGTCTGCCAACATTAAAAATCAACACTTTTGTTGATGCTTTTCATCGATGTTTTTAACTTCTTCTTACGTTTTTGCTAGCAGTAAGCAGTGCTCTAGCAGCTAGCAGTGTGCTAGCTGTGTGCTAGCAGCTAGCAGTGCTCTAGCAGCTAGCAGTGTGCTAGCTGTGTGCTAGCTGTGTGCTAGCAGCTAGCAGTGCTCTAGCAGCTAGCAGTGTGCTAGCTGTATGCTAGCAGCTAGCAGTGCTAGTAGCTAGCATTGTGCTAGCAGCTTGCAGTGTGCTAGCAGCTTGCAGTGTGCTAGCAGCTAGCATTGTGCTAGCAGTAAGCATTGTGCTAGCAGCTACCAGTGTTCGGCTGCACAGATGTCTGCGTGCAGCTGTTGGTCCATTCCTTTAACTGTCTATGGTCTCCCCAGGCTCAGTGGATCTGAGCTACAGCGAGGTCCTTTACAGAGACCTCTCTAGAGGTCTGGAAGGTCTGCTGCTCAACAGCTTCCTGCACCTGGTCTACCTGGTCACCCCGTACGACATGGTCGCACAGTGCAAGCCCGACTGGATGCTGTTCTTCAGACAGGTACACAGCCTCTGACGTCATAGCTCCTGTTTCTCAGCTCTGATGTCATAGCTCCTGTTTCTCAGCTCTGACGTCATAGCTCCTGTTTCTCCAGCTCTGACGTCATAGCTCCTGTTTCTCAGCGCTGATGTCATAGCTCCTGTTTCTCAGCTGTGACGTCATAGCTCCTGTTTCTCAGCTGTGACGTCATAGCTCCTGTTTCTCAGCTCTGACGTCATAGCTCCTGTTTCTCAGCTGTGACATCATAGCTCCTGTTTCTCCAGCTGTAACGTCATAGCTCCCGTTTCTCTAGCTGTGACATCATAGCTCCTGTTTCTCCAGCTGTAACGTCATAGCTCCCGTTTCTCTAGCTGTGACATCATAGCTCCTGTTTCTCCAGCTGTGACGTCATAGCTCCTGTTTCTCCAGCTGTGACGTCATAGCTCCTGTTTCTCCAGCTGTAACGTTATAGCTCCTGTTTCTCAGCTCTGACCTCATAGCTCCTGTTTCTCCAGCTGTGACATCATAGCTCCTGTTTCTCAGCTCTGACGTCATAGCTCCTGTTTCTCCAGCTGTAACGTCATAGCTCCCGTTTCTCTAGCTGTGACATCATAGCTCCTGTTTCTCCAGCTGTGACGTCATAGCTCCTGTTTCTCCAGCTGTGACGTCATAGCTCCTGTTTCTCCAGCTGTAACGTTATAGCTCCTGTTTCTCAGCTGTGACGTCATAGCTCCTGTTTCTCAGCTCTGACCTCATAGCTCCTGTTTCTCCAGCTGTGACATCATAGCTCCTGTTTCTCAGCTCTGATGTCATAGCTCCTGTTTCTCAGCTGTGACGTCATAGCTCCTGTTTCTCAGCTCTGACGTCATAGCTCCTGTTTCTCCAGCTCTGACGTCATAGCTCCTGTTTCTCAGCGCTGACGTCATAGCTCCTGTTTCTCCAGCTGTGACGTCATAGCTCCTGTTTCTCCAGCTGTGACGTCATAGCTCCTGTTTCTCCAGCTGTAACGTTATAGCTCCTGTTTCTCAGCTGTGACGTCATAGCTCCTGTTTCTCAGCTCTGATGTCATAGATCCTGTTTCTCCAGCTCTGACGTCATAGCTCCTGTTTCTCAGCTCTGACGTCATAGCTCCTGTTTCTCAGCTCTGATGTCATAGATCCTGTTTCTCAGCTCTGACGTCATAGCTCTTGTTTCTCTAGCTGTGACGTCATAGCTCCTGTTTCTCAGCTCTGACCTCATAGCTCCTGTTTCTCAGCTCTGACGTCATAGCTCCTGTTTCTCAGCTCTGACGTCATAGCTCCTGTTTCTCAGCTCTGACGTCATAGCTCTTGTTTCTCTAGCTGTGACGTCATAGCTCCTGTTTCTCAGCTCTGATGTCATAGATCCTGTTTCTCAGCTGTGACGTCATAGCTCCTGTTTCTCAGCTCTGACGTCATAGCTCCTGTTTCTCAGCTCTGACGTCATAGCTCCTGTTTCTCAGCTCTGATGTCATAGATCCTGTTTCTCAGCTCTGACGTCATAGCTCCTGTTTCTCAGCTCTGACGTCATAGCTCCTGTTTCTCAGCGCTGACGTCATAGCTCCTGTTTCTCAGCTCTGACCTCATAGCTCCTGTTTCTCCAGCTGTGACATCATAGCTCCTGTTTCTCAGCGCTGATGTCATAGCTCCCGTTTCTCAGCGCTGATGTCACAGCTCCTGTTTCTCAGCTCTGACCTCATAGCTCCTGTTTCTCAGCTCTGACCTCATAGCTCCTGTTTCTCTAGCTGTGATGTCATAGCTAGCTGTGTGTAATCGGTGGTTGTGTGTTCCTGTCGTAGTTCACGCTGCTGTCGGCTGCCGAGCAGAAGATGTCTGCAGCCGTCGGCGTGCCGGAGAGTTTCATCGCCAGAAAAGCTGCCGGCCAGACGGTGAGAAAGGTGAGCCTCGCTGGGTTGTTACAGGTGAACATGGAGCGACGGTTTCGGCACTTTGGTTCAACATTTGGTTTTTTGGTCGCTTTTCCAAAATGTTTGTAGTTTCTTTGTCGCTTTTTTCAATGTTTTAGTTGCATTTTTTGACATTTTTGTAGCTATTTGTCGCTTTTATCAAGCATTGTTGTCACTTTTGTTCAACATGGAGGTGGTGTCTTGTTGTTTCAGGGTGAACATGTGTTTGTGTCTTGTTGTTTCAGGGTGAACATGTGTTTGTGTCTTGTTGTTTCAGGGTGAACATGTGTTTGTGTCCTGTTGTTTCAGGGTGAACATGTGTTTGTGTCCTGTTGTTTCAGGGTGAACATGTGTTTGTGTCTTGTTGTTTCAGGGTGAACATGTGTTTGTGTCCTGTTGTTTCAGGGTGAACATGTGTTTGTGTCTTGTTGTTTCAGGGTGAACATGTGTTTGTGTCTTGTTGTTTCAGGGTGAACATGTGTTTGTGTCTTGTTGTTTCAGGGTGTGAACATGTGTTTGTGTCTTGTTGTTTCAGGGTGAACATGTGTTTGTGTCCTGTTGTTTCAGGGTGAACATGTGTTTGTGTCTTGTTGTTTCAGGGTGTGAACATGTGTTTGTGTCTTGTTGTTTCAGGGTGTGAACATGTGTTTGTGTCCTGTTGTTTCAGGGTGTGAACATGTGTTTGTGTCTTGTTGTTTCAGGGTGAACATGTGTTTGTGTCTTGTTGTTTCAGGGTGTGAACATGGAGGCCGTGCGGCGGATGTATTTGGCTCTGGTGCTGTTTTCCCTGCTGAAGGAGACCAACCTGTGGAGCGTGTCCGACCGGTTCCAGCTGAGCCGCGGCTTCGTCCAGAGTCTGCTCAGCTCGTCCTCGGCTTTCTGCTCCTGCGTGTTGCACTTCACACAGGTTTCCCCTCACTAACATCTGAAATAAGATAGGTCTAGACCGCTCTATAATTTACAGATAGAGCAGGTCTAGACCGCTCTATAATTTACAGATAGAGCAGGTCTAGACCGCTCTATAATTTACAGATAGAGCAGGTCTAGACCTCTCTATAATTTACAGATAGAGCAGGTCTAGACCGCTCTATAATTTACAGATAGAGCAGGTCTAGACCGCTCTATAATTTACAGATAGAGCAGGTCTAGACCTCTCTATAATTTACAGATAGAGCCGGTCTAGACCTCTCTATAATTTACAGATAGAGCAGGTCTAGACCACTCTATAATTTACAGATAGAGCAGGTCTAGACCTCTCTATAATTTACAGATAGAGCAGGTCTAGACCTCTCTATAATTTACAGATAGAGCAGGTCTAGACCTCTCTATAATTTACAGATAGAGCAGGTCTAGACCTCTCTATAATTTACAGATAGAGCAGGTCTAGACCGCTCTATAATTGACAGATAGAGCAGGTCTAGACCACTCTATAATTTACAGATAGAGCAGGTCTAGACCGCTCTATAATTGACAGATAGAGCAGGTCTAGACCGCTCTATAATTGACAGATAGAGCAGGTCTAGACCGCTCTATAATTGACAGATAGAGCAGGTCTAGACCACTCTATAATTTACAGATAGAGCAGGTCTAGACCACTCTATAATTGACAGATAGAGCAGGTCTAGACCGCTCTATAATTTACAGGTAGAGCAGGTCTAGACCACTCTATAATTTACAGATAGAGCAGGTCTAGACCACTCTATAATTGACAGATAGAGCAGGTCTAGACCGCTCTATAATTGACAGATAGAGCAGGTCTAGACCGCTCTATAATTGACAGATAGAGCAGGTCTAGACCACTCTATAATTTACAGATAGAGCAGGTCTAGACCGCTCTATAATTTACAGATAGAGCAGGTCTAGACCGCTCTATAATTTACAGATAGAGCAGGTCTAGACCTCTCTATAATTGACAGATAGAGCAGGTCTAGACCGCTCTATAATTGACAGATAGAGCAGGTCTAGACCGCTCTATAATTTACAGATAGAGCAGGTCTAGACCGCTCTATAATTTACAGATAGAGCAGGTCTAGACCACTCTATAATTTACAGATAGAGCAGGTCTAGACCGCTCTATAATTTACAGATAGAGCAGGTCTAGACCACTCTATAATTTACAGATAGAGCAGGTCTAAACCACTCTATAATTTACAGATAGAGCAGGTCTAGACCACTCTATAATTTACAGCTGAGAACGCGGTTTGACGGCGTGCAGCAGGTTTTCTGACAGGAGTGGGATGTGTGGAGAAGTCGGTGTAATGATTGTTTCTGTGTTGTCAGGAGCTGGAGGAGCTGTGGCCGTTCAACGCTCTGCTGACGGAGCTGACGCGGCGGCTGAGCTACTGCGTGACGGCCGAACTCATCCCCCTGATGGAGGTGGTCGGAGTCATGGAGGTCAGCGTCCACAGACCCACACCCAATAAGATCAGACTTAGACTTCTCTTTATTAATCCTTTTGGGATGACTCCCGCGAGGAAATTGAAATTTCCAGCATCCGTTTTAGCAAGAAAAGAAAAAAATGACAGTATAAAGATAACAAAAATAGCAGTAATAATAATAACAATAAGATCAATAAAAAGACATAAAAAGACATTAACCATAGATTATCAGTCAAAAGTGTCAGTGTTGAGTGTTAAGTGTTAAAGTGACCAGGTATTAATTAAGTCCAGGTATGTATGTATACATGCATTTATGCATACATGCATGCATACATACTTATTATTATTTACATGGAGTCTGGTGGAGATATGCTGCTCTATACACGCTAAAAGTAGTGATTATTTACATGTAGTCTGGTGGAGATATGCTGCTCTATACACGCTAAAAGTAGTGATTATTTACATGGAGTCTGGTGGAGATATGCTGCTCTATACATGCTAAAAGTAGTGATTATTTACATGGAGTCTGGTGGAGATATGCTGCTCTATACACGCTAAAAGTAGTGATTATTTACATGGAGTCTGGTGGAGATATGCTGCTCTATACACGCTAAAAGTAGTGATTATTTACATGGAGTCTGGTGGAGATATGCTGCTCTATACAAGCTAAAAGTAGTGATTATTTACATGGAGTCTGGTGGAGATATGCTGCTCTATACATGCTAAAAGTAGTGATTATTTACATGGAGTCTGGTGGAGATATGCTGCTCTATACACACTAAAAGTAGTGATTATTTACATGGAGTCTGGTGGAGATATGCTGCTCTATACACGCTAAAAGTAGTGATTATTTACATGGAGTCTGGTGGAGATATGCTGCTCTATACACGCTAAAAGTAGTGATTATTTACATGGAGTCTGGTGGAGATATGCTGCTCTATACACACTAAAAGTAGTGATTATTTACATGGAGTCTGGTGGAGATATGCTGCTCTATACACGCTAAAAGTAGTGATTATTTACATGGAGTCTGGTGGAGATATGCTGCTCTATACACACTAAAAGTAGTGATTATTTACATGGAGTCTGGTGGAGATATGCTGCTCTATACATGCTAAAAGTAGTGATTATTTACATGGAGCCTGGTGGAGATTTGCTGCTCTATACACACTAAAAGTAGTGATTATTTACATGGAGCCTGGTGGAGATATGCTGCTCTATACACGCTAAAAGTAGTGATTATTTACATGGAGTCTGGTGGAGATATGCTGCTCTATACACGCTAAAAGTAGTGATTATTTACATGGAGTCTGGTGGAGATATGCTGCTCTATACACGCTAAAAGTAGTGATTATTTACATGGAGTCTGGTGGAGATATGCTGCTTTATACACACTAAAAGTAGTGATTATTTACATGGAGTCTGGTGGAGATATGCTGCTTTATACACGCTAAAAGTAGTGATTATTTACATGGAGTCTGGTGGAGATATGCTGCTTTATACACGCTAAAAGTAGTGATTATTTACATGGAGTCTGGTGGAGATATGCTGCTCTATACACGCTAAAAGTAGTGATTATTTACATGGAGTCTGGTGGAGATATGCTGCTTTATACACGCTAAAAGTAGTGATTATTTACATGGAGTCTGGTGGAGATATGCTGCTCTATACACGCTAAAAGTAGTGATTATTTACATGGAGTCTGGTGGAGATATGCTGCTCTATACACGCTAAAAGTAGTGATTATTTACATGGAGTCTGGTGGAGATATGCTGCTCTATACACGCTAAAAGTAGTGATTATTTACATGGAGTCTGGTGGAGATATGCTGCTCTATACAAGCTAAAAGTAGTGATTATTTACATGGAGTCTGGTGGAGATATGCTGCTCTATACATGCTAAAAGTAGTGATTATTTACATGGAGTCTGGTGGAGATATGCTGCTCTATACACACTAAAAGTAGTGATTATTTACATGGAGTCTGGTGGAGATATGCTGCTCTATACACGCTAAAAGTAGTGATTATTTACATGGAGTCTGGTGGAGATATGCTGCTCTATACACACTAAAAGTAGTGATTATTTACATGGAGTCTGGTGGAGATATGCTGCTCTATACACGCTAAAAGTAGTGATTATTTACATGGAGTCTGGTGGAGATATGCTGCTCTATACACACTAAAAGTAGTGATTATTTACATGGAGTCTGGTGGAGATATGCTGCTCTATACATGCTAAAAGTAGTGATTATTTACATGGAGCCTGGTGGAGATATGCTGCTCTATACACACTAAAAGTAGTGATTATTTACATGGAGCCTGGTGGAGATATGCTGCTCTATACACGCTAAAAGTAGTGATTATTTACATGGAGTCTGGTGGAGATATGTTGCTCTATACACGCTAAAAGTAGTGATTATTTACATGGAGTCTGGTGGAGATATGCTGCTTTATACACGCTAAAAGTAGTGATTATTTACATGGAGTCTGGTGGAGATATGCTGCTCTATACACGCTAAAAGTAGTGATTATTTACATGGAGTCTGGTGGAGATATGCTGCTTTATACACGCTAAAAGTAGTGATTATTTACATGGAGTCTGGTGGAGATATGCTGCTCTATACACGCTAAAAGTAGTGATTATTTACATGGAGTCTGGTGGAGATATGCTGCTCTATACACGCTAAAAGTAGTGATTATTTACATGGAGTCTGGTAGAGATATGCTGCTTTATACACGCTAATAGTAGTGATTATTTACATGGAGTCTGGTGGAGATATGCTGCTCTATACACGCTAAAAGTAGTGATTATTTACATGGAGTCTGGTGGAGATATGCTGCTCTATACACGCTAAAAGTAGTGATTATTTACATGGAGTCTGGTGGAGATATGCTGCTCTCTACATGCTAAAAGTACTGATTATTTACATGGAGTCTGGTGGAGATATGCTGCTCTATACATGCTAAAAGTACTGATTATTTACATGGAGTCTGGTGGAGATATGCTGGCCGTATACTAACTCCTAACATAGTTTGTGTCTTTCTCTCCAGTCCAGAGCGAAGCAGTTGTATAACGCCGGCTATAAAACGCTGAGCCACCTGGCGAACGCTGACCCAGCTGTTCTCTCCAACACGATAGAAAACCTCTACAAGAAACAAGCCAATCAGATCGTGGCCTCCGCTAAAGTGAGTGTTACCAGATGAACTTTCCTGCAGTGTGAGGACGGTATGTACTGAAGGTGTGTTTGTGTATCAGATGACGTCTTTGTGCGTTGCAGATGTTGTTGAATGAAAAGGCCGCAGCTCTTCAGGAGGAGGTGGACGATCTGCTGACGACGCCGTCAGATCTGCCCACAGCTGCCGAAAAACAGCCCCTCTAAATCATTACAGAGAAGTTTTATTCTCCTTGTGAACTTTGTTTTTTAATTTTTTTTGGAATACATATCTTATTAAAATAATGTACAAGAAGGACTCGGCGTGATGTGATGCTGTTGTTTTCCCGGCGACGCAACTTTGTGTTTTTTTGGGTTGAAATTTCAACATTTTGTTGTTTTTTACACTTTTCTCGTACATACAGAAAACGTACATTAATGTTAAAATGTGTGTGTGTGTGTGTGTATGTATGTGTGTGTGTGTGTGTGTGTGTGTGTGTGTGTGTGTGTGTGTGTGTGTGTGTGTGTGTGTGTGTGTGTGTGTGTGTGTGTGTGTGTGTGTGTGTGTGTGTGTGTGTGTGTGTGTGTGTGTGTGTGTGTGTGTGTGTGTGTGATGTTCGAGTCACACACGTCTCGTCTTCACATCAGAAACAAGGAAATGAATTGGACCCGTTCTCTCTCTCCTGATTGGTCGGTGGCTGCAGGTCGGACTGCTGGGATGGCCGCGAGTAATGAAAATGCGATAGGGCGCCCCGGCTGTCAATCAGAGTCTTCCAGTGATGCTGGCCCCCTGATTGGTCCGGGTCCGTAAGCAACTGCGTATCCTGGTAACCGACAGCTACGCTTCTGAATCCCTCCATTCTCATTGGCTGTCAGCTAATGTGGCGGGTAGATTGACACTGTTACCCGCCAATTGCACAATTCACCCGCATTTGACGGGTGGGCGGGGCTTAATTTCAGGCCCGTGTATTAGTGGCAGGGAAACATTTGGCCTCATTCTGCATCGCCACAAGGACTCTGCCAGGCACGGTCGGTGTGGTGAGCTCAGGAATCAGACTCATTCAGTTCCACTCCTCCGTCTCAGTGAGAAACGGAGGAAAAAGTGATAAACATTGGCAGAAGTGACAGAAATCTGTAAAAGGTTGTACACAATGTATACAACAAATATGCTTAAAGCAGCTACAACAACTTTGGAGTGGCAAGGAAAGCTTCAGGAAAAGCAGAATAAGAAGTTTTAAATGTTTACTTTTCTTTTCAAAGTCATTGATGTGACAGGTTTTCTATAAAAAAGCTGAAAATGTATATTTATTATATTAAAAACAGGAGAAAAAACACACATTACATTTGGAAATGGCCGAACTCAAATTCAGCAAAAGACCTCTGAGTGTCTTCAGTGTTTATTACATATATATATATATATATATATTATTCTGGTTGATATTATATACACAGTGTATACTGTGTGTGTGTGTGTGTGTGTGTGTATATATATATATATATATATATATATATATATGTGTGTGTATATATATGTATGTGTATATATATATGTGTATATACAGTATATATGTGTGTATATATATATGTATGTGTTTATATATATATATATATGT
>CM057252.1:1306945-1312341 GCA_029931835.1 Etheostoma nigrum
TTAAAGTACATCTGTGTTTTCTCCCCAAAGTCAGACTTATTATTCTGTGGAGGCTCCATAGATCTATGTTTTCTCTATAATTAAAGTAGATCTACGTATGTCTAGATCTAGATCTCTATCTGTAAATTATAGAGCGGTCTAGACCTGCTCTATCTGTAAATTATAGAGCGATAACTCCTGCTATGATTTGATAATATAAAAAAATAATAATTAAATTTATATATGTGGATTTAGAGACTAAAATAAGTAAATACAATTGAATTGAACAGATATATTTGTAACACACTAAAACACAGTTTAACACAGTATAACACAGTTTAACACAGTTTAACACAGTACATTTGTGTGTTTTCTCTGTGCGGTTCAGAAAGTACGGCTGGTGTCTCCGGGGAAGCCGGTGTGGCTCGGCGAGACGAGCTCGGCGTACGGAGGGGGAGCTGTCGGCCTGTCGGACACGTTCGCCGCAGGATTCATGTGAGTTTACACGACTGTCGACTCGCAAAGGAGTCCAAATTAAGTCCAAAATACTTTGTGGAGGTTGAATGTTTCAAAAAAAATAAGACAGTAGTGGAAACAATGCAAAGTTCTGTTGTTGCTGCTAAGTGTCTGACAACATTATGGGATGGATCCCTACAGAGATAGACCATTTAGTTAAAAGCCCCGAAATCACCATCACCAAACCCACCAGACTCCATGTAAATAATCACTACTTTTAGCATGTATAGAGCAGCATATCTCCACCAGACTCCATGTAAATAATCACTACTTTTAGCGTGTATAGAGCAGCATATCTCCACCAGACTCCATGTAAATAATCACTACTTTTAGCATGTATAGAGCAGCATATCTCCACCAGACTCCATGTAAATAATCACTACTTTTAGCGTGTATAGAGCAGCATATCTCCACCAGACTCCATGTAAATAATCACTACTTTTAGTGTGTATAGAGCAGCATATCTCCACCAGACTCCATGTAAATAATCACTACTTTTAGCATGTATAGAGCAGCATATCTCCACCAGACTCCATGTAAATAATCACTACTTTTAGCGTGTTTAGAGCAGCATATCTCCACCAGACTCCATGTAAATAATCACTACTTTTAGCGTGTTTAGAGCAGCATATCTCCACCAGACTCCATGTAAATAATCACTACTTTTAGCGTGTATAGAGCAGCATATCTCCACCAGACTCCATGTAAATAATCACTACTTTTAGCGTGTATAGAGCAGCATATCTCCACCAGACTCCATGTAAATAATCACTACTTTTAGCGTGTATAGAGCAGCATATCTCCACCAGACTCCATGTAAATAATCACTACTTTTAGCGTGTATAGAGCAGCATATCTCCACCAGACTCCATGTAAATAATCACTACTTTTAGCATGTATAGAGCAGCATATCTCCACCAGACTCCATGTAAATAATCACTACTTTTAGCGTGTATAGAGCAGCATATCTCCACATGTAAATGGGTGAATTAAGAGTTTATTCCAACCAGACCAGAGTGGTGATTGTTGGAACAGTGGAAAGATGAACCAAGACGGCTTTTGGTAGTTTTATTTAGTTTCTGTCCACTTTGAATGAAGTGTGTTTTACGATGATAAAAGTAGTGATTATTTATTTATTTATTTACATGGAGTCTGGTGGGTGTAATTGAATCTCAGTGATAGCTGAAACACTTTTAATAACGAATCTATTAAGTCATTTTTCAGATAAGAAAACAAACAAGAACACACTGTTTCTGATTTATCATTTAGTTTTTTTGACAGGAGAGTCTCTCAGGAGAACTACATATTAGTTTATTAAGTTTACTCATTACCCAGCAGCCCCGGTCTCATGACCAACCTGAGAGCGAAATGGTCTTCTCTTTCCTAAAAGGACGATTCAGGCTCGTAATGTCTGATGTTGTGTTATTAATCTAGAAAAGTAACGCACACCAAGGGCAGTGGATAGGGGGGTGACACACACACACACACATGCACACAGACACACACACAGACACACACACACACACACATGCACACAGACACATGCACACAGACACACACACACATGCACACGCACACAGACACACACACATGCACACAGACACACACACATACACACACATGCACACACACACACATGCACACAGACACACACATGCACACAGACAGACACACACACATGCACACACACACACACACACATGCACACACATGCACGCACACATGCACACATGCACACACACACACACATGCACACAGACACACACACACACATGCACACACACACACACATGCACACACACATGCACACAGACACACACACACAGGCTTTGATAACTTTAGTCTGGGGGAGAAACATCTGGAAGTCTTAGATAACTGTGTGTGTCCGTGTCCGTGTCCGTGTGTGTGTGTGTGTGTGTGTGTGTGTGTGTGTGTGTGTGTGTGTGTGTGTGTGTGTGTGTGTGTGTGTGTAGGTGGTTGGATAAGCTGGGCCTTGCAGCCACACTGGGCCTGGATGTTGTGATGCGGCAGGTTTTCATTGGCTCTGGCAGTTATCACCTGGTGGACGACAACCTGGATCCTCTTCCTGTAAGACGCTGTGTTCCCATTGGCTGACGTCTTTCATCACTAACTCTCGCTGTGTTCCCATTGGCTGACGTCTTCCATCACTAACTCTCGCTGTGTTCCCATTGGCTGACGTCTTCCATCACTAACTCTCGCTTTGTTCCCATTGGCTGACGTCTTCCATCACTAACTCTCGCTGTGTTCCCATTGGCTGACGTCTTCCATCACTAACTCTCGCTTTGTTCCCATTGGCTGACGTCTTCCATCACTAACTCTCGCTGTGTTCCCATTGGCTGACGTCTTCCATCACTAACTCTCGCTTTGTTCCCATTGGCTGACGTCTTCCATCACTAACTCTCGCTTTGTTCCCATTGGCTGACGTCTTCCATCACTAACTCTCGCTTTGTTCCCATTGGCTGACGTCTTCCATCACTAACTCTCGCTGTGTTCCCATTGGCTGACGTCTTCCATCACTAACTCTCGCTGTGTTCCCATTGGCTGACGTCTTCCATCACTAACTCTCGCTGTGTTCCCATTGGCTGACGTCTTTCATCACTAACTCTCGCTGTGTTCCCATTGGCTGACGTCTTTCAGACAGACAGACAGGTAGACAGGTAACATATTGAGTGTAACTGTGTTCCAGGACTTCTGGCTCTCTGTCCTCTATAAGAGACTCGTGGGTCCCGAGGTTCTGAAGGTCCGGTTCTCCGGCAGAGAGACGGTCCGACTGTATCTGCACTGCTCCACACACAGGTACTAGTTACTCAGGTACTAGTCACTCAGGTACTAGTTACTCAGGTACTAGTTAGTTACTCAGGTACTAGTTACTCTGGTACTAGTTACTCTGGTACTAGTTACTCAGGTACTAGTTACTCTGGTACTAGTTACTCAGGTACTAGTCACTCAGGTACTAGTTACTCAGGTACTAGTTACTCTGGTACTAGTTACTCAGGTACTAGTCACTCTGGTACGAGTTACTCAGGTACTAGTCACTCAGGTACTAGTTACTCAAGTACTAGTTAGTTACTCAGGTACTAGTCACTCAGGTACTAGTTACTCTGGTACTAGTTAGTTACTCAGGTACTAGTTAGTTACTCAGGTACTAGTTAGTTACTCAGGTACTAGTCACTCAGGTACTAGTTACTCAGGTACTAGTTACTCAGGTACTCAGTTACTCAGGTACTAGTTACTCAGGTACTAGTACCAGAGTAACTAGTACCAGAGTAACTAGTACCTGAGTAACTAGTACTCAGGTACTAGTTACTCTGGTACTAGTTACTCAGGTACTAGTACCAGAGTAACTAGTGCCAGAGTAACTAGTACCTGAGTAACTAGTACTCAGGTACTAGTTACTCTGGTACTAGTTACTCAGGTACTAGTTACTCTGGTACTAGTCACTCAGGTACTAGTTACTCTGGTACTAGTCACTCAGGTACTAGTCACTCAGGTACTAGTCACTCAGGTACTAGTTACTCAGGTACTAGTTACTCAGGTACTAGTCACTCAGGTACTAGTCACTCAGGTACTAGTCACTCAGGTACTAGTCACTCTGGTACTAGTTACTCTGGTACTAGTTACTCAGGTACTAGTCACTCAGGTACTAGTCACTCAGGTACTAGTTACTCAGGTACTAGTTACTCAGGTACTAGTCACTCAGGTACTAGTCACTCAGGTACTAGTCACTCAGGTACTAGTCACTCTGGTACTAGTTACTCTGGTACTAATCACTCAGGTACTAGTCACTCAGGTACTAGTTACTCTGGTACTAGTCACTCAGGTACTAGTTACTCTGGTACTAGTTACTCTGGTACTAGTTACTCTGGTACTAGTTACTCAGGTACTCAGGTACTTTAGTTACAGTAGTACTTTGACTGCAGTACTTTTATACTTCCTGCAGGTACCGGCGTGGAGCGGTGACGCTGTTTTCTCTGAACCTCGGCGCCATGGCGACCAGCGTTCGAGTCCCGGCGCTCGCCTCGTCCCACACGGACGCTTATGTCCTGCAGTCTGCGGGGGAGGGGGGGCTCTACTCCAGGTGAGTGGGGGGGGGGCTCTACTCCAGGTGAGTGGGGGGGGGGCTCTACTCCAGGTGAGTGGGGGGGGGGGCTCTACTCCAGGTGAGTGGGGGGGGGGCTCTACTCCAGGTGAGCAGGGGGGGGGGGGGGCTCTACTCCAGGTGAGCCGGGGGGGGGGGGGGGGCTCTACTCCAGGTGAGCCGGGAGAGTGAGTGAGTGTGTGTATGTGTGTGTCTGTCTGTGTGTGTGTGGTTACTCTGTGTGTGTGTGTGTGGTTACTCTGTGTGTGTGTGTGTGGTTACTCTGTGTGTGTGTGTGTGTGTGTGTGTGGTTACTCTGTGTGTGTGTGTGTGTGTGTGTGTGGTTACTCTGTGTGTGTGTGTGTGTGTGTGGTTACTCTGTGTGTGTGTGTGTAGTTACTCTGTGTGTGTGTGTGTGTGTGTGTGTGTGTGTGTGTGCAGGTCTGTGCAGCTGAACGGCGTCCTGTTAAAGATGGAGGACGACCGGTCTCTCCCGGTCCTCACGGCGTCTCGTCTGCGTCCGTCTGAGCGTCTGCAGCTGCCGCCGTTCTCGCTCGCCTTCTTCGTGCTCACGGACGCCCGGGCCCCCGCCTGCCTCTGACTAATTTTTTATAATAATTGACTGTTTTTTATAATTATTGACTGTTATCTCATATGAAGGCTGCTGGAGTGTCTTATTGAAGATCTGCTGTTATTTTAAAGTTATTTTCTAATTCTACTTTATTTTAGCATTTTATTCAGAAAGATAAGTTGACGACTATATTTAGATTAATTAATACTCAGGAAAGTAAAGATGTTTTTG
>CM057252.1:1312841-1325341 GCA_029931835.1 Etheostoma nigrum
CTCTAGACCGTTTTTCTATGGTCTCTGACTTGTCTCGTACTCGCTAGTATTTGGACTCGGACTTGTCTCGGTCTCGGCCACTGGTCTTGCCAGATATGGCTTTTGGGCTTCTGGTCTGGACCGAGTCCAGGTGTCTTTATTATGTTGATAATAATATTGGAGGGAAAGTGAAACCCAAAATGATTGTCTTGATACTGTCATGCATAAGACCTTTATTCCTGTCCTGGACTCGGTCTTGACTTGGACTCAAACCTTTATGGACTCGGTCTTGACTCGGACTCAAACCTCTTTGGATTCGTCTTAACTTGGACTTGACTAGTCCTGGTCTTGGACTCGGTCTTGACTCGGACTCAAACCTCTTTGGATTCGTCTTAACTTGGACTCGACTAGTCCTGGTCTTGGACTCGGTCTTGACTCGGACTCAAACCTCTTTGGACTCGGTCTTGACTTGGACTCAAACTTATGTGTTCAAATTTAATTTAATTTAATTATTTGCAAATACCATAAAAATGTAATTTAATTTAATTTTATTAATTTAATTTAAAATAAATTACATGCAAATACCCTAAAAAGGTGCATTTAAGAAGACATGTTGTAGCTGCCCTTACAGACCTCAGGTGGTTAGAAGGTCCGGGTGACACACCTGTGCTCGGCGTGTCGGCGGCGTGATGCACGGCGCTGCGGTGCCGGTCCAACTCGACCTGCAGCTGGCGGATCAGATCGTCCTTGGTGTCGAGCTCCAGCTCCAGCTCGTCGATCAGAGAGTCCCTCTGCCGCAGCTCCTCAATCTTCAGCTGCAGAGCCAGCTGCAGGTCCCGCAGCGTGCCCCCCTTAGACACCGCCATGTACACACACATCCACAGGGTTACTGCAGGAAGAGAGAGAGAAGACCGTCTAGACCTGCTCTTTATGGAAGACCTGGGAGATAAATAACATCCCAGGGTCCTGGTCTAGACCTGCTCTTTATGAAAGACCTGGGAGATAAATAACATCCCAGAGTCCGGTCTAGACCTGCTCTTTATGGAAAGACCTGGGAGATAAATAACATCCCAGAGTCCGGTCTAGACCTGCTCTTTATGAAAGACCTGGGAGATAAATAACATCCCAGAGTCCGGTCTAGACCTGCTCTTTATGGAAAGACCTGGGAGATAAATAACATCCCAGAGTCCGGTCTAGACCTGCTCTTTATGGAAAGACCTGGGAGATAAATAACATCCCAGAGTCCGGTCTAGACCTGCTCTTTATGGAAGACCTGGGAGATAAATAACATCCCAGAGTCCGGTCTAGACCTGCTCTTTATGGAAAGACCTGGGAGATAAATAACATCCCAGAGTCCGGTCTAGACCTGCTCTTTATGAAAGACCTGGGAGATAAATAACATCCCAGAGTCCGGTCTAGACCTGCTCCTCTGTACGCAATAGGACAGCGCTCCAACCAATGTTAGAGCAGGTCTAGACCGCTCTATAATTTACAGATAGAGCAGGTCTAGACCGCTCTATAATTTACAGATAGAGCAGGTCTAGACCGCTCTATAATTTACAGATAGAGCAGGTCTAGACCACTCTATAATTTACAGATAGAGCAGGTCTAGACCACTCTATAATTTACAGATAGAGCAGGTCTAGACCACTCTATAATTTACAGATAGAGCAGGTCTAGACCACTCTATAATTTACAGATAGAGCAGGTCTAGACCGCTCTATGATTTACAGATAGAGCAGGTCTAGACCTCTCTATGATTTACAGATAGAGCAGGTCTAGACCACTAATTTACAGATAGAGCAGGTCTAGACCGCTCTATAATTTACAGATAGAGCAGGTCTAGACCGCTCTATAATTTACAGATAGAGCAGGTCTAGACCACTCTATAATTTACAGATAGAGCAGGTCTAGACCGCTCTATAATTTACAGATAGAGCAGGTCTAGACCACTCTATAATTTACAGATAGAGCAGGTCTAGACCCCTCTATAATTTACAGATAGAGCAGGTCTAGACCACTCTATAATTTACAGATAGAGCAGGTCTAGACCGCTCTATAATTTACAGATAGAGCAGGTCTAGACCGCTCTATAATTTACAGATAGAGCAGGTCTAGACCACTCTATAATTTACAGATAGAGCAGGTCTAGACCGCTCTATAATTTACAGATAGAGCAGGTCTAGACCGCTCTATAATTTACAGATAGAGCAGGTCTAGACCGCTCTATAATTTACAGATAGAGCAGGTCTAGACCACTCTATAATTTACAGATAGAGCAGGTCTAGACCGCTCTATAATTTACAGATAGAGCAGGTCTAGACCACTCTATATTTACAGATAGAGCAGGTCTAGACCACTCTATAATTTACAGATAGAGCAGGTCTAGACCGCTCTATAATTTACAGATAGAGCAGGTCTAGACAAGGTTTTGATTAAGTAGCCTAACATTATCAGAGCAGGAATCAAAGTCTTTTCTTGAGCTTTTTGCACATTTTCTCTCAGTAAAAGTACCCAGTACTGCAGTACTCACTACCCAGTGAATACTGCATCACTCCCCATATAGTTCATATTCACACTGTAGAGTTCAGTGTTTAATCTGAAGCGTTACATCAATTTCTTCGTCATGTACTCACTTTTTTTCCAGAGTGAAGTGCGGGTGGAAAAAAAAACAAAAAGCTGCAGTCAGAGAATCCAGCCGGTCCGTTGTAACGTGAAAAGGAAAAGGCTCTTAATTTGAAATTAATTAATCATTATCATAGCTACTCGTGCACGACCGCGTGCATGTGAGTACGTGGTTGTTGATCGAGCAGCAGGCAGCAGCAGATATGAAGCAGAGTCACAGAGACACGGAGCTCCACGGAATGAAGCGACGCGCAGCTGCGTTTGACAGCGCTACTACAAAATAAAAGTCGCTCCAACACATTTATTTTGAAAGCCTGAAAAAATGACGGCGTGTGTCTTTAGAAGAAGAAGAAGAAGAAGAAGAAATAAGGGCTGGAGTGCTCAGAATAATGAAGGTGCTCTTTGGAAGCTAACAAAAAAAAACAATAAAGATCCGAGGAACTCTTCTAAAATAATAATTATGAGTAATATTTGTTTTATTTTTTAATTTTTTTAAATAGCCATCTTAATCTAAATTAAGGCTGTTAAACGTTTCTTCAAAAAGAGTGCATAGGAGATGTCTTTCTTCTTTTTTTAGGCTACTGTGAGTGTCACGTGCTTATATTTTATTCATCTATTTTATTTACTTTTTGTTTTTTGTTTTCGTGTTGTCTTCCCGTCAAAATTGCCGCTGGGGGGCAGTTGTTGTTGCAGTACCTGCCCTCCGCCGCCGGGGGGCGGAGGGCAGGTACTGTCGCTAGTTCGAACATTCGACCCGGAAGTTGTTCTTCTTCTCCGGAAACCACGCACCACAACAACAACAAGCACGATGGCGGCGGACGGAGACAGAGACCCAGAGACCGGCAGCCTGGAGTTGTATCCTTTAGAGAACCCGCTGACGTGTTAATGACCGAGACACGGCGCGGAGCAGCCGTTAGCATAGATGCTAATGCTACATATGGTAGCATAGACGGTCATTAGAGTCACGTGGAGACAGAGACTGTACACACACCCACATATATATATATATATATATATATATATATATATATATATATATATATATATATATATATATATATATATATATATATATATATGTGGGTGTGTGTGAGAGAGAGAGAGAGTGTCTGTGTGCCTGTATCTCTGTGTATCTGTGTGTGTATCTGTCTCTCTGTGTGTGTGTGTGTGTATCTGTCTCTCTCTGTGTGTGTGTGTGTGTGTGTGTGTGTGTGTGTGTGTGTGTGTGTGTGTGTAAAAGTACCTGGTAGCAGGTCCCACGGACTTATTTCGTAATGGAAAACAAAAAAAGGCGAGTCGAGGCGAGTGGAGTAGATACCACGCAGTGGAAAACCGCCATCTGTGTGCCTGTGTGTGTGTGTCTCTCTCTGTGTGCCTCTGTGTGTGTGTGTGTGTGTGTTATTCCCCAGTGACCCCCCACCCACCCGGTCTTCCTTGACCCCCCTCCAGCTGGGTGGAGGTTCCCTTCCCGTCGGCCGGCGAGGCCGCGGTGGCTCTGCGGTCCCTGGCGCCGGACGCCGAGCCGCGGCGAGGCGGCGTCAGCAAGCGGCTGGCGGTGACCGGGAGCACGCTGTCTGTGTGAGGAGAACACGTCTGTACCCCCCACAGCCGGACCCCCACAACCAGACCCCCCCCCCCAACAGCCGGTCCGGCTAGACCACCCAGCATTCTGGGATGGGAGAAGAATGCTGGGTGGTCCCGCCAGACCCTCTGCTGCAGCGCTGTGGGGGGGTCCGGCTGTCTGGGACTAATGTGTTAAAGGATGCACAATATATTATTATTATTATTATAGTTATTGTTGTTATTATTTTAGTATTTTTTTTGTATTAATATTATTGTTTATTATTATTTTTACTTTAATTATATTGTTTTCAACGGTTTTTCGACTTTTTCTGAGCCTCTTGAAATTTTTGGGTGTTTTCCCAAATTTTAAGTTTTTATTTGTCACATTTTTGTCACTTTTGATATTTGTCTTTTTTTCACATTTGTCTTTTTTTTTAACAAAAACATTCTTATTTTTTTTTTTAAAAACTGGCAAAAAAAATCTTTTCTCTTTTTCTAGACTTTTCTAGATGTTTTTGTCAATTTAATTCCAATTTTTTGTCACTTTGACATTTTTTTAAACGGTTTTAGTCAATTTTTAACAATTCTTTTGTCGCATTTTCCAATTTATTTTTATGTTTATCTTGTCCATTTTTCCGATTTTGTTGGTTACTTTTTCCAGTGTTTAAAAAAAGAAAGTTTTTGTTGATTTTTTTCAACATTTCTCATTTTTTTTCAACGTTCTCTTGTCATAGTTCTGATAGAGAAAGTTGTAAACGGGTCCATTTGACCCGAGGACGGCGGGACGTTGACACGTGTCCTCTGCTAAAACACAACAAACTGCTCGTTGAGTTTCATCCAAATGAAAGGAAATCACTTCCGGCGTTATGTTTTATGTTTTTGAACGTTGCTTTGATGTCTGTGGTTTGACGAGTTCTCCGTGCGTTGCAGGACGTGGACCGCCGACGAGGCTCGGGTCCTCCGCGTGTCCGTGAGCTCCTTCCTGGACCACCTGGCCCTCGTCACGGAGACCATGGACATGTTCGGCCCGCCGGTCCCCGTCGCTCATCCCCCTCCATCTGTGGACACAGCTTAACCCTCGTGTTGTCTTCCCGTCAACCAGGAACAAAAAAAGACATTTTTTCAATGTTGTGGGTGCTTTTTTTGATGTTTTTTCCAAAATTATTTGATATTTTTTGTGATAAAAAAAAAATGAAAACAGGTTAAATTTGACCCCCCGAGGACAACATGAGGGGTGAGGAAAAAGGCTGAAGCTGTGAGGACTGGGAAGGGGGGGGGTCTGTGGACCCCCGTGACCATGCTGGTTTTGGGATTGTTTCCTTGTTGACGTGGATTAACCCGGCCGGCGGTCGGGGTTTACTTCATACTACTTCTGTAAAAAGACAAGAAAAGCCAGCAGGTCGGGGGGGGCAGCAGCATGTGGATAATAATTAAAGGACCTCCTTCTGACGCTCATCGCTTCATTGTCTGTTTTCTAGGGATGCTCCGAAATCCAAATCCAGATCCGGCTCAATCCTCGAATTCATGAAGTAAACAACGTCCACAGCCTCTAAAATACTTAAATGTAACAACGTAATGTTGGATTCACACGCATGGCCTCGGCTGTAGCTTCAACACGGACACATCTTCATATACAAAGCTATTTTATGTATTTTAGGAGGGTCTACTTCCATCCTACCTTCTGACCAGTGGTGGAGTCTCATGTATGGTAGTATTGTAGTATTGGGTATACTGTAAGGGGACCAGATTTCTCAGACAACATCCGGGGACATTTTCAGCTCAGAAGCGTAAATACCTCCAAAACACGTCATGTTTTTAATTTTTGTAAAACTTAAAACGGGGACACTAGACCTAGAGCTGAGTATCGGATACAATATAAACTATTGAGGAAAGATTTTCCTTTGACATTGATGCAGTATGAAACGAGATCGCTGCAGTCGGCAGCAGAGAAACAAGCTACAATGGAAGTTAATGGGAGAATTGTCCAGCTTGTATTTACGTTCATAAAGTGCTCGTTTTGCTGCTGACAGACTCAGATTAATATTCTAAGTGTCTGATAACATTATGGAAAGGATTTCTAAGGAGGTCGACCTTTCTGTTAAAGATTAAGATCATTTTTTAAAACATAAAAGTCCACCAGACTCCATGTAAATAATCAGTGACTTTTAGCGTGTATAGAGCAGCATATCTCCACCAGACTCCATGTAAATAATCACTACTTTTAGCGTGTATAGAGCAGCATATTTCCACCAGACTCCATGTAAATAATCACTACTTTTAGCGTGTATAGAGCAGCATATCTCCACCAGACTCCATGTAAATAATCACTACTTTTAGCATGTATAGAGCAGCATATCTCCACCAGACTCCATGTAAATAATCACTACTTTTAGCGTGTATAGAGCAGCATATTTCCACCAGACTCCATGTAAATAATCACTACTTTTAGCGTGTATAGAGCAGCATATCTCCACCAGACTCCATGTAAATAATCACTACTTTTAGCATGTATAGAGCAGCATATCTCCACCAGACTCCATGTAAATAATCAGTGATTTTAGCGTGTATAGAGCAGCATATCTCCACCAGACTCCATGTAAATAATCACTACTTTTAGCATGTATAGAGCAGCATATCTCCACCAGACTCCATGTAAATAATCAGTGATTTTAGCGTGTATAGAGCAGCATATCTCCACCAGACTCCATGTAAATAATCACTACTTTTAGCATGTATAGAGCAGCATATCTCCACCAGACTCCATGTAAATAATCAGTGATTTTAGCATGGTAAAATACGGCTTTCTAAAACATCTCTGAGCTCTGAGCAGCGCTGCTCGATCGGCTCCGTTTGGTCAGAGTTTTCTTTCTTTCATTCCAATTTCGGGTCTGTCAGTCACAGTGAAAACCGGGGACATTTCCGGGGACAGATCCAGCCGGGGACAGGTCACCAAAACTGGGGACTGTCCCCGGAAACCGGGGACGTCTGGTCACCCTAGTGTACTGTACATTCTACTTAAATGCAGCTTTGTTCAATAATTGTTCAATTGAACAAAGATGCTAACGAGAGACTTCTGTAACGTCAACACAGTAAAAAGGGACCAACTTAACCAAGTTGGTTCACTGCTAGCTTAGCTACAAGCTAGCATCAAACACAACAAAGGCTGTCAGGTGAATGGTGTTTTGAGCTAACGTTAGCATAGCATCAACCATAGATAGCTAACATGTTTCTGAAATGATTTCCATCTTCTGTTATTGTTTCTAATAAGAAAACTTAATTTATGGTTTCACTAATATCAGTAAGACAGTTATGTTGCAAACCGTTTAAATCTGAGCATGCTCGACTCATTCTGCACTCTCCTCCCATTGGGCGGTGACAGTGTAAAATACTCTGTTGACTATGATGTCATCTGCGTGGTCAGACCAGCAGAGGGCGCTGGATGATCGATAATTTAGGTTTAGTTTCAGAGCATCACACCAACATAATGTCTCATGGGATAAAATTAGAGCTTTAATGACGCCACGCAGATCAACTTTAGTTTACAGTTATTTTAGGAATTTATGAAATTAGGAATTATTGAGACTAAAATTAAAGGAATGGATGTTGATGATAATCACAGACTGGAATATGTCAACTTTTACTCAATACTATTTCAAAAACACTTCCATTTTTTACAATGCTATAAAATTGAATAAGACCAATGTGATTGGTGCAGCTCGCCGCTGGCCCCGCCTACATCAGATACACCGATGTGATTAGTGCAGCTCGCCTCTGGCTCCGCCTACATCAGATACAGCAATATGATTGGTGCATAGTTAAGGAGCATTACTCGATGCCAGAGTGACTCGCTGAGCAAATTCAAATTTTCCTCTCGCGAGAACTCAGGATGACGTCACTGCAACGTAACTTTGAATAAATCTGTTATCTGCTATCAAGTTTTCCAATTGATTTGTACGACTTTTTACAAAAAAAAGTTTTGAAAAAAAAAAATCTTAATTTTGTTATTTTTTTTTACAGATTTCTGTAAAGCGTTGCAGGAAAACTCAGGATAAATAAAGTATTGTGATATAAAACCAAGCCCCCGGTTCCCTTTAGACATGTGTCTGTGTTTGCTCTGAGAACACTGAAGCACCACCCGTCCAGCACGCGACCGTGACCCGAATCAAACGCCCCCACAATGATGCCCACCAGGTGCATGCTGGGTGGCTAACATGCTAAATGCTAACGGTGGATTCGGAGATCTGCTTTCATCACGAGGAAGGATGCTGTGGGTGCTTTTTCCAAAGTTTTTTGATATTTTTAATATTGATTCTCCGTCTCGGGACATTTTCCCCAACAATAATAATTAATAACTCGGCCGTTTTCATTCGTCAGCGCTGTCCCCGTCCCCTCCTCGTCCCCTCTCCCCCTCGTCCCCTCTCCTCCTCCTCGTCCCCTCTCCTCCTCCTCGTCCCCTCCCCTCTCCTCCTCCTCGTCCCCTCTCCACCTCCTCGTCCCCTCTCCTCCTCCTCGTCCCCTCTCCTCCTCCTCGTCCCCTCTCCGCCTCCCCGTCCCCTCTCCTCCTCGTTCCCTCTCCTCCTCGTTCCCTCTCCTCCTCGTCCCCTTCCTCCTCGTCCCCTCTCCTCCTCCTCGTCCCCTTCCTCCTCGTCCCCTCTCCTCCTCGTCCCCTCTCCTCCTCGTCCCCTCCTCCCCTCTCCTCCTCGTCCCCTCTCCTCCTCGTCCCCTCTCCTCCAGTAAAGTTGTTATCTGGCTTCAGAAGTCGTCGTCATCACAGATGTCCAGATAAACGTCGAAGGCCTCCCGGTTGCAGTTTCCATCCGGGGTGAACACGTACTTATGGAAGGTCCCGTCCACGCAGATGGCTGCAGACAACATTAGATAAAATGTTAGATAACCAGTCTTATTTATATAGCGCCAAATCACAACAACAGTTATCTCCCAGGTCTTCCATAAAGAGCAGGTCTAGACCGGACTCTGGGATGTTATTTATCTCCCAGGTCTTTCCATAAAGAGCAGGTCTAGACCGGACTCTGGGATGTTATTTATCTCCCAGGTCTTTCCATAAAGAGCAGGTCTAGACCGGACTCTGGGATGTTATTTATCTCCCAGGTCTTTCCATAAAGAGCAGGTCTAGACCGGACTCTGGGATGTTATTTATCTCCCAGGTCTTTCCATAAAGAGCAGGTCTAGACCGGACTCTGGGATGTTATTTATCTCCCAGGTCTTTCATAAAGAGCAGGTCTAGACCGGACTCTGGGATGTTATTTATCTCCCAGGTCTTTCATAAAGAGCAGGTCTAGACCGGACTCTGGGATGTTATTTATCTCCCAGGTCTTTCATAAAGAGCAGGTCCAGACCGAACTCTGGGATGTTATTTATCTCCCAGGTCTTTCCATAAAGAGCAGGTCTAGACCGGACTCTGGGATGTTATTTATCTCCCAGGTCTTTCATAAAGAGCAGGTCTAGACCGAACTCTGGGATGTTATTTATCTCCCGGGTTGCGTGTGATACGGGCTTCCTCACCGATGACAGAGTTGACGTTCTTGGACGTGTTCTTTCCAAAAGCGCAGATACAGGCACACTCTGCCGGCACGGTGAAGCTGGCCAATGACCACTGGCTGTCCACGTACTGACCAATCACAGGGCCCACCTTCCCAACACGGGCAAGCCTGAGAGAGACAGAAAGACAGAAACATTCGACATCCATACTCAATAAAAGGTCTAAGCTGCGGTTTCAGAGGCGAGAGGTTGGCGGCAGCGGGACTTACGCAGAGCGGCGGTTGAGTTTGGTGTCTTTGAGCGCGAAGATGTGAACTGTGCCTTTATCGCTGGAGGCGCACAGGAACGACGAGTCGTGGCTGAAGTTAATGCTGGAAAAAGAAAAGGAAAAGGAAAAGGAAAAGGAAAAAGAAAAGGAAAAAGAAAAGGAAAAAGAAAAGGAAAATGGCTGTCAGATTGATCCCCAGTGGGGAAATTACAATCTACGGGGATTGGTGCCTTGCTCAAGAGCACCTTGGCAGTGCCCAGGAGGTGAACTGGCTCCAGCTACCAGTCCCCCACCATATTTTGGTCCGTACGTGGACTTGAACCAGCGACCCACAGCCCCCCCCCCCCCACTACCAAAGCTTGTTAACTCAGTGATAAATATAAAATGAAAGCTTCAGAATACAAATTTCAGAATAAAAGCCTTCTGTCACTTTGAAAGTGTCTCTCCACCTTCAGAGGCTCAGACCGGAGTTTTCCCAAGTCAAAGTCTACATTTACATTGCTACGTCTCCCCCCTCATTCCCCCTGCTCTGTCGTCTCTCCCCTCTCATTCCCCCTGATCTCTGGCGTCTCCCCCTCTCATTCCCCCTGCTCCGGTGTATCCCCCTCTCATTCCCCCTGCTCTGGCGTCTCTCCCCTCTCTCATTCCCCCTGCTCTGGCGTTTCCCCCTCTCATTCCCCCTGCTCTGTTGTCTCCCCCTCTCATTCCCCCTGCTCTGGCGTTTCCCCTCATCACCCCTGCTCTGGCGTCTCTCCCCTCTCATTCCCCCTGATCTGGCGTCTCCCCCTCTCATTCCCCCTGCTCCGGTGTATCCCCCTCTCATTCCCCCTGCTCCGGTGTATCCCCTCTCATTCCCCCTGCTCTGGCGTCTCTCCCCCTCTCATTCCCCCTGCTCTGACGTCTCTCCCCTCTCATTCCCCCTGCTCTGGCGTCTCTCCCCCTCTCATTCCCCCTGCTCTGGCGTCTCTCCCCTCTCATTCCCCCTGCTCTGGCGTCTCTCCCCTCTCATTCCCCCTGCCCCGGCGTTTCGGCCTGCCGATATAGTGTTTTCAGGGTCGGGGTGTACCAGTAGAGCGTGGCCGGGTCGGTTCCTCTCCGCAGCTCCACCAGCTTGTCTCTGGTCGTGGTGTCAAACAGGCGGATGAGCGTTCCTTTGCGAGAGGCGGACGCCGCCACGCTGCCGGGCTGGTTCAGCGCCACGCAGGCGATTTCGCTCTGGTGGGCGTTGATGGTGAAAGGAGCGGACGATGTCCCCGGCTTGGTGTTGGACAAGTCCTGAGAAAACAGACATTATTCATTGGACAGACAGCTGGTGTATTTCCTTTAGAAGCAAGGTTTGTCTCTTAACCCTCGTGTTGTCTTCCCGTCAAAATAGAAAATCAACACGCTTTTTATTGTTTGTTTCTTAAGTTTTTGTCCCTTTTTTCAACACTTTTGACAGTTTTTTCAACACTACGTAACACTAACTTATTAACTTCAGTTTTAGTTATTTTTGGAATTTATGGTCAATAAAGCTCATTTATAGGAAATTATACCTAATGTTTGAGTTAGAAAAGCAGAAATTAGGAATTATTGAGACTAAAATTAAAGGAATGGATGTTGATGATAATCACAGACTGGAATATGTCAACTTTTACTCAATACTATTTCAAAAACACTTCCATTTGTTTTACAATGCTATAAAATTGAATAAGACGCCCCAAAATTAATGAAAGTAGAGATTTGTTATCTGTTATTTTGGGGAATTAAAAAGAAGATTGATATAGGACAACATGAGGACAACAGGAAGACAACATGAGGACAACATAAGGACAACATGAGGGCAACATGAGGGCAACATGAGGACAACAGGAAGACAACATGAGGACAACATAAGGACAACATGAGGGCAACATGAGGGCAACATGAAGACAACATGAGGGCAACGTGAGGGCAACATGAGGACAACAGGAAGACAACATGAGGACAACATAAGGGCAACATGAGGGCAACATGAAGACACCATGAGGGCAACATGAAGACAACATGAAGACAACATAAGGGCAACATGAAGACAACATGAGGGCAACATGAGGACAACAGGAAGACAACATGAGGACAACATAAGGGCAACATGAGGACAACATGAAGACACCATGAGGGCAACATGAAGACAACATGAAGACAACATGAGGGCAACATGAGGGCAACATGAGGGCAACCTGAAGACAACCTGAAGACAACATGAGGACAACATGAGGGCAACATGAAGACATGAGGACAACATGAGGACAACATGAGGACAACCTGAAGACAACATGAGGGCAACATGAGGACGACATGAGGGCAACATGAAGACATGAGGACAACATGAGGACAACATGAAGACATGAGGGCAACATGAAGACATGAGGACAACATGAGGACATGAGGACAACATGAGGACATGAGGACAACATGAGGGATAATGTCTGTGACTTACAACCAGCTGCAGGCTGCCGCACTTGTGACCCGGAAAGACCAGCAGCTGTTTCTCCAGACTGGGACACAGATCACACAGACCTGGGAAATCAAAATTAAATCGATT
>CM057252.1:1330341-1350341 GCA_029931835.1 Etheostoma nigrum
TTCGCTGTACTCAAATGGCCTCCACAGTCACCAGATCTCAATCCAATAGAGCATCTTTGGGATGTGGTGGAACGGGAGATTCGCATCATGGATGTGCAGCCGACAAATCTGCGGCAACTGTGTGATGCCATCATGTCAATATGGACCAAACTCCCTGAGGAATGCTTCCAGCACCTTGTTGAATCTATGCCACGAAGAATTGAGGCAGTTCTGAAGGCAAAAGGGGGTCCAACCCGTTACTAGCATGGGGTACCTAATAAAGTGGCCGGTGAGTGTATATGTATGTGTGTGTGTGTAGATGCTGGGGCATAATTTCCACTGGGGACATGTCCCCCACTTTTCATAGTCAAGTTGTATCCTCCCAACTTTCAAATTTGTTCAATATAATGTTATATCTATATAAATATAGATATAAAACTATATATATCTATACATTTATATATCTATAGATATATATCTATATCTGTGATTGTCTCCTATTTTAAACAACAAAGAACCCTCAGACCCACTGTTTTGTGTCCCCCCCATTTCTCAAACCAAAGTTACACCCTTATATATATATGTATAAGTGTATATTTGTATATGTATGTATGTATATGTGTGTATTTGTATATAATATGTATGTGTAAGCCATCCTCTTACTCTGGTCCTGGTTGAACTGCAGGCTGTTGACTCCTCTCTGCTGAGCCATGGCTGCTAAACTACCGTCACCGGGAAGTTACCGGTACACTAACACAACAGCTTCGGCTGGACGCTCGGCACAACCTGAGACAGAGAGGAGGACAACAACATGACGGGTGTTAGACAGGAGGACAACAACAACATGACGACTGTTCATCAGAGGAGGACAACAACAACATGACGGCTGTTCGACAGGAGAACAACAACAACATGACAGCTGTTAGACAGGAGAACAACAACAACATGACGGTTGTTCGACAGGAGAACAACAACAAAATGACGGCTGTTAGACAGGAGGACAACAACAACATGACGGCTGTTAGAGAAGAGAACAACAACAACATGACGGCTGTTAGAGAGGAGGACAACAACAACATGACAGCTGTTAGAGAGGAGGACAACAACAACATGACGGCTGTTCGACAGGAGAACAACAACAACATGACGGCTGTTCGACAGGAGAACAACAACAACATGACGGCTGTTCGACAGGAGGACAACAACAACATGACGGCTGTTAGAGAGGAGGACAACAACAACATGACGGCTGTTAGACAGGAGAACAACAACAACATGACGGCTGTTAGACAGGAGAGCAACAACATGACGGCTGTTCGACAGGAGACAACGACAACATGACGGCTGTTTATCAGAGAAGGACAACAACAACATGACGGCTGTTAGACAGGAGAACAACAACATGACGGCTGTTTGACAGGAGAACAACGACAACATGACGGCTGTTTATCAGAGAAGGACAACAACAACATGACGGCTGTTAGACAGGAGAACAACAACATGACGGCTGTTCGACAGGAGACAACAACAACATGACAGGCTGTTAGAGAGGAGGACAACAACAACATGACGACTGTTCATCAGAGGAGGACAACAACAACATGACGGCTGTTAGACAGGAGAACAACAACATGACGGCTGTTCCACAGGAGACAACAACAACATGACAGCTGTTAGAGAGGAGGACAACAACAACATGACGGCTGTTCGACAGGAGAACAACAACAACATGACGGCTGTTAGACAGGAGAGCAACAACATGACGGCTGTTCGACAGGAGGACAACGACAACATGACGGCTGTTTATCAGAGAAGGACAACAACAACATGACGGCTGTTAGACAGGAGAACAACAACATGACGGCTGTTCGACAGGAGACAACAACAACATGACAGGTGTTAGAGAGGAGGACAACAACAACATGACGACTGTTCATCAGAGGAGGACAACAACAACATGACGGCTGTTCGACAGGAGACAACAACAACATGACAGCTGTTAGAGAGGAGGACAACAACAACATGACGGCTGTTAGACAGGAGAACAACAACATGACGGCTGTTCGACAGGAGGACAACAACAACATGACAGGTGTTAGAGAGGAGGACAACAACAACATGACGACTGTTCATCAGAGGAGGACAACAACAACATGACGGCTGTTCGACAGGAGACAACAACAACATGACAGCTGTTAGAGAGGAGGACAACAACAACATGACGGCTGTTAGACAGGAGAACAACAACAACATGACGGCTGTTCGACAGGAGAACAACAACAACATGACAGGTGTTAGAGAGGAGGACAACAACAACAACATGACGACTGTTCATCAGAGGAGGACAACAACAACATGACGGCTGTTAGACAGGAGAACAACAACAACATGACGGCTGTTAGACAGGAGGACAACAACAACATGACAGGCTGTTAGAGAGGAGGACAACAACAACATGACGACTGTTCATCAGAGGAGGACAACAACAACATGACGGCTGTTAGACAGGAGAACACAACAACATGACGGCTGTTAGACAGGAGAACAACAACATGACAGGCTGTTCGACAGGAGGACAACAACAACATGACAGCTGTTCAGCAGAGGAGGACAACAACAACATGACGGCTGTTCGACAGGAGAACAACAACAACATGAAGCTTCAGTTTTACAGTTAATTTTGGAATTTATGGTCAATAAACCTCATTTATAGGAAATTATACCTAATGTTTGAGTTAGAAAAGCAGAAATTAGGAATTATTGAGACTAAAATTAAAGGAATGGATTTTGATGATAATCACAGACTGGAATATGTCAACTTTTACTCAATACTATTTCAAAAACACTTCCATTTGTTTTACAATGCTATAAAATTGAATAAGACGCCCCAAAATTAATGAAAGTAGAGATTTGTACTTGGCAAAGAGCGTTGGGTGGAATCAATCATGTTATTTTGGGGAATTAAAAAGAACATTGATATAGGACAACATGAGGACAACATGAAGACAACATGAGGACAACATGGGGACAACATGGGGACAACATGAGGACAACATGGGGACAACATGAGGGCAACATGAGGACAACATGAGGGCAACATGAGGACAACATGAGGACAACATGAGGAGAACATGAGGACAACATGAGGGCAACATGAGGACAACATGAGGGCAACATGGGGACAACATGAAGACAACATGAGGGCAACATGAAGACAACATGAGGACAACATGAGGGCAACATGAGGGCAACATGAGGACAACATGAGGACAACATGAGGACAACATGAGGACAACATGAGGACAACATGGGGACAACATGAGGACAACATGAGGGCAACATGAGGACAACATGGGGACAACATGAGGACAACATGAGGACAACATGAGGAGAACATGAGGACAACATGGGGACAACATGAGGACAACATGGGGACAACATGAGGACAACATGAGGGCAACATGAGGACAACATGAGGACAACATGAGGACAACATGAGGACAACATGAGGACAACATGGGGACAACATGAGGACAACATGAGGGCAACATGAGGACAACATGGGGACAACATGAGGACAACATGAGGGCAACATGAAGACAACATGAGGACAACATGAGGGCAACATGAGGGCAACATAGGGGCAACATGAAGACGACATGAGGACGACATGAAGACGACATGAAGACGACATGAGGGCGACATGAAGACGACATGAGGGCGACATGAGGGCGACATGAAGACGACATGAAGACGACATGAAGACGACATGAGGACAACATGAAGACAACATGAAGACAACATGAGGACAACATGAGGACAACATAGGGGCAACATGAGGACAACATGAGGACGACATGAAGACGACATGAGGGCGACATGAAGACAACATGAAGACAACATGAAGACGACATGAAGACGACATGAGGGCGACATGAAGACGACATGAAGACGACATGAGGACAACATGAGGGCAACATGAAGACAACATGAAGACAACATGAAGACGACATGAGGACTACATGAGGACGACATGAGGACAACATGGGGACAACATGAGGACAACATGAGGGCAACATGGGGACAACATGAGGACAACATGAAGACAACATGAGGGCAACATGACGACAACATGAGGACAACATGAGGGCAACATGAGGGCAACATGAGGACAACATGGGGACAACATGAGGACAACATGGGGACAACATGAGGACAACATGAGGGCAACATGAGGACAACATGGGGACAACATGAGGACAACATGAGGAGAACATGAGGACAACATGGGGACAACATGAGGACAACATGGGGACAACATGAGGACAACATGAGGGCAACATGAGGACAACATGAGGGCAACATGAGGACAACATGAGGACAACATGGGGACAACATGAGGACAACATGAGGGCAACATGAAGACAACATGAGGACAACATGAGGGCAACATGAGGGCAACATAGGGGCAACATGAAGACGACATGAGGACGACATGAAGACGACATGAAGACGACATGAGGGCGACATGAAGACGACATGAGGGCGACATGAGGGCGACATGAAGACGACATGAAGACGACATGAAGACGACATGAAGACGACATGAGGACAACATGAAGACAACATGAAGACAACATGAGGACAACATGAGGACAACATAGGGGCAACATGAGGACAACATGAGGACGACATGAAGACGACATGAAGACGACATGAGGGCGACATGAAGACAACATGAAGACAACATGAAGACGACATGAAGACGACATGAGGGCGACATGAAGACGACATGAAGACGACATGAGGACAACATGAAGACAACATGAGGACAACATGAGGGCAACATGAAGACAACATGAAGACAACATGAAGACGACATGAGGACTACATGAGGACGACATGAGGACAACGTGAGGACAACAGGAGGACAACATGAGGACAACATGAAGACAACATGAAGACATGATGATAATTGGCGTACAACTGACCGTTGAGGCTCGACGGGATACACTTTCCTGGGTTAAAGTATGAAATTAATATGATTATAACAGCCTAGATTTAGCGTAATTAGCGTAACTTCCGGCCGTAGCTGTATCCCTTCTAGCACGGCCGTTGAGCAACACTGTTGTTTACGTTAGCTTAGCAGCTGGTTAGCTAGCTAGTTGCTATGATAACGTAACTTAACGTGACGTAAAAGCGGCACAAACGCGACCTGTGTTCTGATGTAACGTCGACACTGTACATGTATGAAGACTCACCGTGGACACGTGGACTCCCGTGGACGCGGAGGGGCTTTACAACGCGGGAAACACGACGGACGGACACAGAGGCTGCAGGACGGCGACTTGTTTTGGTTTTTCAACGGTGACGTATTACCCCACGTGCTTCCTGTTTTGTTTCCTCTTCCTGTTACGTAACACACGTATTTTATTTCTACTACTAAAAATCTAATACAGTTGAAGAAATGTGAATTTAAACGCACATAAAAACAAAGAAAATTGAACAACAAATTATTAAATGTGTGTACGACTGAAGGCCTTTTCTCACCGGGGAGAGAGATAGATGTGTGTGTGTGTGTGTCTGTGTGTGTGTGTGTGTGTGTGTACATACATAAATACATCTTGCCTCTTGATGTCATACTAAGATAAAATATCTGCCATAAGTATTTCATAAATGTCCTTCGGGATGAATAAAGTATCTCTCTATCTCTCTATCTATCTCTCTATCTCTCTATCTATCTCTCTATCTATCTATCTATCTATCTATCTATCTATCTATCTATCTATCTATCTATCTATCTATCTATCTCTCTCTCTCTCTATCTATCTATCTATCTATCTATCTATCTATCTATCTATCTATCTATCTATCTCTCTCTCTCTCTCTCTATCTATCTATCTATCTATCTATCTATCTATCTATCTATCTATCTATCTATCTATCTATCTATAAATGTACAGAGATAGATACTGTATGTTCAAAATATAGCAGTATTATACAATAAATTACAACAAATGAATTATGAAATTATTAAATTGCACTTTAAAAATTGCCCAAATGAAAAATTATGCACAGATGTAGTAATGATGATGATAATAATAATAATAATAATAATAATAATAATAATAATAATGATAATGGCACATGGGATGCAGGATATATTGCAGAGTCAACAGTGTTCGTTATACATACACATACACAATATACTGTACATACATACAATATACTGTACATACAATATACTGTACACACAATATACTGTACACACAATATACTGTACATACAATATACTGTACATACATACAATATACTGTAATAGGATAAAATCCAACAACAAATATTTGAATGTATACAAGTTGGGGATACTAAAATGTGCAACTGCTTAACTAGTAATGATGTGTAGATGGACGTATTGTGCAGGTTGCATTAGTGCCGTATGGTGGTGTCTCAGGATTTGGACCTTTGTATTTTTGGATTTCCCTGCTGTATCTTTGTGGGTCCGTCCTTCTGTGTGCGGGACAGGTCCAATGGAAGACAACACAAGGGTTAAAGGTCAACAATAGACTCTCTGTTGACATTTGAGGGCAGTACCACAGTGATCTTAACTGGATAAGATGTCTTATTAGATTAGATAATACTTTATTCATCCCGCAATGGGGAACTTCCCTTATTACAGCAGCAGTTTCTACAGTAAAACAACAACAATGTGCAAAAAGCATGAATGTAAAGTGGCATTAGATAAAAGGTACTGTTAACCAGGGCTGTAGTCAAGACCACCTTAGTCGAGTCCAAGACCAGGACTAGTCGAGTCCAAGTCAAGACCAAGACCAGGACTAGTCGAGTCCAAGTCAAGACCGAGTCCAAAAAGGTTTGAGTCCAAGACAAGAGTCCAGGACAGAATAAAGGTCTTATGCATGACAGTATCAAGACAATCATTTTGGGTTTCCCTTTCCCTCCAATATTATTATTATCAACATAATAAAGACACCTGGACTCGGTCCAGACCAGAAGCCCAAAAGCCATATCTGGCAGGACCAGCGGCCGAGACCGAGACAAGTCCGAGTCCAAATACTAGCGAGTCCGAGACCATAGAAAAAAAGGTCTCGAGTCCGGACTCAAGTCCAAGACCGGACTCGAGTACTACAGCCCTGTTGTTAACTAAAGTTAAGTGGCCATAGTACAAGAAATATTGCAATGTAAGTGAATAAGTGACGTGAAATTAAATATAATAATAATATAACAAAAGCAAGTACAGAAAAAGTTCTTAGAAATGGCTAGATGACAGTGTGACGGATTAATGTCCCCCAGCTGACTGTGGCCTGTCTTCCACCTTTCAACCCGCAGGAACCCGAGCAGACCCTGGACCCAACACCTGGACCCAACACCTGGACCCAACACCTGGAGGAGACGCAGTCATCCGCCCAGGCGGTGCCGGCCCGGTTGGGTCAGGAGGTGAATAAATGAAACGTCTCCACAGAGCATATCCATCTTTGTAATGCCGTCTGTCGTGGTGTCCCAGACCACTGCTCGTGCACCAGTGAAGGTTTGTTTACTTCTTGTAAAATGTCCAATAAAAATGCTCTTAGGTCATAAATAGAAGTCCCCTACGAACTGAAGTCCACGATAAATATCAGGACCTTTTCTGTAGTAAAGGACGCATGCTTTACTTTTTTTTTGTGGTTTATTATAAGCATGGTGGCATTAAAAGAGGGCTTTGTTTATGAACTCTTTGGCCGGGGTATAGTCTAGATAATAACAACTATATTTAATCAGAAGACAAAATTAAATCAGTGAAATAAAAGTCACACACACACACACACACAAACACACACACACACACACAGTCAACCCCTGGAGAAAATCTGCGTAAGCTTTAGGTAAGTGGACATGTTTTGACACTGGGGACAAGCCAACAAGTCCTGCAAAACCATACGGCCATATCAGGGGGGGGGACTGTGGATGTGTCCCCAGGGCTGTAATGATAGTGGATGGCTGCTAGTTGGCTGGGGGGGGGCTGTGGATGTGTCCCCTCCCCCCAGCCGGGGTGATAGTGGATGGCTGCTAGCTGGCTGAGTGGGGGGGGCTGTGGATGTGTCCCCGGCGGGGGGGGGGGGGGGCTGTTGTCAGCTCTTATCCTGACTGAAGCCTTGCAGCGCCGCTGCAGGATGTCGAGCTAACGGAGGTCTTCGGTCTACTTGGTTTAATCCATTAAAAATGATAAATGGTTACAAACAATTGAAAAGAATAAAAACTATTGAATGCAACAGAACTTCTCTGTAAAAAACAAAAGCTGGACTGTCAATCTAAAGTAACAATATTCCAGCTTCTTAAATGAGAATATATTCTAGGTTGGTAATAAATAATATAAAAATGTGGATTGTTATTTTGAATTATTCATACACGAGCAACACCCTGACTTTGTAAAATCCCTGCTCCGAACTCCAAATCCCACAAGGGACGTCGGGCTGACGCCTGTAATTATGCTGAAGCTTCAGAACAGCTTGACAGCGTGATATTTAATATGTCTTTCTGTCTGTGAGCCGGGGCGATCACGGCAACGGATGACGGTTTGATTCCCCCGGCTCGCAAACCTTTCCCACGCACGTCAAACTAAATGAGGTTACGAGCTAAACACGCTGCTGCAGCTCCACAGGGGCGCTGTCATAGGAACTGAGTAAATACCTCATTACCTCATTACCTCATTACCTCATTAACTCATTACCTCATTACCTCATTACCTGATTACCTCATTACCTCGTTACCTCATTACCTCATTACCTCATTAACTCATTACCTCGTTAACTCATTACCTCATTACCTCATTACCTCGTTAACTCATTACCTCATTACCTCATTACCTCGTTAACTCATTACCTCATTAACTCATTACCTCATTACCTCATTACCTGATTACCTCATTACCTCGTTACCTCATTACCTCATTACCTCATTAACTCATTACCTCGTTAACTCATTACCTCATTACCTCATTACCTCGTTAACTCATTACCTCATTAACTCATTACCTCATTACCTGATTACCTCATTACCTCGTTACCTCATTACCTCATTACCTCATTACCTCGTTAACTCATTAACTCATTACCTCATTAACTCATTACCTCATTACCTCATTACCTCGTTACCTCATTACCTCATTACCTCATTACCAAAGAACATGCTGTTTAATACGCAATGACAACAACATGCATGTTTGTACCTGTCCATTTCATACAATCAGGGCTGTAGTCAAGACCACCTTAGTCGAGTCCAAGTCCAAGACCAGGACTAGTCGAATCCAAGTCAAGACCGAGTCCAAAAAGGTTTGAGTCCAAGACAACACCGAGTCCAAGACCAGTTCGAGTCAAGTCCAAGTCAAGACAGATTCCAAAAAGGTTTGAGTCTGAGTCAAGACCGAGTCCAAGACAAGTCCAAGACCACCTTAGTCGAGTCCAAGACAAGTCCAAGACCAGGACTAGTCGAGTCCAAGTCAAGACAGATTCCAAAAAGGTTTGAGTCTGAGTCAAGACCGAGTCCAAGACAAGTCCAAGACCAGGACTAGTCGAGTCCAAGTCAAGACCGAGTCCAAAGAGGTTTAAGTCCAAGTCAAGACCGGGTCCAGGACAGGAATAAAGGTCTTATGCATGACAGTATCAAGACAATCATTTTGGGTTTCACTTTCCCTCCAATATTATTATCAACATGATAAAGACACCTGGACTGGACCAGTGGCCGAGACCGAGACAAGTCCGAGTCCATAGAAAAACGGTCGTGAGTCTGGACTCGAGTCCAAGACCTAATAACCCAAAAAAAGCAATAGGCCTTTATAAAGATATTTATTAGGTATATATGCTTTTATTTAGATGATGCAGCATCTCATGTCGCTTAAATTGGCTCCTCGACTCCTCCCCTTGCCATCCTTCCTTCCTTCCTTAGTCCCTCGCACCGAGGAGGCACAGGGGAGACCATAGACCGTTAATATTAATCAATATATAAACAGTCTATGGGAGAGACGTAAGGAAGTCATCGGAGAGGAAACAAGGAAATGGGTTTTAGCAAGATGAGACGTCCTTTCCTCTGAAGCGTCTCATGAATCTGTCAGCTGTTTGGGCGGAGTTGGCAACTCCTTGGAATTAATATAACCCCCCCCCCCCACCCACCCCACCCCACCATATCATCACACACCCTTCACCATGATGCACCATAGGCATGGGGAACTTTTCATAACATCATATCTCAATGCAAATCAAACCTAGGGTTAACATAGGGTGTGTATACTTATGCCTCCTGTATTTTAACATAGGGGTGTGTATACTTATGCCCCCTGTATTTTAACATAGGGGGGTGTATACTTATGCCCCCTGTATTTTAACATAGGGGGGTGTATACTTATGCCCCCTGTATTTTAACATAGGGGGGTGTATACTTATGCCCCCTGTATTTTAACATAGGGGGGTGTTTACTTATGCCCCCTGTATTTTAACATAGGGGGGTGTATACTTATGCCCCCTGTATTTTAACATAGGGGGGTGTATACTTATGTCCCCTGTATTTTAACATAGGGGGGTGTATACTTATGCCCCCTGTATTTTAACATAGGGGGTGTATACTTATGCCCCCTGTATTTTAACATAGGGGGGTGTATACTTATGCCCCTGTATTTTAACATAGGGGGGTGTATACTTATGCCCCCTGTATTTTAACATAGGGGGGTGTTTACTTATGCCCCCTGTATTTTAACATAGGGGGGTGTATACTTATGCCCCCTGTATTTTAACATAGGGGGTGTATACTTATGCCCCCTGTATTTTAACATAGGGGGGTGTATACTTATGCCCCTGTATTTTAACATAGGGGGTGTATACTTATGCCCCCTGTATTTTAACATAGGGGGGTGTATACTTATGCCCCCTGTATTTTAACATAGGGGGGTGTATACTTATGCCCCCTGTATTTTAACATAGGGGGGTGTATACTTATGACCCTGTATTTTAACATAGGGGGGTGTTTACTTATGCCCCCTGTATTTTAACATAGGGGGGTGTATACTTATGCCCCCTGTATTTTAACACAACCCTCTCTATTTGCATTGTCGCATTTAATCACCATGACAGTCCAGATAACAACGGAGAGAGAGCGAGAAGCGGGTAGGATCCGAACCTCCGGCCCTCCATATGGGCACACGCCCCATGAATGGAGCCACCCGGGCGCCCAATACACAACCCTCTCAAATGATAATTTCCTTCTATTAATTTAATTAAAAGGTTGTTATAACGACGTGGAAATCAACACAGATGAGAAAAGACATCACACATCTTTTTTCATTAGTCTCACTGGACATTTTAACGGCCGCTGTTGCTTTCCTAAATTTTATTCCTGTGATTTTAATTCACTGAATGTGTTAATCAACATATCCAATCGTGACTAATGTGCACTGTCTCTGATAATAAAGCTGGAAATGAATAGAAAACACGAGAGGAACAAACCCTCCTCCTCCACCGCGTCCACACGACACTAAGCTCCCGCACGATCCCTGAAAGAAAAGACTCTTTTCTTTTTCACCTTCAGTCATGTTTTCAGTCTTAACCCTTGTTAATAATACATGCATATTATAGAAGGACATATGAAATTATGCTTGAATGTAATTTTCCCATTACAAAAACTTTTTGGGCGCCACCCACCGCCGACCACCTATGGCGTCATCTCTTGTCGGGTGCTTCGCTTAGATTTGACAAGTGAACGTGAATTAAGAATTAAGTTCGTACATTTGACTAATTTAGAGGCTGGCCGCTTGGCTTGTAAGCTAGCTAGCTAGCTTGCTTGCTAGGGGGCTAATTGTTTGGCGGTGCAGAGGTTGCAGAGAGAGGTTTAATTACGGTCTTTATATTAAATATCACAGAGTACGGTATTAGTTGATTTACATTTTCTAATGTGACTGCTATGTAGAGATTTTAAAAGACGTTATTGTTGGAATAAATATTCCTAAAGAAGTCATTATGTACTGTATGTCTTGTTGTAGGCTGACGGAGGCTGACTGAGGCCCACGGAGGCTGACTGAGGCCGACTGAGGCTGACTGAGGCCGACGGAGGCTGACTGAGGCTGACTGAGGCTGACGGAGGCTGACTGAGGCTGACTGAGGCTGACGGAGGCTGACAGAGGCTGACTGAGGCTGACTGAGGCTGACGGAGGCTGACTGAGGCAGACTGAGGCTGACGGAGGCTGACAGAGGCTGACTGAGGCTGACGGAGGCTGACAGAGGCTGACTGAGGCTGACTGAGGCTGACGGAGGCTGACTGAGGCTGACTGAGGCTGACGGAGGCTGACAGAGGCTGACAGAGGCTGACTGAGGCTGACTGAGGCCGACTGAGGCCGACTGAGGCTGACTGAGGCCCACGGAGGCTGACTGAGGCTGACTGAGGCTGACTGAGGCCCACGGAGGCTGACCGTTGGCTTGGGGTGTCACATATCTGTACATGTTGTTCATACATTGTTCATACTACATAGCCATATTTATCCTGCTCTTATGAGGTAATTGCTAATACACAGCACATATTAATATTGAATGTATATTACTCTAAACCAACTGTATTATTTGACAGGCACACACAAGGCTCCTTTCCTTCTTCATCTCATCTGATCAATCCCAGACACATAAATGCTGTCAAAACTGGCCCAAAATTACATTTGAATGTTCCTTCTAAAACACACAGGTTTGAAAATTATGTCCATAAGATGGCAAATGTAGCCTACAACAAGACATACATGTATATAACTACTTGTTTAGGCGTATTTATTCCAACAACAACGTCTTTTAAAAGATCTCTAACACACTCTAACTGACTACACTGCACTATATTTCTTGTCCTGCATGCACCACCTGTCTATACTTTGCACTTTTCTACTTTTTTTTTGCACTACTTCGGATAATTTAGACTAAGAGATAATAATCAAAATCCTTACAGAGAAAATGAACTGAACCACACTGTTCAAACTATATTTGGGTCTTGGACCAACTAATCAACCCTGCCATTCATACAGCCCAATACATATTTCATCTTCTTCTGAACATATTTGCTGTTAGGAGCACATACACATAATTTCTTAGAGCCTTGATTTGCACACTTGACTTCAGGTTGCACAGATCAACAGCGAAGGAAGTCGTCAGCGTTCCCTTTTAGAGCCACAGCTGCTCGGCATCGGGTGCATCACGGATGAGGAGGCACAATCAAGGATGAAGTTGTGGTGTAAAATATCAGTCTGCAATCTTATTACGTCGCTAACGAGCCATGAAGTCATTCTGGATTGACCTCTTGATCTGGTGTAATCAGATTCTGGGCTCACAGGATATCTGGAGCACCGCATAAATGCTGGAAGGATTCAAATTAACGTGAATAACTCATCCAAAGGGACACACTCATTTGTGTTGGTGGCGCCTTACTCATGGGGGGGGGGGGGTATCTAGCAGTATCTAGCAGGTTTTATAGCCAATAATCCATTAGGGGTGGCTCAGTCGCGCAGGTTTTACAACCAGAGCTATATATTGGTACCATTAATCCATGCTATGCTTGCTTGCCGGAAGAAGTGCTTATTAGGGGTGGTTCGGTAGCTCAGCCCGTAGGGAGTTGGGTTGGGAACCAGAGGGTTGCTGGTTCAAGTCCCCGTATGGACCAAAGTACAAAGTGTGTATTGGTGGCTGGAGAGATGCCACTTCACACTCCTGAGCAAGGCACCGTACCCCCCAACTGCTCAGGGTGCTGGTTCAGCTGGCAGTCCCCCAACTTTGACATCTCTCCATTTGTGCATGAATTGTGTGTGTTTTTCAGGCCTGTGTGTAGTGATTCTAACAAAAAGAGTGTAAATTGTAATTTCCCCACTGGGGATCAATAAATAGTATAAATAAAATTAATAACGCTAAATCTGGGCGAGGGAAACACTGCATGTCCATTTTCAAAGGGGTCACATGACCTGTCACCTCCAGTATATCTGAATGAAAATGTGATAGGGTGGGGTCCGGTTCACTTTAGACCGGTACCTCAAATCCGGTTTCTACCTTTCCTTCTGCAACAAATAATTTCAATTGTAAAAAAGTAATTCCAAACCTATTCATCCTATTTACTTATTTATGTTATTTTATTATGTTTTACTGCGACTATTATGGACACTATTCATTTCAACCCCAACCGGCCCCGTCAGACTTCACCTACCAAGAGACTGTTGTGAATTCCTAGGTTCCGATCCAAAACCCCCTAAGTTCCGGTCCAAAAGCACCTAAGTACCGTCCAAAACTCCCTAGGTCCAGGTCTAAAACCCCCTAGGTCCAGGTCCAAAACCCCCTAGGTTCTAGTTCAAAACCCCCTAGGACCAGGTCTAAAAACCCCTAGGTCCAGGTCTAAAAGCCCCTAGGTCCAGGTCCAAAACTCCCTAGGTCCAGGTCCAAAACCCCCTAGGTTCAGGTCTAAAACCCACTAGTTCCCAGTCCAAAACTCCCTAGGTCCAGGTCCAAAACCCCCTAGGTCCAGGTCTAAAACCCCCTAGGTCCAGGTCCAAAACCCCCTAGGTCCAGGTCTAAAACCCCCTAGGTCCAGGTCCAAAACCCCCTAGGTCCCGGTCTAAAAACCCCTAGGTCCAGATCTAAAACCCCTAGGTCCTGATCTAAAACCCCCTAGGTCCAGGTCCAAAACTCACTAGGTCCTGGTCCAAATCTCCCTAGGTCCCAGTCCAAAACCCCCTAGGTCCAGGTCCAAAACTCCCTAGGTCCAGGTCCAAAATCCCCTAGGTCCAGGTCTAAAACCCCCTAGGTCCCGATCCAAAACCCCTAGGTCCTGATCCAAAACCCCCTAGGTCCAGGTCCAAAACCCCCTAGGTCCAGGTCCAAAACCCCCTAGTTCCCGGTCCAAAACCCCCTAGGTCCAGGTCTCAAAAAAACTAGGTCCAGGTCTAAAAACCCCTAGGTCCAGGTCTAAAACCCCCTAGTTCCCGGTCCAAAACCCCCTAGGTCCAGGTCTAAAAACGCCTAGGTCCAGGTCCAAAACTCCCTAGGTCCAGGGCCAAAACCCCCTAGGTCCAGGGCCAAAACCCCCTAGGTCCAGGTCCAAACCCCCCCTAGGTTTGTGCGGAGGGGGAAATCACTGAGCCCTTCTTCCTTGTCTTGTTTAAGCGTTACATGACAGGAGAGCGTGTGACTCACGCTGTCTGACGAACTGTTTTTAGGAGAACAATGGAGTGGCCTCCCACTCGTTCTGGGTTCAGTCGCACATATGAGCCGAGGCCTACGGGGAGAGCAGCACGAAGGCTGGGAGACAGTCCTCTTTCCTCCACATGGACACGTTGATGGGGATGTAGGACGAGATGTTGTGTAAGCGTGACTCATGAAACGTATGTGGTGGAGCGCTGCAGCTTCTACAAGAAGCCGGGAAGGGTCGGGTAATCGGTTGAGAAGGTGAATCTGGAGCAGGAATCAGGGTTAAATAAAACCTGGTGAAGAACTACAGGAAACGTTTGACCTCTGGAACTGCAAACAAAGGCTACTGTACCAAATATTAACTCAGACTTTCTCAGGTGTTCAAATACTTATTTGCAGCTGTATCATACAAATAAATAGTTAAAAAATCATAGATTGTGATTTCTGGATGTTTTTTTTTTAGATTATGTCTCTCACAGTGGACATGCACCTACGAGGACAATTTCAGACCCTCCATGATTTCTAAGTGGGAGAACTTGCAAAATAGCAGCGTGTTGAAATACTTATTTTCCTCATTGTATAAAAGAGACTTCAAATACAGTATTAGGGGACCACTAAGGTCTATATAAAAGAGACTTCAGATACAGTATTAGGGACCACTAAGGTCTATATAAAGAGACTTCAGATACAGTATTAGGGACCACTAAGGTCTATATAAAAGAGACTTCAGATACAGTATTAGGGGACCACTAAGGTCTATATAAAAGAGACTTCAGATACAGTATTAGGGACCACTAAGGTCTATATAAAAGAGACTTCAGATACAGTATTAGGGACCACTAAGGTCTATATAAAAGAGACTTCAGATACAGTATTAGGGACCACTAAGGTCTATATAAAAGAGACTTCAGATACAGTATTAGGGACCACTAAGGTCTATATAAAAGAGACTTCAGATACAGTATTAGGGACCACTAAGGTCTATATAAAGAGACTTCAGACACAGTATGAGGGACCACTAAGGTCTATATAAAAGCTTCCAAAGAGCACCATGTCATGGGACCTTTAACTTCTTCAGGACATGAACACCTGTCCCCCCCCCCCCCCGACCTCCTCCCTACGAGGACCTTCACCCTCTCATACAGCAGCAGTCAACGTGCTGCAGACAGTAGTAAACACCTGGAATACATCCAGATTACAGCGCTTTACTTTACAGCTCTATGTACAAATGGTTCATGAGATGAGCATTAATAAGAGTCTGTGTCCGTGGGGGGGCGAGGCCACTGTGGGTTCACGGATCAGCCTCCGACTCCCCACTCCCCAGTCTTCTGCAGGTTTGAAGTGAACCCTGCTGATTCTGATTAGCTCGGCATTTAACGAACTAAAATGCCCCAAAACCGCCCTCAGGGACCAGGGACCCGCATAAAGTTCACTATTAAATATTTTACATTAACTCTGCTGCAGAGGCTATATGGAGAGCATATTCAATCTCTAGGTAACTCCTGCTGAATCATTAATGCAGAGGTGCGCTGGATTTGAGCTGAGGGTCTGACAAATCCTCCGCGTGGGACCGCAGTCACTGACCCCTCTGAATACTGCATGTCCACAGTCTCATTTATTCAGAGAGGTCGCTGGATTAGGTCTCCTCATGTCTCTCCTCTCTTACACAACGCCAAAATTAAGGGAAGGAAGCACTTCCCCCTGTCTCCCAGACAAATGCAGCAGCATTATAGTTGGAAATTAAACCTGTGCAGAAAACGTTCACGGAAGACTTTTGGCGCGACGATACTTTGTAAGTGTCCATCACGGCGACTCGTGCGCTACTTTCATTAACCCCGGCTCGTAAAGAGCTGGAAGACGAGACGCAGCGTGACAGGAAGACAATGAGAGCCGGTGTGTGTGTCGTGATGCGGGGAAGGTAAATCTCTGCAGCCAAACTTTAATAATCCATTTAATATTAATGTACATTCTGCACCGACGCCCACGCAGACACATGCATGAGCTCAGGAAGCCAGACTCATTAGACAAATGTCTTCCTTTTAATCAAGTCGTGGGCTTTTATCGTCTTTAGTTCTCTTTTTCATCGAGACAAAGTGTTGTCTTGTCTGTGTGAAGCGAACCTTCATGTCCTCATGTTGCCCTCATGTCTTCATGTCGTCTTCATGTTGTCCTCATGTTGCCCTCATGTCTTCATGTCGTCTTCATGTTGTCCTCATGTTGCCCTCATGTCTTCATGTCGTCTTCATGTTGTCCTCATGTTGTCCTCATGTTGTCTTCAAGTTGTCCTCATGTTGTCTTCATGTTGTCCTCATGTTGTCTTCATGTTGTCCTCATGTTGTCTTCAGGTTGTCCTCATGTTGTCTTCATGTTGTCTTCATTTTGTCCTCATGTTGTCTTCATGTTGTCCTCATGTTGTCCTCATGTCGTCCTCATGTTGTCTTCAGGTTGTCCTCATGTTGTCTTCATTTTGTCCTCATGTTGTCCTCATGTTGTCTTCATGTTGTCTTCATGTTGTCCTCATGTTGTCCTCATGTTGTCTACATGTTGTCTTCATATTGTCTACATGTTGCCCTCATGTTGTCTACATGTTGTCTTCATGTTGTCCTCATGTCGTCCTCATGTTGTCCTCATGTTGTCTTCATGTTGTCTTCATGTTGTCCTCATGTTGTCTTCATGTTGTCTTCATGTTGTCCTCATGTTGTCCTCATGTTGTCTACATGTTGTCTTCATATTGTCTACATGTTGCCCTCATGTTGTCTACATGTTGTCTTCATGTTGTCTTCATGTTGTCCTCATGTTGTCCTCATGTTGTCCTCATGTTGTCTTCATGTTGTCCTCATGTTGTCCTCATGTTGTCTACATGTTGTCCTCATGTTGTCCTCATGTTGTCTACATGTTGTCCTCATTTTGTCCTCATGTTGTCCTCATGTTGTCTTCATGTTGTCTTCATGTTGTCCTCATGTTGTCCTCATGTTGTCTACATGTTGTCTTCATATTGTCTACATGTTGCCCTCATGTTGTCTACATGTTGTCTTCATGTTGTCCTCATGTCGTCCTCATGTTGTCCTCATGTTGTCTTCATGTTGTCTTCATGTTGTCCTCATGTTGTCTTCATGTTGTCTTCATGTTGTCCTCATGTTGTCCTCATGTTGTCTACATGTTGTCTTCATATTGTCTACATGTTGCCCTCATGTTGTCTACATGTTGTCTTCATGTTGTCTTCATGTTGTCCTCATGTTGTCTACATGTTGTCTTCATATTGTCTACATGTTGCCCTCATGTTGTCCTCATGTTGTCTTCATGTTGTCTTCATGTTGTCCTCATGTTGTCCTCATGTTGTCTACATGTTGTCTTCATATTGTCTACATGTTGCCCTCATGTTGTCTACATGTTGTCTTCATGTTGTCCTCATGTCGTCCTCATGTTGTCCTCATGTTGTCTTCATGTTGTCTTCATGTTGTCCTCATGTTGTCCTCATGTTGTCTACATGTTGTCTTCATATTGTCTACATGTTGCCCTCATGTTGTCTACATGTTGTCTTCATGTTGTCTACATGTTGCCCTCATGTTGTCTACATGTTGTCTTCATGTTGTCCTCATGTCGTCCTCATGTTGTCTTCAGGTTGTCCTCATGTTGTCTTCATGTTGTCCTCATGTTGTCCTCATGTTGTCTACATGTTGTCTTCATATTGTCTACATGTTGCCCTCATGTTGTCTACATGTTGTCTTCATGTTGTCCTCATGTTGTCCTCATGTTGTCTACATGTTGTCTTCATGTTGTCTACATGTTGCCCTCATGTTGTCTACATGTTGTCTTCATGTTGTCCTCATGTCGTCCTCATGTTGTCTTCAGGTTGTCCTCATGTTGTCTTCATGTTGTCCTCATGTTGTCTTCATGTTGTCTTCATGTTGTCCTCATCCCCTCAAAGGACAAGACGAGACTTTGAGGGGTTGAGACCGAGACAAGACTGAGACTTTGAGATGTTTACACAGAAGAATCTGACGTTTTATTATAAATATATTTTATAATAAATGAAAGTATTGATTAACCGATTAAACACCAAGTTGATTTGATCGTTTCTAGTTTTCCAGACATGTGACGATGTTTCTGCATCGAGTACTTTTACTATCCAAGAACATTTTCGTAATGATACATTCAGAGTTCTACTCAAGTAACATTGTCAATGCGCGACTTGCAGAAGTAGAGTTGCAGAAGAGTATTTTTCCAGTGTGGTACAAGTACTTTTCCATAAGTACTTCTCCCCCCGCTGGCGGAGCAGCCTCTGTCCATTAGCATGGAGCCAGGTTCCTGATCAGTACTGGTGGTGTAACCACGGCTGAGGTCAGAGAGACGACAGCAGTCGGCGTGGCGACGACACCGGGTCCCCGCCGACCTGTCATCAGTCTCACCTTTAGTAAGCTGTTGCCATGGATACAGCGCTGCAGCCCGCTCGCCAGCTCGTACGCTTAGCTCGCACTAAAAAACAAGGTCATCATAAAAAGAAAATGGAGCATTTGTTGCTGTGTCTCCTGCAATTTTGCCATGGGTAGTAACGTTTCATTTACAGTGTATTACTGTATATTTTGAATTTGCGGTATACTTCATATTCTTATATTTTATATTTTTATATTCCGTGCTTCAGTCTCATTGCACAGGTACTGCCCTCGTGTATAATGACAGTAAAAGCTTTCTATTCTATTCTATCTGGGATGGGAGGAGGAGGATTTTTTTAAGAGCAGATGATTACAACCCATAAGCTCCTGCAGAGGAACGGCTGTGTGAAAGCTGCCCTGACTATAATGACCGGAGATCATCAGAATCAGAAGAGGAATGGGG
>CM057252.1:1355341-1360341 GCA_029931835.1 Etheostoma nigrum
CTTTGAGGGGTTGAGACCGGGACTTTGAGGAGTTGAGACCAGGACAAGACCGAGACTTTGAGGGGTTGAGACCAGAGACAAGACCGAGACTTTGAGGGGTTGAGACCGAGACAAGACAGAGACTTTGAGGGGTTGAGACCGAGACAAGACCGAGACTTTGAGGGGTTGAGACCGGGACTTTGAGGAGTTGAGACCAGGACAAGACCGAGACTTTGAGGGGTTGAGACCAGGACAAGACCGAGACTTTGAGGGGTTGAGACCGAGACAAGACAGAGACTTTGAGGGGTTGAGACCGAGAGAAGACCGAGACTTTGAGGGGTTGAGACCGAGACAAGACGGAGACTTTGAGGGGTTGAGACCAGGACAAGACCGAGACTTTGAGGAGTGGAGACCGAGACAAGACCAAGACTTTGAGGGGTTGAGACAGAGACAAGATGGAGACTTTGAGGGGTTGAGACAGAGACAAGACCGAGACTTTGAGGGGTTGAGACCAGGACAAGACCGAGACTTTGAGGGGTTGAGACCAGGACAAGACCGAGACTTTGAGGGGTTGAGACCGAGACAAGACAGAGACTTTGAGGGGTTGAGACCAGGACAAGACCGAGACATTGAGGGGTTGAGACAGAGACAAGACCAAGACTTTGAGGGGTTGAGACCGAGACAAGACCGAGACTTTGAGGGGTTGAGACCGGGACTTTGAGGAGTTGAGACCAGGACAAGACCGAGACTTTGAGGGGTTGAGACCAGGACAAGACCGAGACTTTGAGGGGTTGAGACCGAGACAAGACCGAGACTTTGAGGGGTTGAGACCGAGAGAAGACCGAGACTTTGAGGGGTTGAGACCGAGACAAGACGGAGACTTTGAGGGGTTGAGACCAGGACAAGACCGAGACTTTGAGGAGTGGAGACCGAGACAAGACCAAGACTTTGAGGGGTTGAGACAGAGACAAGATGGAGACTTTGAGGGGTTGAGACAGAGACAAGACCGAGACTTTGAGGGGTTGAGACCAGGACAAGACCGAGACTTTGAGGGGTTGAGACCAGGACAAGACCGAGACTTTGAGGGGTTGAGACCGAGACAAGACAGAGACTTTGAGGGGTTGAGACCAGGACAAGACCGAGACATTGAGGGGTTGAGACAGAGACAAGACCAAGACTTTGAGGGGTTGAGACCGAGACAAGACCGAGACTTTGAGGGGTTGAGACCGGGACTTTGAGGAGTTGAGACCAGGACAAGACCGAGACTTTGAGGGGTTGAGACCAGGACAAGACCGAGACTTTGAGGGGTTGAGACCGAGACAAGACCGAGACTTTGAGGGGTTGAGACCGAGAGAAGACCGAGACTTTGAGGGGTTGAGACCGAGACAAGACGGAGACTTTGAGGGGTTGAGACCAGGACAACACCGAGACTTTGAGGAGTGGAGACCGAGACAAGACCAAGACTTTGAGGGGTTGAGACCGAGACAAGACAGAGACTTTGAGGGGTTGAGACCAGGACAAGACAGAGACTTTGAGGGGTTGAGACCAGGACAAGACCGAGACTTTGAGGGGTTGAGACCGAGACAAGACAGAGACTTTGAGGGGTTGAGACCGAGACAAGACAGAGACTTTGAGGGGTTGAGACCGAGACAAGACCGAGACTTTGAGGGGTTGAGACCAGGACAAGACCGAGACTTTGAGGGGTTGAGACCGAGACAAGACAGAGACTTTGAGGGGTTGAGACCGAGACAAGACAGAGACTTTGGGGGGTTGAGACCAGGACAAGACCGAGACTTTGGGGGGTTGAGACCGAGACTTTGAGGAGTTGAGACCAGGACAAGATGGAGACTTTGAGGGGTTGAGACAGAGACAAGACCGAGACTTTGAGGGGTTGAGACCAGGACAAGACCGAGACTTTGAGGGGTTGAGACCAGGACAAGACCGAGACTTTGAGGGGTTGAGACCGAGACAAGACCGAGACATTGAGGGGTTGAGACAGAGACAAGACCAAGACTTTGAGGGGTTGAGACCGAGACAAGACCGAGACTTTGAGGGGTTGAGACCGGGACTTTGAGGAGTTGAGACCAGGACAAGACCGAGACTTTGAGGGGTTGAGACCAGGACAAGACCGAGACTTTGAGGGGTTGAGACCGAGACAAGACAGAGACTTTGAGGGGTTGAGACCGAGAGAAGACCGAGACTTTGAGGGGTTGAGACCGAGACAAGACGGAGACTTTGAGGGGTTGAGACCAGGACAAGACCGAGACTTTGAGGAGTGGAGACCGAGACAAGACCAAGACTTTGAGGGGTTGAGACAGAGACAAGATGGAGACTTTGAGGGGTTGAGACAGAGACAAGACCGAGACTTTGAGGGGTTGAGACCAGGACAAGACCGAGACTTTGAGGGGTTGAGACCAGGACAAGACCGAGACTTTGAGGGGTTGAGACCGAGACAAGACAGAGACTTTGAGGGGTTGAGACCAGGACAAGACCGAGACATTGAGGGGTTGAGACAGAGACAAGACCAAGACTTTGAGGGGTTGAGACCGAGACAAGACCGAGACTTTGAGGGGTTGAGACCGGGACTTTGAGGAGTTGAGACCAGGACAAGACCGAGACTTTGAGGGGTTGAGACCAGGACAAGACCGAGACTTTGAGGGGTTGAGACCGAGACAAGACCGAGACTTTGAGGGGTTGAGACCGAGAGAAGACCGAGACTTTGAGGGGTTGAGACCGAGACAAGACGGAGACTTTGAGGGGTTGAGACCAGGACAAGACCGAGACTTTGAGGAGTGGAGACCGAGACAAGACCAAGACTTTGAGGAGTTGAGACCAGGACAAGACCGAGACTTTGAGGGGTTGAGACCGAGACAAGACCGAGACTTTGAGGGGTTGAGACCGAGACAAGACCGAGACTTTGAGGGGTTGAGACCAGGACAAGACCGAGACTTTGAGGGGTTGAGACCGAGACAAGACCGAGACTTTGAGGGGTTGAGACCGAGACAAGACAGAGACTTTGAGGGGTTGAGACCGAGACAAGACCGAGACTTTGAGGGGTTGAGACCAGGACAAGACGGAGACTTTGTTAACAATGTCTCCAACCAATCCGATATACCAGTCTGACCCTAAAGCAGCGTCATGTGACGTCATCACCAGGTTTTTATTGGCTGCAAACAATCAGGAGTGACGGGGAAAGACAGCAGCACGAGGCTCTGGGAGGCGGGATCAACAGCACCCACGTAAGGTCTCGGGTGGGAGAAGCTCTCCATGCACGAGGCAGGTGTGGGCAGCGCTCCTAATGGTGGCCCGTCTTCCTGCTGAGTGAATCATCTGTCTGCTCCAGCTTGTTGTGTTAGAACATGCAGAGCTTCTGTTTCCTGGAGACAGAAGGCCGAGGACAGAGGAACAATACAGATTTTCCCAGATGGTGTCCTCAAAAAGCTATGAAGATGTTCTCCTGTGCATGAGTTCATACGTACTGTGCAGTGTGAGGAGTGCTCCTCTTGTCTTTGCCCTCTGGTTTTCATTTCACATTTAACCCTCGTGTTGTCCTCGGGTCAAACCGACCCGTTTCTAAGTGTTTTATATCAGAAATATGGATTTTTTTTCAACCAAATTACACAAAAATAACATGGATGATTCCATATGTTGTTCAGGTGACATTAATGATTACTTTCATTGAATTATTTAGGTGTTTTATTTAATCTTATAACATTTGAATTCTTTTTTTTTTAATGGTTTTAAACAGTATCGGGACTAAACTCTGACATCTACCCATCTGAGATCCACTCAACATCCTCTGATCTTAACTATTAGTCAACATAATTCATAATTTCTGCCTTTTTAACTAAAAACGTATGTATAATTTGATATAAATGAGGATAGTTGACCATGAATTCCAAGAATTAGTGTGAAATCTATCGTTAAAAAAACAGCTCAGGTTTTTAAAAAAAAGCACCAAAAGCTGGAAAAAGTGAGAAATAAATCAGAAAAAGTGACAAAAACATAAAAAAAAAAATAAATAAATTTCATTTTCAATTTTGACCTGGAAGGACAAGTTCATGGTTAACGGGAAGACAACACGAGGGTTAAATTCACGCAGGACGATGCCAAAAAAACCACCTCGCCATCCGAGGCTTCAGACAATAATTTTTAATTTTTTTGAATATTATTATTTTCATACATTTTTAACCCCGCCTTTATTTAAAGAGGGGATATTATTCATGTGCAGTGATACTTAACATGTAGGTCAACACTGAATGAGTACTCTTGTGTTTAATGTTGTATGTTATATGTTATTATGTGTATCGTTAGTCTTACAGTATGTAAAACCTATGGAGGGTTAAGAGGATTGTGATTGGTTTAACTCTCGTGTTGTCTTCACTTTTGGGACCTGCTCGTGTCCCTCGGGTCAAACTGACCCGGGACTTATTTGGGGTTTTATATGCAACTCTGAAATAAAATTTTACTTCATAATCTATTACCAAATATTGTCTTTATCTCAATTTCCAACAGCTGAGATAACATCTATGTTCAGGGAATGCATCAGTCTCTACTAGAACACAATTAAAAATGGAAGTGGGGTTCGTTTTTTGCCATAAGGTTATAATTCATGTTAAAAATCCACTATGTGATCATTCTTATCTTGGAAAAAACATAAGTTGTGGTCATATCCAGAATAATGTTCTGAGTCAGGAATACATGTTTATCACAGGAAATAAGGAAAGGCCGTTGACTTTCAGGTAGAAAAAAATGTAACTTGGACCATTTTTCTTCTTGCAAAAATTTGAAATGGGTTAATTTGACCTGAATACCATGCGAGGGTTAAAGAAATGCCAATAAACCAGAGCAGGTTGTTGTCCCATCCAGGGATGAGTCTAGGTCATTCTTAACCCTTGTGTTGTCTTCCCGTCAACCGTTATCACTTTTTCTGACATTTTCAATGACATTTGTGTTACTTTTTCAATGTTGTGGGTGTTTTTTTTGGATGTTTTTTGATATTTCTAATTTTTTGGGATTAA
>CM057252.1:1365341-1372841 GCA_029931835.1 Etheostoma nigrum
AAACATAAAACTGCAGAATTTATACATGATATATCAACAAAACAAAACAAAGTGCTGTAATGGCTCCAACACAATAAAAATCACAAAATAGCTCCGACCTGCGGCCCTTTGCTGCATGTCATTCCCCCTCTCTCTCCCCTTTCACATCTTCAGCTGTCCTATATGATAAATGCCCAAAAATATAATCTATACTTTTTTTTAAAGATTGATAATCTGTGTAAGAAGGCAGGTTGGGGTGGTGGTCAAACAGCACAGGACCTTCACCCCGGAGACCGGGTTTTGTGTTCCATTCTTGTCCTGTATGTTGAATGTACATCTTTTATCCCTACGGACAGTCTTCCCCTAACCCGGTTGTACCCTGCATGTTGAGACATTACACCAAAGGGGTCCAGACCCAGAGCCAAGCGGGTCCCCAGAGCATCAAAAAGGAGACGCCAAGGGGCCCTGACCAAGCTTGTGTTGGTTTATTTGACTATTTTGTGACAGCCCCTCCTGTACAGACTCACTGAACAGTAAAGGACCTGTACACAGAATAGAGTGTTTTGCTCTTTGCTGTGGAGAACACTCATCTCTTCGCTTAAAGTCCATTTGCAATTGCTTGGGTAAAACTCACTCAGGACAATTTTCTGAAGATTAAATGATGACTGCGTCTTGGACGAATCGTTTGTTGTGGCTTCCTGCAGACAGCTGGGTCACATTGGATCTTTGTGTTCTGGCCAGGAGAACACACCTCGTGAGATTTGAAGTTAAACAACAAACACTTCAGGGTGCTCGAGAGCAAAAACAAAACACATGTATACTGTGAAGACTGGGAGTGACCTTTACGATCTGCATGTCTGCTCTGAGCAGGAAAAATCAATTAGACACAAGGATTTAATTTACATCTGCCACACAGTTCATTCCTTTAAAAACACATTGTATAGTCTGACTTTAACTTTGTGAGTTTCATCTTTTCAAAAATTCCCTTGTAGCAGTTTGCCATAACCACTCTGTACTCACACACACTCACTTCACTTCACAGCCTAATCCCCCTACAGTGCAATATTTCATGCTTAATCTCATTAATGTGCAATATTTAATACTCAGGATTTTTGATACACCAAACTACAGTATATTTCTGCATAATGTGTATACCAACCCTTTATCGCTCTACTACTTTATATATGTAGGCTACTGTATATAATTGCTCTCAGGACTGTGCTCCACATTCCCCCCCTCTTTTTTCTGCACTACTTACATTTTATATTTAATATTTTATATTATTATATTTCATGTTGACACTGTAAAGGTTTTGCTTCAATCTCTCCACAGGTACTGCACTTGTGTATAATAACAATAAAGGGATTATATTCTATTCTATTGATAAATATAGACTGTAACACATGTTCTCAGAGCCAGATGCACATCAATACAGAAGTGGTAGTTCACATTGTCTGAAGACCGAAAACCAACACAAGAAGCACCGTGAACGTCAGGCAGCGCTGCCTCCAGCACACTGCTGTCGGCCCTCAAAAAGCTCCTTGGTAACACAGATTGGTGAAGTCGCTCGCAGGCAGCGCATTCATAAGCTCCGCAGACACTAATAGCAGCAGACACAAAGCTGCTATTTTCTTCAGGAGCCTAGCTGTGCAGGTGTAGTCAGCCTGACCTGTAGGAGGAGGAGGAGGAGGAGGAGGAAGGCAGGATGAGATGAGAAGACATCAGCGGTGAGGAGAAGCACCCTCAGATGTGATCACCTTCTGCTCAGAGGGGATAATGAAAGCCCTCTGAGAGAAGAGGAAGGAGCTGAAGGAAAGGGAGAAAATTGTTTTCCATGGTCCAAGGATTGGAACGGTCAGAGATTGATGTCCCATGTCAAAGGGATGAGGAGGTGGAGAGGAGAGAGGAAGACTTCAAGTCCTTAACTCTAAATGCCGAAGACACTTAGTTTCGTTGTAGTCTCAATTTGCCAGACCTTCCTCCACAGCGCTGCAGAGGAAGGATCTGGCTAGTCCAAACAACATTCCTGGATGGGAGACAAACCTTCTCTGGTTTGTTGGCATTTCTTTAACTCAATCACAATCATCTTGGGCGGTGCTTAGCTCCGAACGCAGCGATGGTCGCTAATGCTAAGTAGCCTACGGTAGGAGCTTGTTTTGATGGAAAGTGCACGCAGGGAGGCGAGCTTTGGAATTAAAATGACTGTCGAGTGTTTGATAAGAACAGAAGATAAATACAGTATATTCATGAATATAAATATATAGTTAAAGCTTGGAGGATGTTCAGTCACTTCGGGATGTTTCCTGAATCACATAAATAAAACGTGGTGATATAGGCTAGTATCTTTGCGTCCAAAACAGCCCGTAACTGTTAAAAAAACATACAAAATAATCTCTCCAGCGCTGTGGAGTAAGGTCTGGCTACACCACAGATGCATTCTGGGATGGGAGAAAAAAAACTCTGGTTTATTGGCATTTCTTTAAACTAATCACAATTATCTTCGGTGGTGCTTAGCTCCGAACGCAGCGATGGTTGCTAATGCTGCTAAATAGTCTCATGCATGCAAACCGCATCCATTCTGCTTCTGAGGACTGATGTCTGAGGGAAGCAGAGCGAACAACGATGACAACCACTCAAGTTGAAAAACTGATTAAAACCTCCAGAGAAATGTGTAAGCAAAGCGTGACTCTGACCCTGAAGATCTGCAGCGTAAGCAGAAAGCATTTCCCAAAGATTGCTCGACCCACCGCACAGCAGCATGAATGCATGACGAGCAGCCGAGCTCCCCGAGAGCAGCCGCTCATGTAAGTATCCACATCCCGAAATCAATCATGTCCTACTCGCGCTGCTGAACGGCCCTCCAGCTCGTCCTGGACATACACACTCCAACACACACTTGAAACACTCACCTGGTGGATCGATGAACTCAGGATAAAAATATTCTCTTAACACCAGAAAGTCCCACGCTGCTGCAGCAGGAGAGTCGAGTGAAGTGAATTCATGGACATTTAGATTTTAGATGCAGATGCATGATCAGCTGAGAGTTTATGTTCTTCTTACTTTAACACCGGTGTTGTCCCTCCGGGTCAACAAAAGACAAAAAAAGGTTGACATTTTTGTCCCTTTCTCAGACTTTTTTTAATTTTGTTTTCACTAACACCACCTAACTAGTTTTACTACTTTTTGGAATTCATGGTCAATAACCTTCATTTATATAGAATTATACCTAGTATGTGAGTTAAAAAAGCAGAAATTATGAATTATTTTTGACTAATAGTTTAGATCAGAGGAATGAAAGTGGTCAGTTGTAATTGCAAAAAGGCTTACCGGCTGGTAGCATGCAGCTAAAGACACAGGTTAACGTTATCTTACCGGCTGGTAGCATGCAGCTAAAGACACAGGTTAACGTTATCTTACCGGCTGGTAGCATGCAGCTAAAGACACAGGTTAACGTTATCTAATACTGACACAGGTTAACGTTATCTTACTGGCGTGTAGCATGCAGCTAAAGACACAGGTTAACGTTATCTTACTGGCGTGTAGCATGCAGCTAAACACACAGGTTAATGTTAGCTTACCGACTGGTAGCATGCAGCTAAACACACAGGTTAATGTTATCTTACCGGCTGGTAGCATGCAGCTAAAGACACAGGTTAATGTTATCTTACCGGCTGGTAGCATGCAGCTAAAGACACAGGTTAATGTTATCTTACCGCCTGCTAGCATGCAGCTAAAGACACAGGTTAACGTTATCTTACCAACTGGTAGCATGCAGCTAAAGACACAGGTTAACGTTATCTTACCAACTGGTAGCATGCAGCTAAAGACACAGGTTAACGTTATCTTACCGGCTGGTAGCATGCAGCTAAAGACACAGGTTAACGTTATCTTACCGGCTGGTAGCATGCAGTTAAAGACACAGGTTAATGTTATCTTACCGGCTGGTAGCATGCAGTAAAGACACAGGTTAACGTTATCTTACCGGCTGGTAGCATGCAGTAAAGACACAGGTTAACGTTATCTTACCGGCTGGTAGCATGCAGTAAAGACACAGGTTAACGTTATCTTACCGGCTGGTAGCATGCAGCTAAAGACACAGGTTAATGTTATCTTACCGGCTGGTAGCATGCAGCTAAACACACAGGTTAATGTTATCTTACCGGCTGGTAGCATGCAGTAAAGACACAGGTTAACGTTATCTTACCGGCTGGTAGCATGCAGTAAAGACACAGGTTAACGTTATCTTACCGGCTGGTAGCATGCAGCTAAAGACACAGGTTAACGTTATCTTACCGGCTGGTAACATGCAGTAAAGACACAGGTTAACGTTATCTTACCGGCTGGTAGCATGCAGTAAAGACACAGGTTAACGTTATCTTACCGGCTGGTAGCATGCAGTTAAAGACACAGGTTAATGTTATCTTACCGGCTGGTAGCATGCAGCTAAAGACACAGGTTAACGTTATCTTACCGGCTGGTAACATGGAGCTAAAGACACAGGTTAACGTTATCTTACCGGCTGGTAGCATGCAGCTAAAGACACAGGTTAACGTTATCTTACCGGCTGGTAGCATGCAGTTAAAGACACAGGTTAATGTTATCTTACCGGCTGGTAGCATGCAGTAAAGACACAGGTTAACGTTATCTTACCGGCTGGTAGCATGCAGTAAAGACACAGGTTAACGTTATCTTACCGGCTGGTAGCATGCAGCTAAAGACACAGGTTAACGTTATCTTACCGGCTGGTAGCATGCAGCTAAAGACACAGGTTAACGTTATCTTACCGGCTGGTAGCATGCAGTAAAGACACAGGTTAACGTTATCTTACCGGCTGGTAGCATGCAGTTAAAGACACAGGTTAATGTTATCTTACCGGCTGGTAGCATGCAGCTAAAGACACAGGTTAACGTTATCTTACCGGCTGGTAACATGGAGCTAAAGACACAGGTTAACGTTATCTTACCGGCTGGTAGCATGCAGCTAAAGACACAGGTTAACGTTATCTTACCGGCTGGTAGCATGCAGTTAAAGACACAGGTTAATGTTATCTTACCGGCTGGTAGCATGCAGTAAAGACACAGGTTAACGTTATCTTACCGGCTGGTAGCATGCAGTAAAGACACAGGTTAACGTTATCTTACCGGCTGGTAGCATGCAGTAAAGACACAGGTTAACGTTATCTTACCGGCTGGTAGCATGCAGCTAAAGACACAGGTTAATGTTATCTTACCGGCTGGTAGCATGCAGCTAAACACACAGGTTAATGTTATCTTACCGGCTGGTAGCATGCAGTAAAGACACAGGTTAACGTTATCTTACCGGCTGGTAGCATGCAGTAAAGACACAGGTTAACGTTATCTTACCGGCTGGTAGCATGCAGCTAAAGACACAGGTTAACGTTATCTTACCGGCTGGTAGCATGCAGTAAAGACACAGGTTAACGTTATCTTACCGGCTGGTAGCATGCAGCTAAAGACACAGGTTAATGTTATCTTACCGGCTGGTAGCATGCAGTAAAGACACAGGTTAACGTTATCTTACCGGCTGGTAGCATGCAGCTAAACACACAGGTTAACGTTATCTTACCGACTGGTAGCATGCAGCTAAAGACACAGGTTAACGTTATCTTACCGGCTGGTAGCATGCAGTAAAGACACAGGTTAACGTTATCTTACCGGCTGGTAGCATGCAGTAAAGACACAGGTTAATGTTATCTTACCGGCTGGTAACATGGAGCTAAAGGGTCAGGTTAACACTATCTTACCGGCTGGTAGCATGCAGCTAAAGACACAGGGCAACGTTAGCTCTTCCTAGTGCATTAATGTGACCCTGTCAAACTAATGGTGCATTCAAATGAACATTGTAAACTCTGAGGAACTCAAACTGTAAAAGTCCCCTTCTGCCATCTAGTCCCTGTTGAAATCTTCTTTTAAATATATCATGGATTTGAAGACTTGTGACACCCCCACAGTGTGTGTGTGTGTGTGTGTGTGTGTGAGTGAGAGTGAGAGTGTGTGTCTGTGTGTGGACGCTTATGCGATTACTCTCTGCAGAGATGGGGTCTGACATTTAACGATGTCACAGCAAACCCCCGAGCACAACGGCTACTTTCTAACAGGATAACATCCTTATTTGTTATTGGATTATTAAACACACACACACACACACACACACACACACACACACACACACACACACACACACACACACACACACACATATTTATTCTTTTTCTTTACATTCACCACAAAAGAGTTGAAAAGATCGGTCAGGACAACATGAGGACAACATGAAGACAACATGAAGACAACATGAGGACAACATGAAGACAACATGAGGACAACATGAGGACAACATGAAGACAACATGAGGACAACATGAGGGAAACATGAGGACAACATGAAGACAACATGAAGACAACATGAGGACAACATGAGGGCAACATGAGGACAACATGAGGACAACATGAGGACAACATGAAGACAACATGAAGGCAACATGAGGGCAACATGAGGACAACATGAAGACAACATGAGGGCAACATGAGGACAACATGAAGACAACATGAAGACAACATGAGGACAACATGAGGGCAACATGAGGACAACATGAAGACAACATGAGGACAACATGAGGGCAACATGAGGACAACATGAAGACAACATGAGGGCAACATGAGGACAACATGAGGACAACATGAGGACAACATGAGGGCAACATGAGGACAACATGAGGACAACATGAGGACAACATGAAGACAACATGAGGGCAACATGAGGACAACATGAGGACAACATGAGGACAACATGAAGACAACATCAGGACAACATGAGGGCAACATGAGGGTTAATTAATCCCATAGTGTTAATAACTCGAGTCATATACAATGAGGGACACAGGTGTGTGGTTGTAAATTGTATGAACACACTTTCATTTTCAACACTATGGATCATTTTTATTTAAGAGTTTCCAGCCACTACAGCCCGTAATATTTCACCCCCCCAGAGCCAGTGCTGTGTATTATTCATGTTCCAGGAGCTCCGTGACGGCGACTCTGATCAGTAAATCAATGTCACCCCGGGGTGACCTGGCACGTCCCGTCTACACCACTTTAGCCCCCCCACCGCCATAAAGGCTCCACAGGCACCGGAGCAGCAGAGAGAGACAGTCATGGTGTCCCCCCCCCCCCCCAACGACATGGGGATGCACATTTTAACCCTCATGTTACCCTCATGTTGTCCTCATGTTGTCCTCATGTTGTCCTCATGTTGTCTTCATGTTGTCTTCATGTTGTCTTCATGTTACCCTCATGTTGTCCTCATGTTGTCCTCATGTTGTCCTCATGTTGTCTTCATGTTGTCTTCATGTTGTCCTCATGTTGCCCTCATGTTACCCTCATGTTGTCTTCATGTTGTCCTCATGTTGCCCTCATGTTGTCCTCATGTCGTCCTCATGTTGTCTTCACGTTGTCTTCATGTTGTCCTCATGTTGTCTTCATGTTGTCCTCATGTTGCCCTCATG
>CM057252.1:1377841-1384167 GCA_029931835.1 Etheostoma nigrum
GTTTTTCAAAAAACTCCAAATTCCAGTGTTATAGTTAGATGGTTTTCCTCAGTGCTAACGTTAGCAACAACCCAGGACACACTGCATTTGTTTTCCAAATGAACTGCACAACATAGATGGTGATTTTTATACTTGTCATGTGCACAAATTGTATATTGGCAATCTTTAAGATGTTGTCATCATAATTTGGGGTGTTGCAGGATCATCCAGTGCTGCAGCTCTTGTCCAGTAAGGGTTAATAACTGAGACACGTACAAATCATAAAGTTGAACCTGTCTTTTCAGCATTTTATTGGTGTGACTATCCATCCTGTTTCCAGCGGCGGGGATGTCAAGTGATTCATGAAGCATCGCTGTCTGAGCATCGTGACTGACAGAGACAAACCAAGTCAGGCTTAATATGTGTCATAAAAAAACATATTAAAAATCCAATACCATAATACCTCGCAGCCATGAAACTGTCATCAAAGATATACAGAAATGAGTATAATATTCTGCTCTTTTAAAATGTCTTCAGCACAGGATTGCATGCATTTGACACTGTCAGAATAAAATGTACATTTGTATACATTTATCTCATATTTACTCTAAATCTATATGTTAATCATTTTATTAGTATGAAAGATGAAGTAGGCTACATAAACTGTATGAAGTGTATGCTTGTTTGTTGCATGACAGGAAATGTGTTTCAGGGTGTCTCAACAGCAGGACGCGGCCGACTCAGTAAAACTGGACCTTATGGCCAAGCTGCACGGCCAGATGTGCGACTAAAAAGGTGACGTACAAAGGACAGTTTGAGGGGTGTGAATGAGAAGAGGATGGTCGCATCCTCTCTGGGGCTTAGAGTAAGGGGACCAGATGTCTCAGACTAAATCCGGGGACATTTTCAGCTCAGAAGCGTAAATACCTCCAAAACACGTCATGTTTTTAATTTTTGTAAAACTTAAAACGGGGACACTAGACCTAGAGCTGAGTATCAGATAAAATATAAACTATTGAGGAAAGATGTTCCTTTGACATTGATGCAGTATGAAACGAGATCGCTGCAGTCGGCAGCAGAGAAACAAGCTACAATGGAAGTTAATGGGATAATTGTCCAGCTTGTATTTACGTTCATAAAGTGCTCGTTTTGCTGCTGACAGACTCAGATTAATATTCTAAGTGTCTGATAACATTATGGAAAGGATTTCTAAGGAGGCTGACCTTTCTGTTAAAGATTAAGATCATTTTTAAAACATAAAAATCCGCAAAATTGCGTTCTCTAAACCCACCAGACTCCATGTAAATAATCAGTGATTTTAGCGTGTATAGAGCAGCATATCTCCACCAGACTCCATGTAAATAATCAGTGCTTTTAGCGTGTATAGAGCAGCATATCTCCACCAGACTCCATGTAAATAATCAGTGATTTTAGCGTGTATAGAGCAGCATATCTCCACCAGACTCCATGTAAATAATCAGTGATTTTAGCGTGTATAGAGCAGCATATCTCCACCAGACTCCATGTAAATAATCAGTGATTTTAGCGTGTATAGAGCAGCATATCTCCACCAGACTCCATGTAAAAAATCAGTGATTTTAGCATGTATAGAGCAGCATATCTCCACCAGACTCCATGTAAATAATCAGTGATTTTAGCATGGTAAAATACGGCTTTCTAAAACATCTCTGAGCTCTGAGCAGCGCTGCTCGATCGGCTCCGTTTGGTCAGAGTTTTCTTTCTTTCATTCCAGTATCGGGTCTGTCAGTCACAGTGAAAACCGGGGACATTTCCGGGGACAGATCCAGCCGGGGACAGGTCACCAAAATCGGGGACTGTCCCCGGAAACGTCTGGTCACCCTAGTTTAGGGTGACTTAAAGTTTAAGTCTGTTATACCAAGAAAAGTTATGCAAAGTTACTGCTCCCTCTCCCTTATGCACATTCTGTTTTGTAACTAGGGCGCTGCCTAAAATGAATAAACAGAGAGGCAACGGCAGGATGAGTCCAGAGCAGTAGGAGATTATAACTGAACTCATCTCTGTCCGTTCTCCTCGCGAGTATTAACCTATGCTCTTGTCTTTGTGCCTTATTTGAGTGTTTTAGGTTGCTTGAACCTGACAGACACCCAGGTCGACTTTCTGATGTCTGAATCCTTTGTGAGGGGAGGTTTTTAAATCCTGCACATAAGGAATTCAGTAATTGTAGTTATACAATAACCGCAGCCCCTTGCAGACAGAACATTGGGGGGTGATAAGAGCTGTCCTAATTAGACTAAATTATACCACTGGAGGGCTTCAACAATTACAGTCAAAGCCTTCACTGCAAGAAGCAAACAACACGTTCTGCTCTTTGGCTCTTAGTTCACAGGTATTAAAGGGTGACTGGTATTTTTCAAGATGGACCATATTTTCCCATGTTTTTGTCTAAGTGACTGACTGGAGCAATATGTTTTAAATTGAGTCCAGTTTTGAGCAAGACCCAGTCGACAGCCACAGGCTGCAATGTAACTATTGGGGACATTTGAACGTCCGTTGGTGTTAATTTCGTCAGACGAGACTAAATATGTTCGTCAACAACCGTTTTTCCATGACGAAGACGAGACAATGATGAGACTGCATGAGATGAGTCTGTAGAGCCCAGGAGCCCTGGCTCTTATCTAACATGTGTCTGTTAAACAAGGTGCCGTAAAGCCCAGGAGCATCTCCACCAGACTCCATGTAAATACTCACTACTTTTAGCATGTATAGAGCAGCATATCTCCACCAGACTCCATGTAAATAATCACTACTTTTAGCGTGTATAGAGCAGCATATCTCCACCAGACTCCATGTAAATAATCACTACTTTTAGCGTGTATAGAGCAGCATATCTCCACCAGACTCCATGTAAATAATCACTACTTTTAGCGTGTATAGAGCAGCATATCTCCACCAGACTCCATGTAAATAATCACTACTTTTAGCATGTATAGAGCAGCATATCTCCACCAGACTCCATGTAAATAATCACTACTTTTAGCGTGTATAGAGCAGCATATCTCCACCAGACTCCATGTAAATAATCACTACTTTTAGCGTGTATAGAGCAGCATATCTCCACCAGACTCCATGTAAATAATCACTACTTTTAGCGTGTATAGAGCAGCATATCTCCACCAGACTCCATGTAAATAATATATTTTAGCGTGTATAGAGCAGCATATCTCCACCAGACTCCATGTAAATAATCACTACTTTTAGCATGTATAGAGCAGCATATCTCCACCAGACTCCATGTAAATAATCACTACTTTTAGCGTGTATAGAGCAGCATATCTCCACCAGACTCCATGTAAATAATCACTACTTTTAGCATGTATAGAGCAGCATATCTCCACCAGACTCCATGTAAATAATCAGTGATTTTAGCGTGTATAGAGCAGCATATCGCCACCAGACTCCATGTAAATAATCACTACTTTTAGCATGTATAGAGCAGCATATCGCCACCAGACTCCTTGTAAATAATCACTACTTTTAGCGTGTATAGAGCAGCATATCTCCACCAGACTCCATGTAAATAATCACTACTTTTAGCGTGTATAGAGCAGCATATCTCCACCAGACTCCATGTAAATAATCACTACTTTTAGCGTGTATAGAGCAGCATATCTCCACCAGACTCCATGTAAATAATCACTACTTTTAGTGTGTATAGAGCAGCATATCTCCACCAGACTCCATGTAAATAATCACTACTTTTAGCATGTATAGAGCAGCATATCTCCACCAGACTCCATGTAAATAATCACTACTTTTAGCGTGTATAGAGCAGCATATCTCCACCAGACTCCATGTAAATAATCACTACTTTTAGCGTGTATAGAGCAGCATATCTCCACATGTAAATGGGTGAATTAAGAGTTTATTCCAACCAGACCAGAGTGGTGATTGGTGGAACAGTGGAAAGATGAACCGAGACGGCTTTTGGTAGTTTTATTTAGTTTCTGTCCACTTTGAATAAAGTGTGTTTTACGATGATAAAAGTAGTGATTATTTACATGGAGTCTGGTGGGTTTGGTGACGGTGATTTCGGGGCTGTTTAATACTGAAGCAGTTAATAAAATGTTGTCAATAAGACCCAAAAACATGGGAAAATAGAGTCTCTGTTGAAAAATAGATAAGTTACCCCTCTAAACAGCTGAACTAATTAGTTAACTGACATTTAAAATGATAAATGTTTATTTTTAAGATATGTGGTATTTTTATTGGTGAATTATTTGGTGTGTATGTGATAATACGGTACTGACAGAGGGTCTAATGTCCCTATTCTTTCCATATCCATGTCAGTGTATTGTGTCTTATATTCTGGTCAAAATGTCACTGAAACAGACAAAGATAATGTTCCTGAAACACTCTGACAGAAAGCAGCAATGCTAAATTGTCTGATTCCATTATTCTTTGCTCTCTAAGTGCTCGCAGTCGATCCCACTGAAACAACAAGCACCAGTGTTTATATCGCCTCCCCATGTCCTTTATTCAAACCCTTAATATGAATGCAAAATGAAAAGCATTTACTGGGACACAGCAAACACAGGAGCGGAGATAGAAGACACAATAAATACAGGCAAGACTGAAGCTTAAAGTCCAGCTGAAATTGCAAAATATTTCTTTTTAAAATGTATGATAAATTAAAAGTGTTAACCCTTGTGTTGTCCTTGGATCATATTGAATGTTTTATATCAGAAATATAGATTTCTTTCAACCAAATTACCCAAAAATAACATGGATGATTCCATACGTTCCTCAGGTAAATTAATGATTACTTTCATTGGATTTTTTGGGTGTTTTATTTAATCTTATAGCATTTAAATTATTTTTTTCTAATGGTTTCAAAACAGTATCGACACTAAACTCTGACATCTACCCATCTGAGATCCACTCAACATCCTCTGATCTTAACTATTAGTCAAAATAATTAATAATTTCTGCCTTTTTAACTAAAAACATATGTATAATTTGATATAAATGAGGTTTGTTGACCATGAATTCCAAGAACAAGTGTAAAACCTGTTATTAAACCAGCTCAGATTTTTTTTTAAAAGCGCCAAAAGCTTGTAAAAGGGAAAAATAAAATCAGAAAAAGCGTACAAAAACATTGGAAAAGCACAAAAAAATGATTATTTTCAATTTTGACCTGGAAGGGCAAGTTCATGGTTAACGGGAAGACAACACACGGGTTAAGAGGAAGTGATGAGGCACTGAGGTGAGTGCAGTCCTGTACGCACTGTGCGTACATTTGTGTTTGTGTGGCGTGCAACGCATGAATGACAACGGTGTGTAAATGCGGGTTGATGCGCGATCACGGAAGGCTTGTATCACGTGGACGCGCCAACAGTTTTGTCATTACTTAGAATTCCTAATGGGGGCGAAAGAAACTACGAACTATAGCTTTAAAATAGGCATGAATATTGCGATATTAGTGATAATTTTTTCGGGATGTAATTTTTACACGCATTCCCTCCAGAAAAATGCAATTATACGATCGCATAATTCAATGCATAATCAGCCAATGTTGCATATTTATGCGGAGGACGCATTTTTTTTAAATTTCGCCGCATAAATTGCCGATTTCCGTGCAAAATAATGCAGGGCTTGCATGATTTCATAATCCCCGTATTTTTGTTGCAAAAAAGTCACAAACTGTACAGTATATCTCAGCAGAAAGTTGAAAAATTTTGAGTTTACTTCACACGAGAGCAGCCATTTTCCCCTGTTGCCATGAGAACGTTATGAAGTGACGTAATTACGTGACAAGACAAACGCATTCTCTTTTTCATCAAACTGCAATTTTTGCAAGTTCATCGCATAAAATTGCATAAATATCCCGCATATTCCATCGCATGTTTTAACCCCTGTGGGATTTCCTGTATTCAGTCGTATTTTTCTGCTAGCGTGGCCTCAACCTCCGAGGTCCCGAGAGATTATATCTCCAACCTGGCCTGGGAACGCCTCGGGATCCCTCAGTCGGAGCTGGTTGATGTGGCTCGGGAAAGGGAAGTTTGGGGTCCCTTACTGGAGCTGCTGCCCCCAAGACCCGATACCGGATAAGCGGATGAAGATGGATGGATGGAAACCTGACAGCCTTTGTTGTGTTTGATGCTAACTTGTAGCTAAGCTAGCAGTGAACCAACTTGGTTAAGTAGCTCCATTTTTACTGTGTTGACAATGCAGAAGTTAGCATCTTATATGCTACTCATTGCAAAGTGATGCATGTGTGACTCAAATCTGCACTCTCCTCACATTGGGCAGTGACAATGCCTCGCAGTAAGGCTAGAACACCCGGGGGTTGTGGCTTGAAGGGATAC
>CM057252.1:1384667-1484667 GCA_029931835.1 Etheostoma nigrum
CAGCTATGACCAGAAGTTACGCAAAATCTTACATAGTGACCCAATGGTTAGCACTGGTGCTGTAAATGGCTGCTAATTTACACACAAAGCTAAGCTTCAGCAGAGGTTTCATGACAATGTCGTTAGTTTTGCAGCTCATAAACATTACAAATACAGTTCATCCTGAGGGGAACATGAATGTCTGAACTACATTTAATCCATAGGTTGTCAAAATATTTGCATTGGGCAGTGGCACGCCTGTGGGACGCCTTCCGGCTCCGTCTAAAATAGACCTAGCGTGTATGTTTACGGAGGACAGAGCCCCTTCTGGCACGGCCCTACGACGCTCTGAGTCACGGCTGGTGGGGTAGCAACCTTTGTGTCTAATGGCTGCGATGGGTGTGACACAGCGCAGACGCCACCTGCTGGAATTTCCGGGTTAGTCTAATCAGAGCTGCTAGCATGGCTGCAGACTTCACGGAGCATCTTTGCAGCAGAAAAAACAACAACATGCAATTTAATTTCAGCTGGACTTTAAAACAATGAGTAACAATATGTTTTATGTTTTTGCAAATATACTATACCGAAGCTGATTAGTTAGTAATCTCATACATACAGTACGGATGCTTCGAAGAAATGTCTATCGTAAAAGAAGTGCATTGGAAAAACATGCAGCTGCAAACTCAGTTACACACACACACACACACACACACACACACACACTCACACAGTCCAGAGTGCGGAGGAGCATCTTCATCAGGGATTCTGCTCATCGTCGGGGTCGGTGCAGAGGTCAGATGAAGTGTGTTTTGCTTCGCCAGAGAGCACACTGATAAGGATTCAAAGCTCGCTGTCCAACGCGTTCATTAAATATTGTAAAAAAATCAATAAAACACCTAAAACCAGTGGGGGAAGAAGTATTCTGACTCTACACTACAGTAAGAGTACTTATACCTACATACGTGAAAGGTCCTACATTCAAAAACTTACTGAAGTTAAAGTATGTTTGTTGCAGACTTTTTAACCCACCTGTTGTCCTCGGGTCAAATTTGAGCCATTTCTCATCAAAAATATGCGTTTTCTGTTTTGTTTTCTGACTAAACTCCGTCTTCGGATTGTAACTAATTGTTAAAATATTTAATAATGTTGGCTTTATAACTTAAGAAATTGGTAAAATCATATGAATGAGGTTTGACCATAGAAATAAAATGGATAGAGCCATTGAACTGTTTGCTGCCTGGCGATTGCTGTTAGTTGTCATGGTGACAATATGCGTAAGTGGGTCAGCGGACCGCTAACGTTAGACCCAGGGTTATCATGGGATTAATCCCATGATTGTCCTTAGTTAAAGGTCCCATGACATGGTGGTCTTTGGATGCTTTTATATAGACCTTAGTGGTCCCTAATACTGTATCTGAAGTCTCTTTATATAGACCTTAGTGGTCCCCTAATACTGTATCTGAAGTCTCTTTATATAGACCTTAGTGGTCCCCTAATACTGTATCTGAAGTCTCTTTTATATAGACCTTAGTGGTCCCCTAATACTGTATCTGAAGTCTCTTTATATAGACCTTAGTGGTCCCCTAATACTGTATCTGAAGTCTCTTTATATAGACCTTAGTGGTCCCCTAATACTGTATCTGAAGTCTCTTTATATAGACCTTAGTGGTCCCTAATACTGTATCTGAAGTCTCTTTTATATAGACCTTAGTGGTCCCCTAATACTGTATCTGAAGTCTCTTTATATAGACCTTAGTGGTCCCTAATACTGTATCTGAAGTCTCTTTATATAGACCTTAGTGGTCCCCTAATACTGTATCTGAAGTCTCTTTTATATAGACCTTAGTGGTCCCCTAATACTGTATCTGAAGTCTCTTTATATAGACCTTAGTGGTCCCCTAATACTGTATCTGAAGTCTCTTTTATATAGACCTTAGTGGTCCCTAATACTGTATCTGAAGTCTCTTTTATATAGACCTTAGTGGTCCCCTAATACTGTATCTGAAGTCTCTTTTATATAGACCTTAGTGGTCTCATAATACTGTATCTGAAGTCTCTTTATATAGACCTTAGTGGTCCCCTAATACTGTATCTGAAGTCTCTTTATATAGACCTTAGTGGTCCCTAATACTGTATCTGAAGTCTCTTTATATAGACCTTAGTGGTCCCTAATACTGTATCTGAAGTCTCTTTATATAGACCTTAGTGGTCCCTAATACTGTATCAAGGTGGAGATTGGGGGTGTGGCCTTGACCAACTGCGACTTTGGTTGTTGGAAAGCCATGATGCCTTTCTTTCACGGGGGGGGGACAAATTCTCTGGGCGGGCAAAGCAGAGAAAGGGGCGGTAACCTTCCCCCTTATGACATCATAAGGGGAAGATTCCAGATGTCCATCTGAGCTTTCATTTTCTCAAAGGCAGAGCAGGATACCCAGGGCTCGGTTTACACCTATCACCATTTCTAGTCACTGGGGGCCATAGTCAGGCTGGGGGAACTCATATTAATTATTAAATTATTAAGAGTTAAATTCTCATGCCATGGGACCTTTAACGCGCGATTAATTGCAAATTAATCACACTTTTTATATCTGTTCTAAATATGCTTTAAAAGGGATTTTTGTCTTTATCTAGTGGCTTTTGAGACTGGACGTACGGATTCAGTTTCATCATCAACATTCAACATGAACCCATCTGGAGATGCGAGGTTTTCACTGGACAGGAAGGGGAAGAAACACTGGCATCTGAAAACTAACTAAACCGGTCAGACAAGCGTAGTGGAGTAAAAACCTGTCTTATAAAATCTCTTTATAAGATGCAGTGGAGAAGGACAAAGACGCAAAAGCAAAAGTAACTAGACTTTTAAGTACAGTACAGTTCTTGAGTAAATGCATTGACTCGCCGTTTTAGAGGACAGAAAAGAAAAACATTAAAGGGGAAAAAAGATGAAAAGAAGTGAGGGGAGGGTGGCAAACGGCTCAGCTCGTATCCCATTAACATGTAGAGTTTCCATCTTTCATCTTCAGGCCTCTGCCGATTCTCTTGCTCTAGTTTTTTCCCAGAGAGAGGTGTACGGAGCGGTTCACAGAGACGTGGGAATGAAGGCTCGATTCATCATATCGTGCACGCCCGAGATGTTACAGCTGTACACATGTGGGAAGGGGAGGAGGCACAGAGGGAGGATGCTCACATTTTCCCTGATCTTGTGTTCCTTAAGTGCCCATTTTATCTCCGATAAAGGACACTTAGTGAAATTTGTTCTCTTCCAGTTAGACCCTTAGGCAACGCTCCTCTACTCACACGCACACACACTCATACACACTCACACAAAACACATCATTTGAGATTTAAATTACTGAACACAGACCCTGTATCCTCTTGACAAAAAACACAATCAAAATCCTTCTTCTTCAAGAGTCATTGAATATTCAATTACACTGTATTCTTAAATAACATTAAAGATGATTAGGCCACTTGACCATGGCAATCGGAAATCTCCCTTTGTCAACCCTGCTCTGACTTAAATAACAGCGTTCAGGCAAACACACGGAGGACACCACGGATGCAATTTCCTCCTTAATGTGCAAGTGTGATGCTGAAGAAAGGTCAATCCCATTTCAGATACAGAAAGAAACAAATCATTGTTTCTGTTATGATAAAACGTCTTTCTGATTTAATCCTTCCCTGTTTAGAAGAACGTGCCCTTTGTGGCGCTGTAGAGAATCTTCTTGAAGGCCTTCCTGAAATCGTTGTTGAAGATGGTGTAAATGACCGGGTTGAGGCAGGAGTTGCAGTAGCCGATCCAGAAGAAGAATTTAAACAAAGGGTTGGGGATGCTGCAAGTCTCAGGGCATACCGCCTGCAGAGAGTAGGAGAAAAAGAAGGGGAACCAGCAGATCACAAACCCTCCCATTACCACAGCCAGGACGAAGGTGAACCTCTTCTCCCTGTTCACCATGGCTTTGCGGCGGGATGTGGGCGTCCCCTGAAACTTCGGCGTTTCCTCCGGTGCCAGTTTGGTTGAGCCAGACGAGGTGGCCATTGTGTTTTTGTATCTGCATGCCAGGTTCAGCATCTGAACTTTAAACCCCTTCCTTTGGGGCGATCCCAAAGTTTGCCTGTCAACCTTGTTTGTCTCTTCCTTGCCATTAACACCGTCCTCGCACATTTCTGAGCCGGAGCTCGATGAGTTCTCGGGGGGTGCTTCCCCTCCTTCGTTTGGATGCATCTGGGACTCTTCGTGGGAGATGGTACCAGTTAGGGGAACAGCTGAGAGGATTTGGCTGCCATGTTGAGAGATTGAAGGGGAGGAGGTGGATTTTTGGACTGGAGCGTTACTCAAATCAGCAGGGTGCTGGTTGTCCTGGCTTGCGGTTTTCTCAGGCGGGTTTTGAAATGAGGAAGTTGATTCAGAGCCAGGCATTTTGGCCAAGCCTTTTTCTTGTTGGCCAGGTGTCATACCTCCTTGATCCCCGTTCTGTTGTGACTGCTCAGATATCTTAGCTGGAGGCTCATTGGTTCCCGGGCTTGCATTTCCTCCTGCTGTCACGCTATTCTTCTGTCCAGGCGGGTGGCGTGTATGCTGCTTCGCGATCTGATAAATCCTCACATACACCAGGATCATTATCACACAGGGGACGAAGAAAGAGCCAATGGTGGAGTAGAGAATGTACCAGCGCTCGTTGTTGAGCTCGCACACCTCTTCGCCTCCTTCGCTCTTGTCCAGGGTGAGAAGGGGAGGGAAAGAGATAACCGCAGAGATCAGCCAGACTACGATGATGGCCGTCTTGATTCGTATTGGGGTGCGTTTGGTTCCGTAGGACACGGGCCGAGAGATGGACAGGTAGCGATCCAGCGCTATGGCGCACAGGTGCACGATGGAGGAGGTGCAGAAGAGAACATCCAGCGCCAGGTAGATCTCACACCAAATGGAGCTGAACGCCCAGTAGCCCTGCAGCTCGTTAGCCAATGAGAACGGGATAATAAGCGTGGCAACTAAAATATCTGCTGCAGCCAGCGACACCAGGAACAGGTTCTGAGCCCCCTTAAGGGATCGTGATGTCAGGACGGCGATGATGACCAGGATGTTCCCGACGATGGTGAGGATCATCATGGAGGTAATGGCTATGGCGAAAGCTGCGGTGGCTTGTGGCGTGTAAGGCGCCGTCCTGGCGGTGCTCCGGTTGCAGGGTTGGGTGCCGGAGAGGAGGCTGATGTTCCGGTTGGGGAGTCCGATGTGCTCCGACAGGCAGGGGGCGTTCACAGCTGCTGCCATGGTTTGGTGACGCAGAAACTTATAGAGTTAGAGACGGAAAAAGGGTGTTTCTGTGGTGGACCATTGAGAAATAGAGTATTCCCCAGTTAGAGGAGAGACTGAGGGGCCGCTGGTTGTAAGTCAAGGGGAAGCCATGTAATCTGCAAGAGAGAGACTCATTTTATTGTCAACAGTTACTGTAAATGTTGTTAAGTTTACATACATACACACATATAAAGAAAGTAGTCAGGACACACAACACATATACGCACTGGCTGAGTAGCCTACTGCTACATTTCAGAAGGTAAATAGTTAGAGATCGGCATGGGGAACTTTCCATAAGATCATCTCTCAATGCAAATCAGACCAGCTGTTAAGCTAACTGAAATAACACCATGCCAATCTGTATTTTGACATAGGGGGTGTATACTTATGCCCCCTGTATTTTAACATAGGGGGGTGTATACTTATGCCCCTGTATTTTAACATAGGGGGTGTATACTTATGCCCCTGTATTTTAACATAGGGGGGTGTATACTTATGCCCCTGTATTTTAACATAGGGGGGTGTATACTTATGCTCCCTGTATTTTAACATAGGGGGGTGTATACTTATGCCCCCTGTATTTTAACATAGGGGGGTGTATACTTATGCCCCTGTATTTTAACATAGGGGGGTGTATACTTATGCCCCCTGTATTTTAACATAGGGGGGTGTATACTTATGCCCCTGTATTTTAACATAGGGGGGTGTATACTTATGCCCCTGTATTTTAACATAGGGGGGTGTATACTTATGCCCCCTGTATTTTAACATAGGGGGGTGTATACTTATGCCCCTGTATTTTAACATAGGGGGGTGTTTACTTATGCCCCCTGTATTTTAACATAGGGGGGTGTTTACTTATGCCCCTGTATTTTAACATAGGGGGTGTATACTTATGCCCCTGTATTTTAACATAGGGGGGTGTATACTTATGCCCCTGTATTTTAACATAGGGGGGTGTATACTTATGCCCCTGTATTTTAACATAGGGGGGTGTATACTTATGCCCCTTGGAAATGAGGGCCATTTTCGGATAGACTATCATAACGTTACACAAAAATACACAAATACTCATGTTAGCATTAACTTTGTATTGGCGTTTTTTTGCTATTTGACTTATACTGGACTCCCAGATTTCCTCCAACAGCCGTAGTCTGGAGTAATAAATACTGAGCCCAATGCCTTCGGGACAGGCGGTGTCGTATGCTGTGCTCACTCTAAAACCCCTTGACACAAATTTGTAATATTTTGCTTTTCACATAAATAACACTTCTGTTTGCATGTATTTTTTAAAATGCTAGTCTTTGCAGTCCGCTCAGCAATGACAGAAGAAGCAGAGAGACATCAAAGTACATTTGTCAGGATTTTTTTTATTGCCTCCATCCTAAATCAAATAATATATTCTATATTTCCATTCCTGCAGCTCTTTCTCTTCATCAGCTATACATGTCTTCATATGTGCAAGTTTGTCCAGTATGCCTTTGTTGGAGGGTATAAGCTGCTCCATTGCTAATAAATCCAAATATTCTATTATCCAAAACCATAACAGTCAAATTTCTATGTGTCTGATCATTATAACGATCCCTCTCACCGGCAGAAATCCAGATGTTTCCACAGTAAATATGTGGCTGGTGGACAGGGAAATCATAGATGACGGTAATCACATTACTTTTTCCCCCCAGAATCTTTAATGCCAACGGCGACATGAGAGCAATCTCAAGCTGAAAGCCTCAAAATAAATGTCAAATCGTGTCAAATGTAGACTTACTTAATGTAAAGATCTCCACTTCAGCTGCGTCAGTGCGTCATCCCAGGTAGAGAACTTTTAAAGTTGATTTTCTTGCACGAATACGCAGAGATTTCCAATGAAAGTATCCGGGGATGCTCCGCTGCGTGTCCGGTGTGTTACACCGAGGCAGAGAGCTGAAGAAGCGAACGGGGCAAAAATACAATCCGGTTATTCTCTGGATAAAATAAAAAAGAGATGGCAAGATTGTGGATTTTAAAAGCGGACACATCCGCGTGCAGGGCTCCTGTTTACATCCCGGGTTGTGGTCTCAGATTGTGCTCGCACACGGAGATGTGGACGAACTGACGCGGATGTCACCGGATAAACGAGGACGCGCTTTTTTACGCGCAGCCTCTTCCACACTGTGTCCGCCTGCGCGCTGCATACAGGCTTCTCTCTGGGGATGAAACGTGTCTGTTAGCGGCACAAGTAGAAAACACAAGACGGATTGAACTTTGAATGACACAGAAACATTTCTATATTATATAGTTGTTTATGTTTATATATATATATATATATATATTTTATGTGGTTCGTTCTACATGTGGGCGTTTTTTTTCACACACATCGGCCACAGCTAAATCAGTGGATGTACAGCAGCTGACAGACACTATTTACAACATGACTCATCAATAGTTATTTATTTTTTTCAGACATCATCTGGTCTGAGCTTTAAAATTGTGAAGATTTGCTCATTTTTTTGTGATGAATAAACTGAAAATGGGTCAAATTTGACCCAAGGACAACATGAGGGTTAAAGACTTTGGGAAACTCATTTCAAGCAGCAAAACACAAAAAACCTTTCAGCTTTAGCCAAATTATCTCCTTACACGTCGCTATAGAAACGACGTGGGCGTCCCTACACAGACAGCTGAGTCTGTTCTGGACATTTTGATGTGAAACCCACGGGGAGCAGTCATATGCAAACACCCTAAAAAGGTAAATGTCCTCAGACCTCAGAGGGTTAATGAACTACAAACTGAAACGCTGAGTTGAATTGAACTTGATATTTAAAATTGCAGTGATGTTGATCATTTACGTTAAAGTTGAGTTGATTCGTTCCCCTGTGAGGAACTTTTCTCCACATCTGTCTCCTCATCATGAATCAGTCATCAGCGAGCTGAGACATTAACGCCTGTAATCTGTCTTCCCGGGACACTGAGCCCCGCAGCTGCAATCATTCCCCCGGTGTGGGATGAGTCAGCTTCCCTGCGGCTCTCCACCTCACACAGAAACTAATCCTCCACCTCACACAGAAACTAATCCTCCACCTCAAACAGAAACTAGTCCTCCACCTCACACAGAAACTAGTCCTCCACCTCACACAGAAACTAATCCTCCACCTCACACAGAAACTAGTCCTCCACCTCACACAGAAACTAATCCTCCACCTCACACAGAAACTAATCCTCCACCTCACACAGAAACTAATCCTCCACCTCACACAGAAACTAGTCCTCCACCTCACACAGAAACTAGTCCTCCACCTCACACAGAAACTAGTCCTCCACCTCACACAGAAACTAATCCTTCACACAGAAACTAATCCTCCACCTCACACAGAAACTAGTCCTCCACCTCACACAGAAACTAGTCCTCCACCTCACACAGAAACTAGTCCTCCGTCTCACATAGAAACTAATCCTCCACCTCACACAGAAACTAGTCCTCCACCTCACACAGAAACTAGTCCTCCACCTCACACAGAAACTAGTCCTCCACCTCACACAGAAACTAGTCCTCCACCTCACACAGAAACTAGTCCTCCACCTCACACAGAAACTAGTCCTCCACCTCACACAGAAACTAATCCTCCACCTCAAACAGAAACTAGTCCTCCGTCTCACATAGAAACTAATCCTCCACCTCACACAGAAACTAGTCCTCCACCTCACACAGAAACTAATCCTCCACCTCACACAGAAACTAATCCTCCGTCTCACACAGAAACTAGTCCTCCACCTCACACAGAAACTAGTCCTCCGTCTCACACAGAAACTAGTCTTCCACCTCACACAGAAACTAGTCCTCCACCTCACACAGAAACTGATCCTCCACCTCACACAGAAACTAGTCCTCCACCTCACACAGAAACTAATCCTCCACCTCACACAGAAACTAGTCCTCCACCTCACACAGAAACTAGTCCTCCGTCTCACACAGAAACTAGTCCTCCACCTCACACAGAAACTAGTCCTCCACCTCACACAGAAACTAGTCCTCCGTCTCACACAGAAACTAGTCCTCCGTCTCACACAGAAACTAGTCCTCCACCTCACACAGAAACTAATCCTCCACCTCACACAGAAACTAGTCCTCCGTCTCACATAGAAACTAATCCTCCACCTCACACAGAAACTAGTCCTCCACCTCAGACAGAAACTAGTCCTCCACCTCACACAGAAACTAGTCCTCCACCTCACACAGAAACTAGTCCTCCGTCTCACATAGAAACTAATCCTCCACCTCACACAGAAACTAGTCCTCCACCTCACACAGAAACTAGTTCTCCACCTCACACAGAAACTAGTCCTCCACCTCACACAGAAACTGATCCTCCACCTCACACAGAAACTAGTCCTCCACCTCACACAGAAACTAGTCCTCCACCTCACACAGAAACTAATCCTCCACCTCACACAGAAACTAGTCCTCCACCTCACACAGAAACTAGTCCTCCACCTCACACAGAAACTAGTCCTCCACCTCACACAGAAACTAGTCCTCCACCTCACACAGAAACTAATCCTCCACCTCACACAGAAACTAGTCCTCCGTCTCACATAGAAACTAGTCCTCCACCTCACACAGAAACTAGTCCTCCGTCTCACATAGAAACTAATCCTCCACCTCACACAGAAACTAGTCCTCCACCTCACACAGAAACTAATCCTCCACCTCACACAGAAACTAGTCCTCCGTCTCACATAGAAACTAATCCTCCACCTCACACAGAAACTAGTCCTCCACCTCACACAGAAACTAGTCCTCCACCTCACACAGAAACTAGTCCTCCACCTCACACAGAAACTAATCCTCCACCTCACACAGAAACTAGTCCTCCACCTCACACAGAAACTAATCCTCCACCTCACACAGAAACTAGTCCTCCGTCTCACATAGAAACTAGTCCTCCACCTCACACAGAAACTAGTCCTCCGTCTCACATAGAAACTAATCCTCCACCTCACACAGAAACTAGTCCTCCACCTCACACAGAAACTAGTCGTCCTCCTCACACAGAAACTAGTCCTCCACCTCACACAGAAACTAGTCCTCCACCTCACACAGAAACTAGTCCTCCACCTCACACAGAAACTAATCCTCCACCTCACACAGAAACTAGTCCTCCACCTCACACAGAAACTAGTCCTCCACCAGCTCCTCTTTAATCACCCGCCACACAGACACACACACTGGGTTTAAAACAGGTCTGTAGTCAAGACCACCTTGGTCGAGCCCAAGACAAGTCCAAGACCACCTTAGTCGAGTCCAAGACAAGTCCAAGACCACCTTAGTCGAGTCCAAGACAAGTCCAAGACCACCTTAGTTGAGTCCAAGACAAGTCCAAGACCACCTTAGTCGAGTCCAAGACAAGTCCAAGACCACCTTAGTTGAGTCCAAGACAAGACAGAGTCCCAAGAGGTTCGAGTCCGAGTCAAGACCGAGTCCAGGACAAGTCCAAGACCAGGACTAGTCGAGTCCAAGACAACACAGAGTCCAAAGAGGTTCGAGTCCGAGTCAAGACCGAGTCCAGGACAGAATAAAGGTCTTATGCATGACAGTATCAAGACAATCATTTTGGGTTTCACTTTCCCTCCAATATTATTATTACAAACATGATAAAGACACCTGGACTCGGTCCAGACCAGAAGCCCAAAAGCCATATCTGGCAGGACCAGTGGCCGAGACCAAGACAAGTCCGAGTCCAAATACTAGCGAGTCCGAGACAAGTCCGAGTCCAAATACTCTAGTACCACAGCCCTGGTTTAAAAGACTCTTTGTTTATTATTCCAGTCATTTTGAAATTGATCCCTGGATGCATTTGTGCCATTTTAAAAAGCAAAAACAAAGCCAGGGTTGGATATTGGATATAATGCATGTAAATGTATGCATATCAGGAGCTTCTCTGTGGGCGGATTCACGCGGGAGGCCCAGAAGATTAATGTTCTGGGAGCTGCTGCAGATCATTTTCGTGACAGTTAATGATCATTAATGTAGATCAGAATTCATCACGGCGGCTCGTTGGCGGCCGGGAGGGAACGGAGCGAAATGAGTCCAAACTTCTGGAAGTTATCAGGACAAAGTCACCAATTAGCAGCCGATTTCCTCACATGTAATGCTCTTCTTTTGACTTATAACACAAGGAACTGGCAAAGCATCTCTCTGTTACTCTCAAGTACATGTATGAACATGTTCGCGCTGTGAATCTTCACGTGCAGAAGAGTTAAAATCATATTTACAGTCGATGTCACAGCGGTCAGCCACCTCATGTTGAAACTCTAGACAAACATCACCCGACTCATCTTTACACTCATGCTGGCAGTATCGTAGTTATTATAAGAGCAACTCTCTGTTTATTGTATTTATTTTATTGTACCTTAGTTTTTATTGTGCTTTTATTGTGTTATTGATTTATTCTCTATTATCTTTCTGTGCAGCACTTTGGAAACCGTGTGTTTGTTAAGGTGGATTGGATTGTAAGGAGGCGTGTGTGTGTGTGTGTGTGTCAAAGAGAGAGAGTGTGTGTGTGTGAGAGAGTGTGTGTGTGTGTGTGTGTCAGAGTGTGTGTGTGTGCGTGTGTGTGTCAGAGTGTGTGTGAGTGTGTGTGTGAGAGAGAGAGAGAGAGAGAGAGAATGTGTGTGTCTGTGTGTGTCAGAGAGAGAGTGTGTGTGTGTGTGTGTGTGTCAGAGTGTGTGTGTGTGCGTGTGTGTGTCAGAGAGAGTGTGTGTGTGTGTGAGTGAGAGAGAGAGTGTGTCTGTGTGTGTGTGTGATAGAGAGTGTGTGTGTGTGTGAGAGAGAGTGTGTGTCTGTGTGTGTGAGTGTGTCAGAGAGAGATGTGTGTGTGTGTCAGAGAGTGTGTGTGTGAGAGATAGTGTGTGTGTGTCAGAGAGAGAGAGTGTGTGTGTGTGAGTGAGAGAGAGAGAGTGTCTGTGTGTGTGAGAGAGATAGTGTGTGTGATAGAGAGTGTGTGTGTGTCTGATAGTGTGTGTGTGTGTGTGTGTGTGTGAGAGATAGTGTGTGTGTGTGTGTGTCAGAGAGAGAGAGTGTGTGTGTGTGTGTGTGTGTGAGTGAGAGAGAGAGAGAGAGAGTGTGTCTGTGTGTGTGAGAGAGATAGTGTGTGTGATAGAGAGTGTGTGTGTGTCTGATAGTGTGTTTGTGTGTGTGTGAGATATAGAACCTTAGTTCCTCTCCTCTAGTTCCAGTTTTCCATTCCATGTTTTTATATTGCGTGTAGCTCACATTGACAGCCAGCTGTGTGTTCCAGTAATCCAGTTCCTCCGAGGCCACCATCACATCTCAGCGTTTCAGATCAGGGAGCCGAGGGAGCGTGCACGTTCAGATCAGGGAGCCGAGGGAGCGTGCACGTTCAGATCAGGGAGCCGAGGGAGCGTGCACGTTCAGATCAGGGAGCCGAGGGAGCGTGCACGTTCAGATCAGAGAGCCGAGGGAGCGTGCACGTTCAGATCAGGGAGCGTGCACGTTCAGATCAGGGAGCCGAGGGAGCGTGCACGTTCAGATCAGGGACCCGAGGGAGCGTGCACGTTCAGATCAGAGAGCCGAGGGAGCGTGCACGTTCAGATCAGAGAGCCGAGGGAGCGTGCACGTTCAGATCAGGGAGCCGAGGGAGCGTGCACGTTCAGATCAGGGAGCGTGCACGTTCAGATCAGGGAGCCGAGGGAGCGTGCACGTTCAGATCAGGGAGCCGAGGGAGCGTGCACGTTCAGATCAGGGAGCCGAGGGAGCGTGCACGTTCAGATCAGGGAGCCGAGGGAGCGTGCACGTTCAGATCAGGGAGCCGAGGGAGCGTGCACGTTCAGATCAGGGAGCCGAGGGAGCGTGCACGTTCAGATCAGGGAGCCGAGGGAGCGTGCACGTTCAGATCAGGGAGCCGAGGGAGCGTGCACGTTCAGATCAGGGAGCGTGCACGTTCAGATCAGGGAGCCGAGGGAGTGTGTACGTTCAGATCAGGGAGCGTGCACGTTCAGATCAGGGAGCCGAGGGAGCGTGCACGTTCAGATCAGGGAGCGTGCACGTTCAGATCAGGGAGCGTGCACGTTCAGATCAGGGAGCCGAGGGAGCGTGCACGTTTAAAAAAAGTAAAAAAAACTTCTTCCACCTTTGTGGATTCATGTCATACGGTTTTTATTTAATTTAGATATTTAAACCTTTCATTGGAGATAATTCTACACATTCAATCCAGAAACGTGAAACAAGAAAATTCATTATTTGAAGGGGAAAATCTGTTTGTCCTTAAAGTTTTCCTTCATTCCCTGACTTTTCAAAATGCACACATTTCTAGAGATATATATTTCTACTGCATTTTACTGGAAAATTAGGTTTCAAAACCTTTCACTGTAGGCCTTTTTCCTGTATGTTCAGCTTAATGTCTGGATGTGTATGTTTACACCATATCCATCAAATCTGACATTTGTCAATTTCAGCCTTCACAGCATTTTGAGAAGTAGCCTTTATTTCAACAATGAGACAGAAACATACATAACTGCCTGATGTCATGTGAAGTTAAACATGGGATGTACCGTGTATTAGGAGTTCCAATAATAAAATCAGATCTAGTGGTTCTTTCTGCCGGTGTTGTTGGGACCTCTAGTGGCAACGGTTGGGGCTGCAGGGATCAGGATGGAGGGATGTGTGTGATATTTGTCCCGTTTGTTGGTAGAAACTTGCCCTCCGTTGCAAGCCGTGATGCAGGCGTCACTCACTGAGGCACGCTTAAGCCGACCTTTATTACCGCCCTTGTTGTCCTTCGTCTTTTTTTGGACACATCTGGAAAAAAAAGTAGAGATGACAAGGGTAGAGTTAGCTCTTTGGGCCTTTTAGTCTCATCTATTGAAACTTTTTATCTGCAAAATCTAACAGTAACCATCTTAGTAGTCTGGATCAACAGAAGTACACTCAGGATAAAGCCTGACATCTGGAGCGACCGGCTGTCCCTCACCTTCGGGGAAAAGAAACAAACTCCGATTTACACGCTGAAAATGTCCAGTTATGAAGAACATTTGGACGATGCATCAAGACCGGTCTGCTCAGTTCTTTAGAGGAATGATTGTAAAGACTAATAGAGAATAAGTTGAGGGCGTGTCCTCTAACTGGGACGTTTTGGGACTGATTGGCGGGACTGTTGTTGACTAAGTCCACACTGGTAAGAGGAAGTGTAACCATGTACCAGCTGACTTAAATATCATGTGACTGTTGCATTTTAACTTGGCGTTGTTAAGTTGCTTCCAGAGACTATTCTGCTGTCGCTGCATTCGGAGCTCAGCGCCGCCCAAGACGATTGGGATTGGTTCAAAGAAATGCAAACCAGTCAGATAGTTTGTTCCCTATCCCAGAAGGCATCTGGCTGTAGCTAAACCTTGGTCCACAGCGCTGTGGAGATTGCAACAGTAAACAAAACATACCACATCTGTAGAGAAGTTTAATTTTCATGATGTCCGTTTGACTCAGTTTAACTCTCTGTCCCATGTCCTTCACATCATTTTTGGGCTGGATGGTGGGCTGGCCGTTGGCTGAAAACACATGACTGAAACAGGACAAAGAGTCACAACCGAGGTTTTAATCACAGAGGACTGTAAATAGTAAACTACTGTATTTTTACATTAGCTTATGTTGTGTAATTTTGTATTGTCCAATGAAAACACTAAGAGTACGGTACCTTTACAGTAAAAATCATTCACAGGAACTTTCTGGACAATTGTTACAGTAAGTTACTGTAAATTTCACGTTAAATTTGTTAGTGTATGGGCACAGGCAGCATGGAGACAACCATAGGATAGTGAACACTGACTACTTCTTAGTTATGCTGCTATAGGCCGTGACTGCCGGGGACTTCCCATGATGCACTGAGTCCCTCTTCTCTCCATCTGTATGCAACCTCATCCCATCAACGCATGTTACTAACTCAACTTCTTCCCTTTCTCCGAGTCTTGCTCTTTTATGAAAAGCGCAGTGAGATTACTGCTGTGATTTGGCTCTATATGAGTTTTACTACAGGTGGTGACCCGCTGGTTAGTAAATATGCAGGAACACCAAATTCAGGAGGAAGCAAATGTTAATATGCGGATTAATACTGGGATGTCTACACAACTGTGAGAGTTAATGGACTGCAAAACGTTTGTAACTTTACTCGAACCAAAGTTTAAAACACGTGCTCACGTCTCATCTTTCGTTTATTTAGGTTTTTTCCTGGCACACATTCTGCTTATTACACAATACATTGTCTAATCTTTAAATCTTGGCCCTGGCAAATAACCATATTTTAAAAATAAAATACTAAAACTAAATCTGCTTTAACTAGTCATTAAAATAGTCAAAACCACAAAAAAGAAAATCATAACCTTGGCCACAACATCTCTGCATGCACAAACATGCATGACTGAGTATCGTACGATGCTCGTGTCTTGGACACGTTACCTTCCGTAGTGCATGATTGAGCCAATGTCGTAACCCTGTTCAAAGGTTTTTCCTTGTTGCACATTGAAGTTTTTCTGCATCCCTGAAACACCAAACCAATGTTAGAGCCTCGGACAGACATTTAATAACAGGGAAATTATGGTGTTACAGCAGCAAAAGGTCACAGCACATGAAATAGGAATAAAATATTTAAAAAATTTGAATACATACACGATGGCAATTCAAAATGTGCAACTGCTTAACTAGTAATGATAAATATGTAGATATACCTATTGTGCAGGTTGCACTTAGTGCATAATTGTAGTTTATGAGTCTTATTACGGTTATTGCCTCAGGGTAATATCAGCACCCAGTGATGAAGGGGTAATAAGTTTTATCAGAATCAAATACTTAGATCCCCGAAGGGAAACTGTTGCAGTTGCACAAATAGTATACGAGAGTAGGAATACAAATATAACGTGTGGATATGTACGGTATTTACATAGTTGATTATACAGTATTTACATAATTAAGGAGTTGCAATGGTGAAAAGTAATAGTTATTATTGCACACATTTCAGGCCGGTGTTATTGCACAAAACAGTTTAGATTGTCCAGTTTCAACCTCCAAGTGTGTCAGACACTTAGAGCGAGGAGTTATAAAGTTTGATGGCCACAGGCAGGAATGACTTCCTGTGGTGCATTTTGGGAGAATGAGTTTATCACTGAAAGTGCTCCTGTGATTGAGCAGCAAGCCATGGAGTGTGTGCGAGACATTGTCCAAGATGGCATGTAGTTTGGACAGCGTCCTCTCTGACACCCCCAACAGAGAGTCCAGATCAACCCCCACAACGTCACTGGCTTTGCGGATCAGTTTGATGAGTCTGTTGGCATCCGCAACCCTCAGCCTGCTTCCCCAGCATGCAACTGCAACGAGAATAGCACTGCCCCCCGAGTCAAAAACATCCTCAGCATCGTCCTGCATTGCCTGTGGTAGGAATGATTTCCTGTAGCGGTCCGTGCGACATTGAAGCTGTCGGAGTCTTAGAGATGTCCTCAGGAAGCGGTTGTCACATTGAATCTGAATCTGGAGTGTGGTCTAGACCTACTCTATCTGTAAAGTGTCTTGAGATAACTCTTGTTGTGAATTGATACTATAAATAAATTGAATCAAAATATATGCTTTTCATTTCTGTGTGTGCAGATTTGGTTTAGTTATTACTGAGAAGTAGTGAGATTTGTTTTAACTTTATGCCTTCTCTTCAACGCTTGTCGAGGCTTTTGTCTTAAAACAGTTTTATGGAAAACGGATTGGACCCAAACGAATAACAAAGCAGAGCATTTCTACACAACTAGCGACGATCTCTCTAGAAATAATACCAGCAAGCACAGGAATGTTACCTTGCATAATGTTCTCTGGAGAAATGCTGATGTACTTGTCGCGGTCCACCCGGGTGTGTTCGTGGTAGAGGCCCAGAGCATGAAGGAGCTCATGGGCGATGTTTCCCACGGTGCACGCTGGGCCGATGAACACAGATTGTACTCCGCCGGCAAAGCCCACGAATGACGCGCAACTGGGAATGGGGACAGTTAATTATGGAAGCAAATGATCAATTGGAAAACGGATAACCCCATTTAAATGTAATTACTACATTAAGAAAGAAAAACAGATGTCGGTCCCCGACAGGGTGATGAACCGCTAGGCTGTCTTACCCTGTGCCGACTTCAAAGAGCAGGTAGTTGGACTCAGAGGTTCGCTTGGGGAAGGTCAAACAGGTGGAACTGGAAAGCATCGCCATGGCAGCGAGGATGTCGTTGGTCCGACTGGCTGCAAAACAAGACACGGCATTAGGACAGAGACCCGGAGCAGGGATGGATGCTTGTTCATTCCAATGGTTCCAGAAGGAAACGTGCCCTTTAGACCAATCACAGTCGTCTAGGGCGACGGCGGCTTTGCTAAATAGTCCCAGGAAGGAACTGGTTCTGGGGGAACATCTCCACCCCCGCAGAAGAAAACACCTCATGTGGTCTTTGGGTCAAATTTGACCTGTTTTTAAAGTTTCTGTAGCAGCCATTTGAATTTCTTCTTTTCCATGAAACACTCTTCACAAGTCAAACTAAGGGTCAGTTCACTATCACTGACCTTTGGCTGTTTTATTCCATTTTACAGCATGTGATTATCCATCAACATCCTCTGATCTTAAATAAAATAACTCACTTTCTGCTTTTTAAACTCAAAAGTTAGATAAGGTTTAGTGACCAGAAATTCCACAAATAGCGGTAATAAGTCATTAGTGTACACTGGCGGAAGTTGGGGGCACCAAAAATCTTGGAGACAAAAACATTTAAAAATAAATGAAATAAACTGCAAAAAAGGGTTTGTATTGAATTTGGACAACACAAGGGTTAAATGGAGTTACCCGTCGACACAATGCAGTAACGGGAGCCATTTTAAAAACTGCACAATTTGTTTAACATTTTAGCATAGAATTTAAGTAGTTGCACATTTTTTGTATATATATATTCAAATATTTGTTCTTAAATTTTATTCCTATTATTTCATGTATACATGTATTCTAGTATTTCATTATTTATATTGTGTGCTGTGACTAATTTTGCTGCTGGAACACTAATTTCCCATTTCATTGGGATCAATATCTATGAGGTGGTGCATTTTACACCTTCTCTTACCAATGTGTGTGTGGACTTTGTCCCCAGACATCCCACAACGTCCCAGTTAGACGAGACGCCCTCAACATATTTTCTATTAATCTTTACTCTAGAGACCCGAGCAGAACTGTCTTGTTGTATCGTCCGTATGTTCTTCATAACTTGACATTTTCAGCGTGTAGCTGCTTGTTTTTGGTTTAGAACATAAACATAAAAGAAAGCTGCTAAACTATGTGGTAACCTAAGCGTTGAGGTTTGTTGTATTTTTGGTGCCCAGCCTGTGCCTTTAGTGTTTGACGTCGACGCCCCGTGTTGTAGAGACTGGGTTTTAGTCACCACGTATTCAGGTTGCAGGCAGCTAGCGGATCAAGGAGAGATGGCTCTGATTTAGAGACAATAATGAAATCCCACTGAAACCATGCAGGAGCTCCCCGTGCACCTTTACTCCGCACGCAGACCTCTTACCTAGCTCTGGGTGGATCTCGTATGGGACGGCTGGTGCTGGCCAGATGCTGTTCGCTGCGTTCCTGTCACTCTGTGGGCAACAAAAAGTCCAAATAAACTTCCAAGCGAGTGCAGAAAAACTCATCTTGAGGTTGAGAAGTGTGTTGGCTGCGAGCAATAGAACGAAAATTAGAATCTTGTATTTTTGGATATGCAGAAGGTCTCTTTCCTACTCTGCAATCTGCCTTCCCATGTATCCCAAAAAATTAAAAATCCCTAAACTTTGCACATAGGTCCAGTCCTACGCTAAAACTTTTTTATCTGGCTCAGTAGTCTCCAAAGTCCATGTCAAACTAGACCGGTATGCTTGCACTTTTCAAGTAAGGACATGAGGTTTAAAAAAAAAAAAATAAGAGCTAAAAAACAAGAACATGTCTTCAACTGCTGCGTTGATTTGTCCCTAAAAAGTCCTGCAATGTTTGTGTAATACTGAATCAACTTTACAGCAAATTAAAAAAAAAAAAATACATTTAAAGGACGTTTTACTCACTGACAACATAATGTCTCCCTCCACTACTGCGTCGTCATTGTGCATCAGCTCTGTGAAAAATAAAAATATTTCACATTTTCTTTTCACCTGCAACTTATACACACAAAACGTGCAGCAGAGACACCACAGCTGGTCGGGACAGAGACAGACTTCAACAGCAGTACTGACCATACACCGTCTCCGGGTTAGACTCCATGTAATCAGCCGGCATGGAGACCCAGTCATCTGGATAATCTGGTGAAAACACACAAGACTTAACCAGTAGTGGAATGTAACCGAGTACATGTACTTTAGTACTTGTGCTTTACTGAAGTCTTTTCATGTTACTAGTTACTCCTCTACATTCATCTGACAGCTTTAGTTACTTTAAAGATTAAGATTTCGGTCCCGGGACTTTTTAAAAAGCACCAAAACCCCCCCCCCAAAAAAAGGGAAATGTTTCCAAAAAAAAAAAAACCAACCCTCTTGAATTCACTTTTTTTTTTAAATGCAGCAAAAACTCAAAGAAAATGCAACACAAACTCAAAAAGCCGTTGACGGTTCCCGGGGAACACCCAGCTGATAATGATGACGATGATGATGATGATGATGATGATGATGATGATGATGATGATGAGGCGAACAGCTGTTAGGATCTTCACTCACTCTACCACGGCACCGGTCTTCCCTTTAACACTTTCCTCTTACATCTTCACTGCTGGACTTTAACTTGTAACTTGTAACGGAGTATTCTTACAATGTGGTGTTGGTACATTTACTGCAGTACAAGTATCTAAATACAACCATAACCATGGACTTGCCCTTCCAGATTGTCATTTTTTCTGATTTATTTCAGCTTTTTTTTTAAAACCTGAGCTGGTATAATAGGTTTTACATTTAATCTTGGAATTCATGGTAACAAAAAAAAAACCCAACTCATTTATATCAAATTAGACATAAGATTTTAGTTAAAAAGGCTGAAATTATAAATTATTTTGACTAATAGTTAAGCTCAGAGCATGTTGAGTGGAACTCAGATGGTTAGATGTCAAAGTTTAGTTCGGATACAGTTTTGAAACCCTAAAAAAAATATATAAATAAAATGCTATAAGATTAAATAAAACACCCAAATAGTTCAATGAAAGTAATCATTAATTTACCTGAATAACGTATGGAATCATCCATGTTGTTTTTGGGCAATTTGGTTGAAAAACAAAATAAAAACACTTAGAAACGGGTCAATTAGACCCGAGGACAACACAAGGGTTAAAGAAACACATTCGTCCCGTGATTGTCGAGATTTTAATCAACTTCAATCCAATCCTTTCTTTCTCTGTTTGCAGTAAATGATTGGAGGAGAACAAAAGACACAAAAATCCAACGTGTTGGTTTCTTACCATTTGCGGAGGACTCGGCCAACAGAAGCGCAGCGAGGAGCAGATGCAGCATGTCTTCTCAGGTCAGGACTCAGACTGACTGCAGCAGCTCGGTGATGACTAACAGGTGCTTCATCTCATTAAATGAAATCACCTGGTGGCTCCGCCCCTTTTCTCCCTGGGGATCTGAAACACAGCTCCTGAGGCTACATATCCCAGCTGTTACTCTACATGGTGTCGTTACTTTGCAGATTAAAATGTATTAAAAGTCTATAAGATATGATGCATTAGGAGAAATAGAAACCAATAGTGCATCGAATAAAAATGCTGCCGACATGTTTTCAAGTTCTACAGAAGAGAAAATAAAAAACTTTATTGTCTGCCATGAGTGACAGAAATTTTAAAATAAAATAAAATAAAATGCATATAAGAACATAAAAGATAGAAAATATACACATCTGTATGTTTGTGTTTAAAACAAAATGACACAAAACTGATTTAGCTTAAAGTTTTAGATAATATTTTGTTAAACATTCACATTTTTGAAACGAGCCAATGGGACAGACGGAGAAGCTTCATCTTCCTTTGTACAAAAATAATACTCTGTCAGTTCAACAAAGTTCTTCACACACACATGCACAATACATGAAGAAATAAACATAAATCCCAGTTAATTTTAGGATTGATTTTCTGATTCTAATGTCTGTTTTTAAAGCCCTTCATGGACTAGCTCCAGTCTATGTCCCTGATCTGTTGTCCCACATACGAACCAGTCTCTTCTTGTTGTTCCTAAATTGCGGCAGCAGGACCACGGCAACAGCTGCAGCCAAGATCTCATTGCCATCCTAATCCAGGAAATATGCCTGGGAAAAAGAAAACATAAGGACTCCAGGGACTAATCTCCCCAGAACTAGGTTAGTAACAAGCATTTCTGGGATGTGATGCACACACATGGAAAGATAAAGGAGAAAGGAGCTCAGTATGTCAAAGAAAGGAACTAGGAGAGACAGGTTAAGGAGAGGATCGTGGTCAGGCTAGAACTCTCCCCTGCCGGATCGGTCTGTACTGCCCTGCCTCCCACTAGTTTTATTATATTATTATCTGGTAGATGAATCTGACGACTATGAAGAGAAGCAGAGAAGGGGTGCCGTGTCTGCGGCTATACACCCTCCCCCGCCGGTCTAGACGGACGCTGAAACTCCTCACTCCCTAACTATAAGCTTTATCAAAGAGGAGAGTTTTCAGGTTATTAAATATGGTAAATGTGGTGACGGTGTCTGCCCCCCCCGAACTTAGACTGGGAGCTGATTCCACAGGAGAAGAGCCTGATAGCCTGATAGCCTGATAGGAAAGGGAAGTTTGGGGTCCCCTACTGGAGCTGCTGCCCCCGCGACCCGACTCCGGATAAGCGGATGAAGATGGATGGAAGAGCCTGATAGCTGAAGGCTCTGGCTCCCATTCTACTTTTACAGTGGGATTTTATTACAGGAAGCTTTCTTAGTTCTTGTCAGAACGCGCTGCTTCATTCTGGATCAGCAAGAGTCTTAATGTACTTATTTGAGTCTGCTGATAGTAAGGAATTACAGTAGTCCAGCCTAGATAACAGATCTAGCAAGATCGGGCACAAGCAAACTTGGCAAGAGACTAGAGTGAATGGAGCTATGTAGTATATGGAGCTATATATGAGTCAACTGTAGTGATTTCTTGTTGTACTCCCCACCGGTTGAGAACCACTGGCCTAAATAATTGATTGTAGTATTGGAAATCTTTAAGGCTGTAATTCCTCTGGCTGTTTCTTGCGTGACTGCAAAGTATTACATGGTTTAATTTTCAAAAGACACATAATTTTGTTGTGCTCCTCTATTCACCCTGTGCATGTCTCTGTTTTCGCTTGCAGAGACTTCTCTTTTTCTGTACTATCTTTGTTGGCAGTCGCACATGCACATCAGCTAGATAACTCTTTCTCCAGCTTTGGTCAGTCCAAGGCAGGATCAGCTGGGAGACTTCTTCTAGACCAGGGACACTTGTGGAATACCTGCACAACAGGGACAGGAAGTAGAACAGGGACAGGAAGTACAACAAGGACAAGAAGTACAACAAGGACAAGAGGTAGAACAGGGACAGGAAGTAGAACAGGGACAGGAAGTTCAACAAGGACAGGAAGTAGAACAGGGACAGGAAGTAGTTCTTTTGGAGATTATAGCCAACTAGTGGCTGTTGGAGAAGTGTTTTCCAATGAGAACGAGCTAGCATGCTACGGTTAGCCACCTCGTCTCTAGTGACGTAGAAAGCCGTGCAGATGTAGAAGTGTGTGTGTGGAAGCACCAGACACAAAATAACCCCCCAAATCCCAGAAAAAGAGATTTGTTCATAATAAGGGCACTTTAATGGAATTTAAATGCACACATTAGTTGGGTGCAACTAACCGATCATATTCTTGTTGAAAAAAAGAACAAGAAAATCAACAATTTTTTTTACAACTTTATTGTAGCGTTTTTTTTTTTTAAACATTTATGATGGCTTTTTAGACATTTTTTTTTAAATACTTTTTGTAGTTTTTTAGGACATATTGTGTCCCTGTCTGTGTGTCTCTGCAGGTCACGCCCTCCCAGTACAGCTGTGAACCTGCAAACACACCTGGACTGGACTTGCCTCTGCAGGTAAAATAACAGATCTTAATCTTAACTGAGCTCATTTTGAGCTTCTGGGGCTCCCCGGATGTTTTTCTCAAACAGAAACATCTCATCACTTCTAAAACTTCAATACAAGCAAATAAACCTCAAACTAATTTACAAAACTCCTTACAAAAAGCAAAAAAATGTAGAAGTGTCAAAAAATGTTAATAAAAGCCAAAAAATAAGAAAAACCAACACCAAACATGTAAACCCATGAAAAACATAAAAAACTGAATGACAACAATCAGCTGTCAGCAACAAACATGGAGACTAAATAAGACGAAGAGTTAAAACTCAGAATTTAACCCTTAAATGACTTCTGTCTATTTCACTTTACACAACTCAGCAGAGTCCCCATTAGACCTATAACACCTTAGTCCAGCATAGAGGGGCCTAGTGAACGTGGTCTGGACTCTGTGGAGGAGAGTCATGGTTTCAGAGACGCTGTAGAAGGACAGAATACCTGCACTGTGATCCAGGTACACTCCTACTCTGGAGGACACAGGACCTGAGACGCGAGTTTGGACATTGTTGGACAAAAATGTATAACTGTTGTTGTTACAATATAACGCCCAAGATTTGTTATTTCGTCCAAATCTACATTCATCCGACTCCCCCACTCTCCTGATATTCTTGTATGCGACTGCTACAGAAACTCCTCCTCTCATCTCCACCTCCCAGTAACAACGTCCAGTCAGACTCTCTCTACTCAGGACCTGAAACAACCAGCCAGTGAATCTGTCTGGGTGACTAGAATAAGACTGATGTTGACTCATTACTGTTGCTTTCCTGTTCCCCTCAGATAATAACAGCTGTGTGTTTGCTGTGTTTGGATCCAGTGTGATTTCACGTGAATATTGTAAGAATCCAGCTCTGGTCTTGGGCTCTGGTTGTAGCAGTAAAACGTCCACTTCTGTCCCTGTCAGTGAGACGTTTGTCCTCTTCTCTCTCAGGACGTCCTGTAGTTTATCTCTGAGCTCTGACACGGCCGCTGTCACGTCCTCAAAGCCGCTCAGAGGACGGATCTGGATGCTGGATGCTGATTGGCTGAGTGGTGCCAGTGAGGGGTAGTTGTGTAGAAACTGGTTGTGATCCTCTGTGTGTGAGAGCTTCTTCAGCTCAGCGTCTTTCCTCTTCAGCTCAGTGATCTCCTGCTCCAGCTTCTCCTGAAGCTCTCGGACTCGACTCACTTCCCTTTCCTGCTGGGATCTGACCTGCTGCTTCACATCAGAGCTTCTTTTCTCCAGGAGACGGATCAGCTCAGTGAAGATCTTCTCGCTGTCCTCCACTGCTTCATCAGCAGAGAGATTGATGGCCTCCGCCTGCTGTTGAAGCAGCTTCACATCTTTCTCTCTGTCCTGGATTCTCTGCTGGATGTTGAGTCGACTCCCCTCGAGCTCTCTCTGCCTCTCAGCTCTCTCTGCTGCAGCTGAGACTGTGTCGTGGCCTTTATGTTCCTCCACAGAGCAGAGATAACAGATAAGCTGCTGATCAGTACGGCAGAACATCTTCATCACCTCATCATGACGAGAGCAGACGTTCTCCTGGAGCTTCTTGGACGGCTCCACCAGCTTGTGTTTCTTGAATGTCTCTGATTCATAATGAAGCTGAAGGTGTTTCTCACAGTAAGAAGCCAGACATTGCAGACAGGACTTGATGGATTTGAGTTTCCTCCCGGTGCAGACATCACAGGCCACATCTTCAGCTCCAGCATAGCAGTGATCAGCAGGAGCAGCTTGGAGTCCAGTCTTCTTCAGCTCCTCCACTAAATCTGCCAACATGGTGCTTTTCAGCAGGACAGGCCTCGGTGTGAACGTCTTCCTGCACTGAGGACAGCTGTAGCTGTACTTACCATCCTCTCCATCCCAGTGGCTTTTAATACAGTTCATGCAGTAGCTGTGTCCACAGGGAGTAGTCACCGGATCCTTCAGTAGATCCAGACAGATGGAACAAGAGAAGGTTTCCCGGTCCAGCTGAACTCCTCTCTGCGCCATCTCACCTCTCGCTCAGTGACAACGACTGTCTGAGTCTCACTTCCTGAGAAGTGAAACTAGTCTGAGCTCTGATGTAAAAACATCATGTGATACGCTGTTGTACCTCCCCAGCATGCTGCTCCACCCATCTGCAAACTGTAGCTCTGAAGGGGAGGGAACAAGGAAATGTGTGCTCAGGGTGGAGCTGGCTGTGTGAGAGCAGGAAGAGGAGGGGGGGGGGTCATCAAGTTCTGGTTCATTCCTGGAAGAGGAGCGCTTTGAGAGAGAGACTGGCTGTGTTGCAACGCCCATACTACCATTAGTATGACAGAGGAAGATTTTATATGTCCCAATACATAGTATATCAAATGCAGTATGCCAAAAAATGTCCTAATGCACCCGGTCACATTTTTTTGTGTTTTTCTGTGATTTCTAAATGTTTGTCTGTATGCTTCAGGCACTAGTTCATATGTTTGTAGGATTGGGATTTCACAGTGTCATAATCTCCACTCTCTTCTACAGGTAGTGGAGCGATAGCAGCTTGAGCCTTACCATGGACTTTACACTGAAGTAGGGGTGTCCACACCTCAGGCTGCCAGCTCAGTAGCAATTCTCTCTCAAATACGTTAAAGTAGGAATCAACTCCGCTCTCACAAGATGTTTCCCATCCAGTCCAATCCACTTCATTTATACAGCACGACTTTAACTAACACACGGTCTCCAAAGGGCTGCACAGAAAGATAATACAGAATAAATAGATAACACAATAAAAACATAACTTACAATAAAATAAATACAATAAAATGCCCTGCAGCATACGGTAAAGGTCTACACAGAAGATCCAGATTCTTACGTTTTGGTCCCTTTTTTCAATGTTTGTCCCTTTTTTGACGTTTTCAACACTACGTAACACACACTAACTTTAGTTTTACAGTTATTTTTGGAATTTATGGTCAATAAGAAAGGGAGAAAGAGACAAAAACAAAAAGAAAGGGACGAAAAGACAGAAAGAAAAAGGCAACAATGATGACAGAGAAAGACAAAAATGACAAAAAGACAGAAAGAAAGAAAGAAAGAAAGAAAAAAAGAAAGAAAGAAAGAGATGGACAGACCTGTTTGGATCCAGAAGATATTTTAGTTCTTAAACCAACACGGAGCAATGCAAATGTAGTCTCAAGCTCTCCAGAAGAACTACAACTCCCATCATCACACAGGCAGCGTGTCAGAACTGGTGAAGATTTATTAACACAGAGGAGGAACCAGGAAATAGATTTACACTCAACACTACCAGGTGAGAAAAAACAACATGCTGAACAACCACACCGCTCCAAATTACAACTTCATTCATAAAAGTATACACCCCCCTATGTTAATGTATTTTAACATAGGGGGGTGTATACTTATGCCCCCTGTATTTTAACATAGGGGGTGTATACTTATACCCCCTGTATTTTAACATAGGGGGGTGTATACTTATGCCCCCTGTATTTTAACATAGGGGGGTGTATACTTATGCCCCTGTATTTTAACATAGGGGGGTGTATACTTATACCCCCTGTATTTTAACATAGGGGGGTGTATACTTATGCCCCCTGTATTTTAACATAGGGGGGTGTATACTTATGCCCCCTGTATTTTAACATAGGGGGGTGTATACTTATGCCCCTGTATTTTAACATAGGGGGGTGTATACTTATGCCCCTGTATTTTAACATAGGGGGGTGTATACTTATACCCCCTGTATTTTAACATAGGGGGGTGTATACTTATGCCCCCTGTATTTTAACATAGGGGGGTGTATACTTATGCCCCTGTATTTTAACATAGGGGGGTGTATACTTATGCCCCTGTATTTTAACATAGGGGGGTGTATACTTATGCCCCCTGTATTTTAACATAGGGGGGTGTATACTTATGCCCCTGTATTTTAACATAGGGGGGTGTATACTTATGCCCCCTGTATTTTAACATAGGGGGGTGTATACTTATGCCCCCTGTATTTTAACATAGGGGGTGTACACTTATGCCCCCTGTATTTTAACATAGGGGGGTGTATACTTATGCCCCCTGTATTTTAACATAGGGGGGTGTATACTTATGCCCCCTATATTTTAACATAGGGGGGGGTATACTTATGCCCCCTGTATTTTAACATAGGGTGGGTATACTTATGCCCCCTGTATTTTAACATAGGGGGGTGAATACTTATGCCCCTGTATTTTAACATAGGGGGGTGTATACTTATGCCCCTGTATTTTAACATAGGGGGGTGTATACTTATGCCCCTGTATTTTAACATAGGGGGGTGTATACTTATTCCCCCTGTATTTTAACATAGGGGGGTGTATACTTATGCCCCCTGTATTTTAACATAGGGGGGTGTATACTTATGCCCCCTGTATTTTAACATAGGGGGGTGTATACTTATGCCCCTGTATTTTAACATAGGGGGGTGTATACTTATGCCCCCTGTATTTTAACATAAGGGGGTGTATACTTATGCCCCCTGTATTTTAACATAGGGGGTGTACACTTATGCCCCCTGTATTTTAACATAGGGGGGTGTATACTTATGCCCCCTGTATTTTAACATGGGGGGGTATACTTATGCCCCCTGTTTTTTAACATAGGGGGGTGTATACTTATGCCCCCTGTATTTTAACATAGGGGGGGTATACTTATGCCCCCTGTATTCTAACATAGGGGGGTGTATACTTATGCCCCCTGTATTTTAACATAGGGGGTGTATACTTATGCCCCTGTATTTTAACATAGGGGGGTGTATACTTATGCCCCCTGTATTTTAACATAGGGGGGTGTAGACTTATGCCCCCTGTATTTTAACATAGGGGGGTGTATACTTATGCCCCCTGTATTTTAACATAGGGGGGTGTATACTTATGCCCCTGTATTTTAACATAGGGGGGGTATACTTATGCCCCCTGTATTTTAACTTAGGGGGGTGTATACTTATGCCCCCTGTATTTTAACATAGGGGGGTGTATACTTATGCCCCCTGTATTTTAACATAGGGGGTGTACACTTATGCCCCCTGTATTTTAACATAGGGGGGTGTATACTTATGCCCCCTGTATTTTAACATAGGGGGGGTATACTTATGCCCCTGTATTTTAACATAGGGGGTGTACACTTATGCCCCCTGTATTTTAACATAGGGGGGTGTAGACTTATGCCCCCTGTATTTTAACATAGGGGGGGTATACTTATGCCCCCTGTATTTTAACATAGGGGGGTGTATACTTATGCCCCCTGTATTTTAACATAGGGGGGGTATACTTATGCCCCCTGTATTTTAACTTAGGGGGGTGTATACTTATTCCCCCTGTATTTTAACATAGGGGGGTGTATATTTATGCCCCCTGTATTTTAACATAGGGGGGTGTATACTTATGCCCCCTGTATTTTAACATAGGGGGTGTACACTTATGCCCCCTGTATTTTAACATAGGGGGGTGTATACTTATGCCCCCTGTATTTTAACATAGGGGGGGTATACTTATGCCCCCTGTATTTTAACATAGGGGGGTGTATACTTATGCCCCCTGTATTTTAACATAGGGGGGGTATACTTATGCCCCTGTATTTTAACATAGGGGGTGTATACTTATGCCCCCTGTATTTAAACATAGGGGGGTGTATACTTATGCCCCCTGTATTTTAACATAGGGGGGTGTATACTTATGCCCCCTGTATTTTAAGGAAGAACATTTATTTATTTATGAAACATTATTCATTCACAAAGAAAATTGGTGTCCTTAAAGGTCGGATTTTTCCTATTTTTTTAAATTAAGGCATTTAGATTAATTTCCGAAAGATGTTTTTTTAATTCCTGTTTTTAGTCAACTTTAGCCTGGGGGGGGGGGGGGGGTGTAACTTATGAGCACCACTGTATTGGACTGTATTTACTGATCATCCTCTCTTTTCCTTTTTACAGGTTTTGGGGAACGACTACTAACTGAAGTCAAGAAGCTCGCACCCAAAGACGTGAAGATCATGGTGGGTTCCTGTCGTCGGGCTGTGCTGTTTGGTGTAACTGTTGCTGGCTGTCGGTGAACCATGGACAACTGTCCTCTAGGGTCGGGGACCAAAACCCAAAGCCTGTTACCCTGTTTCCACCAAGGGAGCCCAGTTTGGAGCCTGTGTCTAATCTCGACCCAAATCTTTGAGTTTTGACAGCCACAGATCCTGTCTGTCCACCAGAGGACGCTCTACAACGTCCCTGTTAGTGATGGCGTTGCATAGTCTGTCCACCAGAGGACGCTCTACAACGTCCCTGTTAGTGATGGCGTTGCATAGTCTGTACACCAGAGGACGCTCTACAACGTCCCTGTTAGTGATGGCGTTGCATAGTCTGTCCCCCAGAGGACGCTCTACAACGTCCCTGTTAGTGATGGCGTTGCATAGTCTGTCCCCCAGAGGACGCTCTACAATGTCCCTGTTAGTGATGGCGTTGCATAGTCTGTCCACCAGAGGACGCTCTCCAACGTCCCTGTTAGTGATGGTGTTGCATAGTCTGTCCACCAGAGGACGCTCTACAGCATCCCTGTTAGTGATGGCGTTGCATAGTCTGTCCACCAGAGGACGCTCTACAACGTCCCTGTTAGTGATGGCGTTGCATAGTCTGTCCACCAGAAGACGCTCTACAACGTCCCTGTTAGTGATGGCGTTGCATGGTCTGTCCACCAGAGGACGCTCTACAACGTCCCTGTTAGTGATGGCGTTGCATGGTCTGTCCACCAGAGGACGCTCTACAACGTCCCTGTTAGTGATGGCGTTGCATAGTCTGTCCACTAGAGGACGCTCTACAACGTCCCTGTTAGTGATGGCGTTGCATAGTCTGTCCACCAGAGGACGCTCTACAACGTCCCTGTTAGTGATGGCGTTGCATGGTCTGTCCACCAGAGGACGCTCTACAACGTCCCTGTTAGTGATGGCGTTGCATAGTCTGTCCACCAGAGGACGCTCTACAACGTCCCTGTTAGTGATGGCGTTGCATAGTCTGTCCACCAGAGGACGCTCTACAATGTCCCTGTTAGTGATGGCGTTGCATAGTCTGTCCACCAGAGGACGCTCTCCAACGTCCCTGTTAGTGATGGCGTTGCATAGTCTGTCCACCAGAGGACGCTCTACGTCCCTGTTAGTGATGGCGTTGCATAGTCTGTCCACCAGAGGACGCTCTCCAACGTCCCTGTTAGTGATGGTGTTGCATAGTCTGTCCACCAGAGGACGCTCTACACTAACAGGGACGTCCCTGTTAGTGATGGGGTTGCAATAGTCTGTCCACCAGAGGACGCTCTACAGCATCCCTGTTAGTGATGGCGTTGCATAGTCTGTCCACCAGAGGACGCTCTACAACGTCCCTGTTAGTGATGGCGTTGCATAGTCTGTCCACCAGAAGACGCTCTACAACGTCCCTGTTAGTGATGGCGTTGCATGGTCTGTCCACCAGAGGACGCTCTACAACGTCCCTGTTAGTGATGGCGTTGCATGGTCTGTCCACCAGAGGACGCTCTACAACGTCCCTGTTAGTGATGGCGTTGCATAGTCTGTCCACTAGAGGACGCTCTACAACGTCCCTGTTAGTGATGGCGTTGCATAGTCTGTCCACCAGAGGACGCTCTACAACGTCCCTGTTAGTGATGGCGTTGCATAGTCTGTCCACCAGAGGACGCTCTACAACGTCCCTGTTAGTGATGGCGTTGCATAGTCTGTCCACCAGAGGACGCTCTACAATGTCCCTGTTAGTGATGGCGTTGCATAGTCTGTCCACCAGAGGACGCTCTCCAACGTCCCTGTTAGTGATGGCGTTGCATAGTCTGTCCACCAGAGGACGCTCTACGTCCCTGTTAGTGATGGCGTTGCATAGTCTGTCCACCAGAGGACGCTCTACAGAGGACAGAGGACGCTCTACAGCGTTGCATAGTCTGTCCACCAGAAGACGCTCTACAACGTCCCTGTTAGTGATGTTAGTTAATAAAATAGAATAAATATGCATGGATCCAGTTAAAAGTCGGGACGTTTTATTTTGAAAGTCTCTGTAACAAGTGTGTGTTGTCGCTCTTTGTTTCAGATTTCGGCTCCCCAAGAGAGGCTGTACTCCACATGGATCGGGTAAGGATTCAGAGTCCCGGGTGTGTTTTTGGGGACGCGATACGCGCCGAGTGATTTTAAAAAGTCTAATTTGTCCCGTGCTCTGGTCCCGGCAGTGGCTCCATCCTGGCATCGCTGGACACCTTCAAGAAGATGTGGGTGTCGAAGCGAGAATACGAAGAAGACAGAGCACGTGCCATCCACAGGAAGACCTTCTAGTGGGGGGGGGGCACGCGCCCGCCCGCCCACCCGCCCTGCAAACGCCCCCCCAGAAACTGCCCTCAAACCCTCCCCCGTCACACCGTCGGAGACGCCTACACCCCGTCCCCTCCCGGTACCTCCTGCGTGATCCTTTATCACCCCCCCCCCCTCCCACACAGAGAAACACACACGTTTATATGTGCTAGTTTCTGTATTTACCTCCTTTTTCATCCGCCTCCTAGCCCCTTCCCTTTCTTTCTTTCCTGTTGTAGGGCTACGATGACGGCGACCCTCTGCGCTCCAAACTACCCCCCCTGGGGGGGCGTCGGGGGTCTGAGAGGGGGTGCCCTGTGGACTCTGTAACTGCAGGTTGTGCTATGTGATTAATAATGGATCCATGTTGAAGTATTGGTGAAGAAACATCTCCACATGTCAATAAACCTGAAGGGTTCTTGTTCTGCTGCAGTTGAAATTGTCCATTCCAAGGCCGAAGATGTAGGTTTTTATTTCATGTCTGTTTTTGGGCGATTGATTGGGGGGGGGGGGGCATAAAGAGAAAGATAACCACTGTATTATAAATAATAACCTCACAGCAAAGTGAATGCGGTTAATTTATCGTCCCAGTTTATTCCCAATGAGATGTCTCTACATGGACATGACGACGCCGGGTCGTGTCCGTCGGCTTTTTGTCTCAGCTGACGGGATTAAAGCAGTGGAGAAAAAATGCCTTTATTTTGAAAATCCATCATCTGGTTCCCACGACTACAGCAGCGGTCTCTACAGTAGATTCATGTATTTGGGTCGGACGATGCACATTACTCACCGTCTCTGTAAACCTTCTACTGTATCCTAGTTACCCAGCATGCATGTCTTCATGGGGGGAGGAAGCCCACGCAAACACGGGGAGAAACGCCACACAGACGGCCCAGAACCACGGATTCGAACCCACAACCTTCTTGCTGAGAGGCAGAAGTGCTAACCACTTAGCCACCATGCTAGCAGTGGTGCAGAAAAGATAGTATCGGGGGGGGCAGCGCTCATCTCTGGGCGCCCGGGCAGCTCAGTTGGTAAAGCGTGCGCCCATATATATAGATATATAGATATATCTATATATGTATATATCTATCTAAAGATAGATAAATATCTCTATAGAGAGAGAGAGAGAGGTTTAGTCCTCAATGCAGCGGCCCGGGTTGGACTCCGACCTGCGGCCCTTTGCTCCATGTCAGTCCCCCCCCCATTCATGTCTTCATCTGTCCTGTCTCTAAAGGCCTAAAATGCCCAAAAATAATCTTTACAAAACAAAACCCACTCGTCTCACCTGGTAGAGCGTGCGCCCCATGTACAGAGGCTCAGTGCTCGCCGCAACGGCCGCAGGTTCAACTCCGACCTGCAGCCCTTTGCTGCATATCGCCCTCTTCTGATTTCCTGCATCTCGGTGCCAGTGAAGGGCTCGTCTGCTTTTTGGGTGTTTTTAAAAGATATTTCAAAGAAGAAGAAAAAAACAGAAGGTCCCCCCCCCCCCCCATAGGACAACAGACTACCAAATGTACAATACTGTTTATTCGAGTGTTTGCTTTAACTTTTTGGTAAATTCAATATAATAAATAAGTTAATGGCTGCTGCTCCGGCGTCTCCTCGTTGTTTTATTATCAGCTGCTTTTTGATTTTGTTTTTTTTCAATTTTCAGGTCGGGAAAATCATTTCAAATACAAAATACTTTGGAAATACTTCATCAGAAAGCCTCCGATGCTGCGTAAAAACGCTGGTATCGTTCTTATCGGGTTAATAAAAAAATAATTACAAGCATTTGATTTGGATTCCATACTAAAAATGTCAAGCTGAGAAAATGAGAAATAAAACATAACACATACAAGAAAAATGAGATTTATTAAAAACCATCATACCAAAATACACATTTAGGAGATTATTTGACTAAACTTTGTCTATTTGCACGTTCAAAGTTCTCCTAAATTCACCAAAAGTTAGCATTTGCATATTTAAACATGACATTTCAGAAAAGCAGTAATCCAAAAATCTGTAATATTTCTCTGTGTTAATGTAAGTAATTAACTGTTGATATGTGTTAGTTCATTAGTTGGACCCTTTTCTCCTATAATGACCAGATGTTAATGTTATGTTATGTATAATCCAGATGTTCAAAGGCCGTTTTCTCTAAATGGGTTTTTCTCAGACTGAGCCAAAAATCTCCACTTCAGCAGCACTTCCATGCACCCAACTTTCCAGTTTCACTCCAATCTATATTCTGAAGGTTTTTACAGAGGGGGGGGGGGGGGTCACATATCATTCACAAACTGATTTATGGAACATTTCATATCTAAAAACCTGTCAACAGGTGTTTTTATGGCTGTTGCCACCATATTGTGATTGATGCAGTGATAAAAGGAGATCTCCAAAATCCTGTCTGGAAAAACCTTTGACTCTAATATGTCAACAACATAAAAGAAGAATTTAGAACCTTTACAATGTTCAGATTTCTCTCCTGGAATTGTCTGTCTCTGTCTCTGTGTGTCTCTGTCTCTGTGTGTCTCTGTCTGTCTCTGTGTCTCTCTCTGTGTCTCTGTGTCTCTGTCTCTGTGTGTCTCTTTCTCTTTGTCTCTGTCTCTGTCTGTCTCTGTATGTCTCTGTCTGTCTCTGTCTCTGTGTGTCTCTGTCTCTGTGTGTCTCTGTCTGTCTCTGTGTCTCTCTCTGTGTCTCTGTGTCTCTGTCTCTGTCTCTGTGTGTCTCTTTCTCTTTGTCTCTGTCTCTGTCTGTCTCTGTATGTCTCTGTCTGTCTCTGTCTCTGTGTGTCTCTTTCTCTTTGTCTCTGTCTCTGTCTGTCTCTGTATGTCTCTGTCTGTCTCTGTCTCTGTGTGTCTCTGTCTCTGTGTGTCTCTGTCTGTCTCTGTCTCTGTGTGTCTCTGCAGGTCAACCCCTCCCAGCACAGCTGTGAACCTGCAGACACACCTGTCCGACCATATATGGACTTCCCTCTGCAGGTAAAATAACAGATCTCAACTGAGCTCATTGAGAGCTTGTTGATAAAAGCCAAAAAAATAAGAAAAACCAACACAAAACGTGGAAACACATGAAAAACATAAAAAATAGAATGACAACAATCAGCTGTCAGCAACAAACATGGAGACTAAATAAGATGAAGAGTTAAAACTCAGAATTTAACCCTTAAATGACTTCTGTCTATTTCACTTAACACAACTCAGCAGAGGCTCCAGGCCAATAAAGCCTTAGTCCAGCATGGAGGGGCTGAGTGAACGTGGTCTGGACTCTGTGGAGGAGAGTCATGGTTTCAGAGACGCTGTAGAAGGACAGAATACCTGCACTGTGATCCAGGTACACTCCTACTCTGGAGGACACAGGACCTGAGACGGGAGTTTGGACATTGTTGGACCAAAATTTATAACTGTTGTTGTTACAATATAACGCCCAAGATTTGTCATTTCGTCCAAATATACATTCATCATACCCCCCCGCTCTGCTGATATTCTTGTATGCGACTGCTACAGAAACTCCTCCTCTCATCTCCACCTCCCAGTAACAACGTCCAGTCAGACTCTCTCTACTCAGGACCTGATACAAGCCAGTGAATCTGTCTGGGTGACTAGAATAAGACTGATGTTGACTCATTACTGTTGCTTTCCTGTTCCCCTCAGATAATAACAGCCGTGTGTGTGCTGTGTTTGCTGTGTTTGGATCCAGTGTGATTTCACGTGAATATTGTAAGAATTCAGCTCTGGTCTTGGGCTCTGGTTGTGGCAGTAAAACGTCCACTTCAGTCCCTGTCAGTGAGACGTTTGTCCTCTTCTCTCTCAGGACGTCCTGTAGTTTATCTCTGAGCTTTGACACGGCCGCTGTCACGTCCTCAAAGCCGCTCAGAGGACGGATCTGGATGCTGGATGCTGATTGGCTGAGTGGTGCCAGTGAGGGGTAGTTGTGTAGAAACTGGTTGTGATCCTCTGTGTGTGAGAGCTTCTTCAGCTCAGCGTCTTTCCTCTTCAGCTCAGTGATCTCCTGCTCCAGCTTCTCCTGAAGCTCTCGGACTCGACTCACTTCCCTTTCCTGCTGGGATCTGACCTGCTGCTTCACATCAGAGCTTCTTTTCTCCAGGAGACGGATCAGCTCAGTGAAGATCTTCTCGCTGTCCTCCACTGCTTCATCAGCAGAGAGATTGATGGCCTCCGCCTGCTGTTGAAGCAGCTTCACATCTTTCTCTCTGTCCTGGATTCTCTGCTGGATGTTGAGTCGACTCCCCTCGAGCTCTCTCTGCCTCTCAGCTCTCTCTGCTGCAGCTGAGACTGTGTCGTGGCCTTTATGTTCATCCACAGAGCAGAGATAACAGATAAGCTGCTGATCAGTACGGCAGAACATCTTCATCACCTCATCATGACGAGAGCAGACGTTCTCCTGGAGCTTCTTGGACGGCTCCACCAGCTTGTGCTTCTTGAATGTCTCTGATTCAAAATGAAGCTGAAGGTGTTTCTCACAGTAAGAAGCCAGACATTGCAGACAGGACTTGATGGCTTTGAGTTTCCTCCCGGTGCAGACATCACAGGCCACACCTTCAGCTCCAGCATAGCAGTGATCAGCAGGAGCAGCTTGGAGTCCAGTCTTCTTCAGCTCCTCCACTACATCTGCTAACATGGTGTTTTTCAGCAGGACAGGCCTCGGTGTGAACGTCTTCCTGCACTGAGGACAGCTGTAGCTGTACTTACCATCCTCTCCATCCCAGTGGCTTTTAATACAGTTCATGCAGTAGCTGTGTCCACAGGGAGTAGTCACCGGATCCTTCAGTAGATCCAGACAGATGGAACAAGAGAAGGTTTCCCGGTCCAGCTGAACTCCTCTCTGCGCCATCTCACCTCTCAGTGATGACTGACTGTGACTTACAGTATGCGTGACTGTGTTATCAAGGCATCCAGGTCCAAGGTTCAGCTTTATTGCCATTATACAATACAGGGAGGGGTTATCAAACATTGACTTATGCCAGGATGAGGAGTGGCACCTTGACTTTGGACTTTGTTTCCTCATTTTAAATGCCACCTCAGTTAAAACATCCTCTACATCAGAAAACATGACATTTCTAGTTGTAAAATCCTTCTCTTCTCCTCAGGTTTTGTTGATGTCTCCGTGCGTCTCTGACTCAATCTTAAATGTTCCTTTTCCTCGTTTAAAATCAACTGAAAGTTATCAAACTAAACGGTCATAAACCCTTAAATTGCTGTAAAATAATCTCACAATCCTAGAATGTGTGTACAAGGTGTCAGAGATAAATTCTTTGAACACAGGTGCATAACAAGACGCCATTTTATGCCCTTTGTTATTTCCTCGCATTTACCCTCTGGTCAGGGAGACCAACGAGCTAAAGCCCTTCTTGCTGAACATTTGGGGAATGAACACAAAGTTGCTTGTGCCTACATGGACTAAATCCTTCAATGGTCTCCCATTAAAGCGGAGGATGTTAACGCACTGCAATCATTTTCTCTTTATCTTCGAGGTTGCTCCAATTTAACACAGCAAATCAGCTGCATGAATGAGTTGAACATGCCATCCAACCTCAGAAACATTGTAATGAAATTTCCTTATAAGTTACGGGAAAAATGGAGAAATGTTGCATATGATCTACAGGAGCGAAGTGGATGCAGAGCTATGTTTGCTGACCTTGTGACCTTTGTGGAAAAACAATTTAAAATGGCCTCTGACCCACTATTTGGAAATATTCAGGGTTCACAACCTACTACCTACACCAAAGCTTCTGATGCTAGGGGACCTATGCTAAGGAGCCAGGGTAGCACCTTTGCCACCAGCGTCACTGCAGTAAAAGAAGCAAATGAAGTCTACAAGGACAATAAGATCAAGTCTTCTTCTTCTGAAAGCAACCTTGGATGCTGTTTATTTTGTCAGGAAAACAGTCACTCACTGGATAAATGCTCACACTTCAAGATGAAGATTCAACGGGACAAGATAAGTTTCATAAAGGAAAATGGAATTTGTTTTGGTTGCCTAAAACCTGGTCACATAAGCAAAGACTGCAGGAGTCGTTTGGATTGTAGTGTGTGTCACCAGAAGCATCCATCCGTCCTTCATATTGAGGAAAGGGATACAAATAAGTCCTTTAAAGAAGCCAAAACCGCGAGCCCTCCACTGAGAGAGTCACCTGGACCGTCACAGACATGTGGTCATATAGGGGCCGGGGATGAGGATAATGCTGTTTTCTCCATTGTTGCAGTTCAGGTTAAAGGCCAGAAGAGTAATAAAGTGATGCATACTTACCAGGGAGTTCAGGTACATTCTGTACTGTCAGTTTAATAAAGAGACTGGGCTTGGGAGGCAAACCAGCTAACATTGTATTGAGAACAATGGGTCAAAAGAAGATTGTGAGTACCACTGTACTGACTGGTTTGGAAGTTTCTGGTATGGACACAGATGATTTTATGGAGTTGTCTAACGTCCTAACTCAGAAGACTATGCCAGTTTCAAGGTTGAACATTCCACGACAGGAGGATGTTGCTAAATGGTCCTATCTGAGGAAGATAAAGCTTCATGATGTGGATGCAGACGTTGATTTGCTTATTGGCACTGATGCAGCAAAAGTGATGGAACCTTGGGAGGTGATTAACAGCCAAGGAGAAGGACCCTACGCAGTCCAAACAAGAGTTGGCTGGGTAGTTAATGGACCACTGCGCGGTGGAGACAGCAATGGAGTCAAGACTGGCTGCTCTGTTGTTACAACCAACCGGATTTCTGTGGAACATCTGGAAGAAATGCTCATCAAGCAATACAATCACGATTTCAATGAAAGAACTTCTGAGGAGCAGTTGGAAATGTCAAGAGAGGAAATCAAGTTCATGCAATCTGTGAGTAGTTTGAAGAAGTTGAAGTAATAATAATAGTGATAACACAAAGTAATAATTTATTCTACACAGCTCTATAAAGAAGCAAAAATCTCTCCATTCCCATTCTCCCGTTACAAACCTTGTCTCTATCTGAACTTATAGATGGACATTATTTCATTGATTTACCTTTCCGAGCTAAAGACCCTGTCCTACCAAACAATCGCTGTGTTGCAGAGCAGAGGCTTCAAGGCCTGAAGAGGAAATTTGAAAGAAATGTCAAGTATAAGGATGAATATACCTAATTTCTAAGTGATATGTTGGGTCAATGCTATGCTGAAATAGTACCCACTGATCAGTGGGAACAAGATGATGGAAAAGTGTGGTACATTCCCCATTGAAAATTGGTTTCTTGAACATGACAATGAGTTCACTGGACTAAAACGGCCCCCCCAGTCACCAGATCTCAATCCAATAGAGCATCTTTGGGATGTGGTGGAACGGGAGCTTCGTGCCCTGGATGTGCATCCCACACATCTCCATCAACTGCAAGATGCTATCCTCTCAAAATGGGCCGACATTTCTAAAGAATGCTTTCAGCACCTTGTTGAATCAATGCCACGGAGAATTAAGGCAGTTCTGAAGGCGAAAGGGGGTCAAACACAGTATTAGTATGGTGTTCCTAATAATCCTATAGGTGAGTGTATATACTGTATGTCCTGTAAGGAGTATTTATTGTATTTGTTGTATTTATTGTATGCAGCCAGTAGCGCTCCTAATTCCACTGTATTGTAAAGTATAATGACAATAAAGGCATTCAAATCAATTAAACTTTTTTTTCTCATTCATCATCATTTGTTTTTAATGTTAATAATTTACAGTTTTTGGTCATTTTTATGCCAACATGACTTTGTCTACGCTTCTAACCTTTTATATTTTGAACTCTTGTTTCTGCAGAACTTTATTGTCCTTTATCTTTCTCTGCACCTTCAGTAGAGTTTTATAGTCTTCACAGGTGAGACGCTGCTGCTGTCTGATTGGTTGGTCTGGTCATGTGATTTCAGAGAAACAACTCAGGTGGATGGATGCAGATCAGACAGACTGATAGAGGACGTGTGGAGGTGAAGACTGAGAGGACGTGTGGACACAAGGACTGAGAGAGGACGTGTGGAAGTGAAGACTGAGAGGACGTGTGGACACAAGGACTGAGAGAGGACGTGTGGAGGTGAAGACTGAGAGGATGTGTGGACACGAGGACTGAGCGTGCTCAGAGCTGCTGTACCTGCATCAACAAACAGGTAAGAAGCTCTCCACCTCTTCATGAAGATCTGACTAAAGAGAGACTGGAAGACCCAAACTAGTCCTGACTCTCCAGATATCAGGACCACTACATTAGTTTAGGATGATTATATATGAACATGTTACATATTTAAGACTTTACTGAGACTAGAAGACTCAAACTAGCTTTCCTCTCTCTGGGTGAACCAGGATCAGGTCTGATCAGAGGTCATCAACATGAATTTACAGCTTCAATAAAATATTCTCAGTCCAAGAGTCCAAAGTTAAATATTAAACCAACTGTCCACCATATTAAATATCATATCAGTTATTGTTCATGTTGGCTGCTCTAGTGTGTGTGTGTGTGTGTCTTATGATGATGTGTATGTGTATGTGTGTGTGTGTGTGTGTGTTCTGATGGTGTGTGTCTCTTCCTGTCTCCACAGTCTGATATAAAGTCTGATATAAAATCTTCTTCATCCCTCTGAAGAGGAGATCTCAACACGTCAGGAGGACCAGGAGACCTGAAGATGACTTTAATCCCAAGAAGAAGAAATAGCATAGATACACCTCCACATCTCTCTGAATATCCTCCTGATCTCTCTGAATTAATGGACAAACCTAAAGATCATTCAGCTTCCTTCATCAGAGAGTTTGACAACAGAGAACACAGGATGAGACAGATTGCAGGAGAGTTTAGGGAGATCGTTGCTGGAGTCAGAAAGATGCAGAAGACGACAGATAATGTCAGAAGACTAGGAGCTTGGGCACTAGTAGTTGCAGCCTTTGTTATGCTGGTTGGCTTATTCAAAGGTGGAGCAGCAGTAGGAGCAACAGGAGCAGACGCAGCAGTAGGAGCAGCAGGAGTAGGAGCAGCTGCACTAGCAGCAGTAGCAGGAGCAGCAGGAGTAGGAGCAGCTGCACTAGCAGCAGCAGCAGTAGGGGCAGCAGCATTAGCAGCAGGAGCAACTTCACTAGTAGCAGCAGGAGGGGCATGCATATTAGCAGAAAGGGCAGCAGCAGCAGGGGCTTCAGCAGCAGCAGGAGCAGCAGTGATATCAACAGTAAAAACAATAGGAGTAGGACTAGCAGCAGGATCAGCCATTTTAGTTGCTGGTGCAAATGTAACAAAAGGGATATCAGAGAGTGGAAGTGTAAAAAAAGTAAAACAGCTGTGGAAAGAGTTCCTGGAGATGGTTGAACGGCTGAAGAAGGACCTGGAAGAAATCAAGAGGATGTGTGAGAAGTTAGAGCAAAGATCAGCTGATCTCCAGTCTGGAAAGACTCTGAGAGACATGGAGGCCTTTCAGACTCTTACAGTAGAGTCTACTCTGGGAAGCAGTGATGGAGTATTGTCTGCTATGTGGAATGTCCTCAGATTCACTGCGTCCCCTGATGAGGACAGAGAGCTAACAGAATCCATCGTCCAGTCAGCTGATCGCTGTCAGAAAGTCTTCAATGACTTGAAGAAGATGAAGGAAGAACTCAGACTTCTTAGAACAGTGTGATGAAAGGGATTGTTTCATTATGTTATGATTATTGCATTTTTGATACAAATCAAATTGTGGAGACAGGTGATCCTCTGATCCTGTTGAATAAACTCCTCAGTTATTAATATATTTACTTTCTCTCAACATTTATAGCTTATTTTTGCTCGTGGATCTCATGTTTCTGGATTACTTTTGTATTTGCTGTCCTGTTCTGTTCTTTGTTAGACATTCTGGAAAAAAATGATTCCTCTAATAAACTATTGGTTTTCTATTCTAAAGGATCCATTCTAGTTTAACTGGTAGACCTTGTTGTTGTGGAATAAGTCATTTTAATCTACTTTCATTCTATAGACATTTTATTTTATTGTAAAATTACAATATGAGCACAAACTAAAGTCTGTCATTTTAAGTTTTAAATCCAACAAAGTAACCCACAGCAAAGGAGGATTTTCATGAGGTGGAAGCAAGCCATCTGTTCCTGGACTGAATGGTTGGGTCCCCTTGCAGAATAAAATCCTTCAAATGCCCCATCCATCTGGACTCCTGTTTTCTTTTTACTAGACACACACACCCTTGTTAAATTCAGAGAACCCGGAGGTGGGGCAAGAGGCACTTTCTGATTTTACCCCAGACGTCCCCAACTACGACAACAACAGTCAACAGCGCTGAGTCATCTGGAGAAACACACCTGAGGGACACGTGCAGAGAGACTGCATTGTGTCGTCTCCCAGCACAGAGGGACAAGGACAAAGTTACGTAACGCTGCGAGACGGAGACGCACGGGATCCTTCCACAGGTAACAGCCTGCAGAGGGAAGTCCATATATGGTCGGACAGGTGTGTCTGCAGGTTCACAGCTGACAGAGACACACAGAGACAGACAGAGACACACAGAGACACACAGAGACAGAGACACACAGAGACAGAAACGCTTTTTAAAACTTCCAAATGCAAAATAATAATAATGACAAAATCCAATATGTGGCGGTCGGTGTTGATTGTGTGGATCCACAAATGAGTCTCTGAGTGGGAAACACTGTTCTGGGTTCTCTACATTGTTGGTAGTGAATATCAGCTCACAGCAGCTTTCAGACATGTTTCTGTTGTTTGTTAGCAGACGGAATAAAAGACTCAATACAAGTCAATGGAGAGAGGAGAGATGCTCCCCCAAGAAGTATTTTACAACGTAAAAGATGACGTTTTCAGATGTGTAGCTGCCTTTAACTGAGGAGTCATCTTAAATGAGAAGGTCAAAGTGCCACTCCTGCTACTGGCATTAATCCCAGCTTGATAACCACCCCCCCCCCCCCCCTTGTGTTTTATAAGGACAATAAAGCTGAACCTAGAACTCCCGATGAGACAGTCCTACTGTAAGTCAGACTACTATGTATGGGGACATATTAAATCTTACCCTGTCAACACACCCAGTCTCTCTCTCAAACTGCTCCTCATCCAGGAATGAAGCAGAACTTGATGACTCCTCCCTCCTCCAGCTGCTCTTACAGAGTACATCCTGCTGCCTGCAGTCCAGTCTGCAGACAGTCGGGACATCAGACTCTGGGATAACATCACACCTTCAACTTTGAGCCTCTCGCTCAGATATGCTGTACAAAGGATTGTGGGTCAGAAATCATGCTGGCATACTGCAGAATGTGACCGCGTGCATTAGGACGGTTTTGGCGTACTGTAAGTCATACTACTTCATTGGGGGTCATTGGGGAAATTCTTTTTTCCTGTCATACTAATGGTAGTATGTGTATGCAACACACCCAGTGTGTCTCTCGTACTACTCCTTGTCCAGGAATGAAGCTAAACTTGATAACTCCTCCCACACACATGCTGTTTTAAGATCAGAGCTTAGACTAGTTTCACTCAGACAGTCGTCACTGAGCGAGAGGTGAGATGGCGCAGAGAGGAGTTCAGCTGGACCGGGAAACCATCTCTTGTTCCATCTGTCTGGATCTACTGAAGGATCCGGTGACTACTCCCTGTGGACACAACTACTGCATGAACTGTATTAAAAGCCACTGGGATGGAGAAGATGGTAAGTACAGCTACAGCTGTCCTCAGTGCAGGAAGACGTTCACACCGAGGCCTGTCCTGCTGAAAAACACCATGTTAGCAGATTTAGTGGAGGAGCTGAAGAAGACTGGACTCCAAGCTGCTCCTGCTGATCACTGCTATGCTGGAGCTGAAGATGTGGCCTGTGATGTCTGCACCGGGAGGAAACTCAAAGCCATCAAGTCCTGTCTGCAATGTCTGGCTTCTTACTGTGAGAAGCACCTTCAGCCTCATTATGAATCACCTGCTTTTAAGAAACACAAGCTGGTGGAGCCGTCCAAGAAGCTCCAGGAGAACGTCTGCTCTCGTCATGATGAGGTGATGAAGATGTTCTGCCGTACTGATCAGCAGCTTATCTGTTATCTCTGCTCTGTGGAGGAACATAAAGGCCACAACACAGTCTCAGCTGCAGCAGAGAGAGCTGAGAGGCAGAGAGAGCTCGAGGGGAGTCGACTCAACATCCAGCAGAGAATCCAGGACAGAGAGAAAGATGTGAAGCTGCTTCAACAGCAGGCGGAGGCCATCAATCTCTCTGCTGATGAAGCAGTGGAGGACAGCGAGAAGATCTTCACTGAGCTGATCCGTCTCCTGGAGAAAAGAAGCTCTGATGTGAAGCAGCAGGTCAGATCCCAGCAGGAAAGGGAAGTGAGTCGAGTCCGAGAGCTTCAGGAGAAGCTGGAGCAGGAGATCACTGAGCTGAAGAGGAAAGACGCTGAGCTGAAGAAGCTCTCACACACAGAGGATCACAACCAGTTTCTACACAACTACCCCTCACTGGCACCACTCAGCCAATCAGCATCCAGCATTCAGAGATAAACTACAGGACGTCCTGAGAGAGAAGAGGACAAACGTCTCACTGACAGGGACTGAAGTGGACGTTTTACTGCCACAACCAGAGCCCAAGACCAGAGCTGGATTCTTACAATATTCACGTGAAATCACACTGGATCCAAACACAGCAAACACACGGCTGTTATTATCTGAGGGGAACAGGAAAGCAACAGTAATGAGTCAAGAACAGTCTTATTCTAGACACCCAGACAGATTCACTGAGTGGTATCAGGTCCAGAGAGAGTCTGACTGGACGTTGTTACTGGGAGGTGGAGATGAGAGGAGGAGTTGATATAGCAGTCGCATACAAGAAAATCAGCAGAGCGGGGGGGTTGGATGAATGTGGATTTGGACGAAATGACAAATCTTGGGCGTTAGATTGTAACAACAACAGTTATACATTTTGGTACAACAAAGTCCAAACTCCCGTCTCAGGTCCTGAGTCCTCCAGAGTAGGAGTGTACCTGGATCACAGTGCAGGTATTCTGTCCTTCTACAGCGTCTCTGAAACCATGACTCTCCTCCACAGAGTCCAGACCACGTTCACTCAGCCCCTCTATGCTGGACTAAGGTTTGATTGGTATGGAGATTCTGCTAAGTTGTGTTAAGTGAAATGAACAGAAGTCATTTAAGGGTTAAAAGATTTGTAACTCTTCGGCTTATTTTGTCTCCATGGTTGCTGTTGAGAGCTGGTTTTTGTCATTCTGTTTTTTTGTCAGTATTTGACATTTTTGTTGCTTTCTCTCATGTTTTTTGCTTTTTGCAACATTTTAATCACTTTATTCAACATTATTTTAACCTTTTTTGCTTGTATTGAGGTTTTAGAAGTGATGAGATGTTTGTGTTTGTTGAGAAAATCATTCGGGGAGCCCCAGAAGCTCAAAATGAGCTCAGTTGAGATCTGTTAATTTACCTTTGATTGTTGAAACAAGACCACATGTTAAAATATCTTCACTGAGAAGATCTGTAGATATCAGCTGCTGGTTGTTCTTCATGTATTTCTCCATGTTATGTATCTGTGGGACAGGAAGATGTCTGGTAAATAGCGGTGTCTTGTAATCCCATGTGGGACGGGCCAACATTTTCTCTCTGCACTGACTCAATAAATATTTCACTAAAACCAACTGTGTTTCATTAGTAGTCCCCTCCCCCTGGTCTTTAATATTACCCAACAGCATGCATTGCCAAGTGCCAAAAGGGCCTAATTTCAAAGCATTATGGGTGATATTCTCCTCTGAAATGACCACCCTTGTCCACTCGTTCTCTCTATTTTTGCCTGGTTGTATCTAAGGTCCTTCCTTTTTACTGGAGCATTGAACAACATTTGCATTGTAAAAAGAAGCTCATGTGATGGGAATGATGGTTCCAGGTATTAGAGAAGCAACAGAGACCTGTCAAGGGGCCTGGGCTCCTTATGGTACTCAATTTTAAACCACCACGGCGTTAGGGCTGTGTATAGCCACAGAATAGGCCATGACACTTTATATATGCTTCCTTTAGGCAATATTATCAGGAAGCACTCCATAAACTTTCAATGTTATGCAGATGATACTCAATTATATCTATCGATCAAGCCGGATGAAATTAATCAGTTAGCTAAACTTCACATGTGCCTTCAGGATGTTAAAACCTGGATGAGCTGTAATTTTCTAATGTTAAACTCAGATAAAACTGATGTTATGGTTCTGGGGCCCAAGCACCTCCGTGACACATTATCCGAAAAGATTGTTACTCTGGATGGCATCACCCTGGCAGCCTGCCCCACCCTGGCCTCCAGCACCACCCCGGCCTCCAGCACCACCCTGGCCTCCAGCACCACCCTGACCTCCAGCACCACCCTGGCCTCCAGCACCACCCTGACCTCCAGCACCACCCTGACCTCCAGCACCACCCTGGCCTCCAGCACCACCCTGACCTCCAGCACCACCCTGACCTCCAGCACCACCCTGGCCTCCAGCACCACCCTGACCTCCAGCACCACCCTGGCCTCCAGCACCACCCTGGCCTCCAGCACCACCCTGGCCTCCAGCACAACCCTGGCCTCCAGCACCACCCTGGCCTCCAGCACCACCCTGGCCTCCAGCACAACCCTGGCCTCCAGCACCACCCTGGCCTCCAGCACCACCCTGGCCTCCAGCACCACTGTGAGGAATCTTGGAGTTATCTTTGATCAGGACATGTCCTTTAATTCTCACATTGAGCAATTTCAAGGATTGCCTTTTTTCACCTACATAATAGGTTTTCACTGAAAATTCGTCTATATTTAATATTTTGCAAAGGGGGGCAATTTTCACTCTCGTTACCAGTGATTAGAAATATAGGACAGTGATCAGCCACATCAATACACAGGACACCGGATTTCATACTCTTGTTATATACATTAGTAAAAATAATATCAATATGAGTTGCTGAGGTATTAGTCACTCTGGTGGGAACTGAAATCATAGGATTAAAGCTATAGGAATACACAGTGTCAGTAAATTCCTTGATTAACGTATTTCCCTGACTATTTTCAAAATTAATGTTAAAGTCACCCATTATGTAACAATTTTTCCTTTCATTAGAAATTACATCCAGAGCATTTGAGATGTCAATAATAAATGCAGAGAGGTGACAATTAGGTGGTCTATAAATACACACAATCATTACTAAACTAGTTTCTAATGCTACTACTTCTGAAGAAGAATCTAAAAGCTTTTCAATGTCATATCTTTCTTTATATTGTTACCCCCTCCACCCACCATTCCCTCTCTACATCTGGAAATATGTTTGTAATCTTCAAAGTGAAAATTCCCAGCTGTACTGTCAGTCAGCCATGTTTCAGTAAGCCCTATCACATTAAAGGTATAATTCAGATTATCAAGGCAAGTGGATGAACCCACAAAGTTTTTGGACAAACTGCGAACATTAATATGAAGAAAAGAAAAATCATTTCTAGTACTAAGAGAATTTATCAAAGTTTTAAAAGTACTTTCACAATAGTATTCAGAGGAGCCAGAATAATTCTGTTGTAGTTGGAGAATACTGTTTTGATCTGGATCAGAAGAAGTCATTATGCATGTGGACTGGATCAGAAGAAGTCATCATGCATGTGGACTGGATCAGAAGAAAACATCATGCATGTACGATGAAAGGAATTATTTAAACTCCAATGGTAGTTGCCATCTGATGTTGTTGACGGGGTTTAACTATGAGTCGATCATAGCTAATAACAGCAAAGTTTCCCCTCTCTCTGGCCTACTTCATAGCTGGAAGCAGTTCGGCCCTCTTCTTCCTAATGCAGTCTGAAAAATCTTCATTAACATAAACACCAGTGTTTTTGAGATGAGCCTTCGCCTTTGTGAGAATAAGTTCTTTGTCCTTGTAGCGTAGAAATTTTACAACAATTGATCTTGATTTTGTTGTTTGCTGTTTCAAGTTTCCAATACGATGAGTTCTTTCAATTTTAATAGATTTCAGATCAATTTTAAGCTTGTCATTAAAAAATTCCCTCACCTTCTTCTCATAATCTGGACAAGATTCAAATGCATTATCCTGGGTTAAGCCATCAATTATCAGATTATTTCTGCGACTCTGATTATCAAGGGAATCAATTTTTGAGGCAAGGTCATTCACTTCAGAGATAGTGGACATTGAAGAAAGCTGCTGCAATTGAGATGGAAATGAATCCATCTTCTTCTCCATTGCCCTAAGATCATCAATTTGAGCTTGGGAGAACTGAAGGCTGGTCTTCACCTCCTGCACATCTTTAATGATCCCATCAATTCTAGTGTTTACAGAGTCCAGCACTGTTTTTGTGAAAGACAGGAAGCTTGATTCTTGTCTATCGAGCATATCAGTGTAAAACTTTCTTTGTTCTTCCAACATATCTTTCAAAATGACCATAGTGACATAGTCTGCTTCATTGTGAAGTGCTTTATTGCTGCTACTGCGTGACATAATTACCTGTTTTTGTGGATTATTGTGGATGTAAAAAGGCCAGAGGCCTGACCAAGAAATCCACTCAAATCACTCAATGGGAGGAAGACCAAGGCTGGTAAAAAATCCGTCAAATATCAACTCTTTCAAAGACCATCCAATCCTTTGAGTTCAATAATCCTTTTAGATAAAAGTTAAGAAAACTTGTTGTATAAAAATCACCAGATCACCACTGCTCGAGAGAGGTGAGTGTCCACCTGAGGCTGCAGACCTGCTGCAGACCTGCTGACTAGAGTTATAACGGATGGAGTTTGGGTTCAGGTGGCAGACACCGTCTCCACTTTTAAGAGTAGGCTTACGACTTTCGTCTTTGATAAAGCTTATAGTTAATTATGCTGCTATAGGCCTAGACTCCCGGGGGACTTCCCATGATGCAATGAGCACCTCTCTCTTCCTCCTTCTCTCTATCTGTATGCAACCTCATCCCATTAATGCATGTTACTAACTCAACTTCTTCCCTTTCTCTGAGTCTTGTGCACTCACCTTTGATTGTTGAAACAAGACAACATGTTAAAAAAGGTCTTCACTGAGATGATCTAAAGATATCAGCTGCTGGTTGTTATTCATGTATTTCTCCATGTTATGTATCTGTGGAAGATGTCTGGTAAATAGTCAATATTTCCTCTCTGCACTGACTCAATAAATATTACACTAAAACTAACTGTGTTTCATTAGTACTCCCCCCCAAGACATTATTGCTGAATAGGTTGTTAATGGGGAATGAGATCATGGAATTTGTTCACCCAGTTGCCCACAATGTAATGTTAATGTGGTTTCTGTATGAAAGGTTACATGTGAGTGGAGGACCAGACCATCAGTGTTCACTGCATGGAATGGACACTAACTGTCCTTCATTCAGACGCAATATCAGCTGTTCATGGCCTTTTATAGAAGACAATAGTAGTGTTAATTACCTTGGCATAGCTGTATTCAAGTGTAGACTATGTTAAAATGGGGTGAGGGTGACTCACATTACATTGAGAGTCGCAAGATATTATTGATATTGTTAACAGGCAGGGGCAGGTTTGCAGCTGCTCTTACAAAGAATGTTTTGTTGTCTGCAGGCAATTGGTACTTACAACAATAGTTTCTTGCATACTAATGGTCGTATGGGCCTTGCAACACGCCCAAGAGCTCTCTTGAATTGCTTCTCGTCCAGGAAGGAACAAAGCTTGATAACTCCTCCCACACACATGCTGTTTTAAGATCAGAGCTCAGACTAGTCTCACTCAGACAGTCGTTGTCACTGAGCGAGAGGTGAGATGGCGCAGAGAGGAGTTCAGCTGGACCGGGAAACCTTCTCTTGTTCCATCTGTCTGGATCCACTGAAGGATCCGGTGACTACTCCCTGTGGACACAGCTAATGCATGAACTGTATTAAAAGCCACTGGGATGGAGAGGATGGTAAGTACAGCTACAGCTGTCCTCAGTGCAGGAAGACGTTCACACCGAGGCCTGTCCTGCTGAAAAACACCATGTTAGCAGATTTAGTGGAGGAGCTGAAGAAGACTGGACTCCAAGCTGCTCCTGCTGATCACTGCTATGCTGGAGCTGAAGATGTGGCCTGTGATGTCTGCACCGGGAGGAAACTCAAAGCCATCAAGTCCTGTCTGCAATGTCTGGCTTCTTACTGTGAGAAACACCTTCAGCCTCATTTTGAATCACCTGCTTTCAATAAACACAAGCTGGTGGAGCCGTCCAAGAAGCTCCAGGAGAACTTCTGCTCTCGTCATGATGAGGTGATGAAGATGTTCTGTCGTACTGATCAGCAGCTTATCTGTTATCTCTGCTCTGTGGAGGAACATAAAGGCCACGACACAGTCTCAGCTGCAGCAGAGAAAGCTGAGAAGCAGAGAATGCAGGACAGAAACAAAGATGTGAAGCTGCTTCAACAGCAGGCGGAGGCCATCAATCTCTCTGCTGATGAAGCAGTGGAGGACAGCGAGAAGATCTTCACTGAGCTGATCCGTCTCCTGGAGAAAAGAAGCTCTGATGTGAAGCAGCAGGTCAGATCCCAGCAGGAAAGGGAAGTGAGTCGAGTCCGAGAGCTTCAGGAGAAGCTGGAGCAGGAGATCACTGAGCTGAAGAGGAAAGACGCTGAGCTGAAGAAGCTCTCACACACAGAGGATCACAACCAGTTTCTACACAACTACCCCTCACTGGCACCACTCAGCCAATCAGCATCCAGCATCCAGATCCGTCCTCTGAGCGGCTTTGAGGACGTGACAGCGGCCGTGTCAGAGCTCAGAGATAAACTACAGGACGTCCTGAGAGAGAAGAGGACAACCGTCTCACTGACAGGGACAGAAGTGGACGTTTTACTGCTACAACCAGAGCCCAAGACCAGAGCTGGATTCTTACAATATTCACGTGAAATCACACTGGATCCAAACACAGCAAACACACAGCTGTTATTATCTGAGGGGAACAGGAAAGCAACAGTAATGAAACATGAACAGTCTTATTCTAGACATCCAGGCAGATTCACTGACATGTGTCTGGTCCTGAGTAGAGAGAGTCTGACTGGACGTTGTTACTGGGAGGTGGAGAGGAGAGGGAGAGTTTATGTAGCAGTCGCATACAAGAATATCAGCAGAGCGGGGGGATATGAATGTGGATTTGGACGAAATGACAAATCTTGGGCATTAGATTGTAACAACAACAGTTATACATTTTGGTCCAACAATGTCCAAACTCCCGTCCCAGGTCCTGTGTCCTCCAGAGTAGGAGTGTACCTGGATCACAGTGCAGGTATTCTGTCCTTCTACAGCGTCTCTGAAACCATGACTCTCCTCCACAGAGTCCAGACCACGTTCACTCAGCCCCTCTATGCTGGACTAAGGCTTTATAGTTTTAGAGTCTCTGCTGAGTTGTGTAAACTGAAATGAACAGAAGTCATTTAAGGGTTAAAATATTTTTAACTCTTCGGCTTATTTAGTCTCCATGTGTGTTGCTGAGAGCTGGTTGTTGTCATTCTGTTTTTTGTCAGTATTTGACCTTATTGTTGCTTTTTCTCATGTTTTTTTGTTTATTGCAACATTTTCATCACTTTATTCAACATTAATTTAACTTGTTTGCTTGTATTGAGGTTTTAGAAGTGATGAGATGTTTTTGTTTGTTGAGAAAATCATTTGGGAAGCCCCAGAAGCTCAAAATGAGCTCAGTTGAGATTGGTTATTTTACCTTTGATTGTTGAAACAAGACCACATGTTAAAAATATCTTCACTGAGATGATCTGTAGATATCAGCTGCTGGTTGTTCTTCATGCATTTCTCCATGTTATGTATCTGTGGGACAGGGAGATGTCTGGTAAATAGCGGTGTCTTGTAATCCCATGTTTGAGTCAATATTTCCTCTCTGCACTGACTCAATAAATATTACACTAAAACTAACTGTGTTTCATTAGTACTCATTATTGCTGAATAGGTTGTTAATGTGGAATGAGATCATGGAATTTGTTCACCCAGTTGCCCACAATGTAATGTTAATGTGGTTTCTGTATGAAAGGTTACATGTGAGTGGAGGACCAGACCATCAGTGTTCACTTCATGGAATGGACACTGACTGTCCTTCATTCACATGCGATATGAGCAGTTCTTGGCCTATTATAGAAGACAATAGTAGTGTTAAGTATCGTGGGATAGCTGTATTCACGTGTAGCCTATGTTGAAATGGGGTGACTCACATTACATTGAGAGCAGCAAGACATTGTTGCTGAAAATTTATGTTACAGTGGATTGTGTTTAAACCCACAAGTTTCACACCATTTGTATTAATATTATCACGTAAAAAATACAGGGACATTCGTTTTTCCAAAGACAGGCTTTTATTCTCAGATGTGGCACCAGGGGGTTAAGGAAACAAGCTTGGAATCAGGAGGTCGCTGGTTCAATCCCCAGGATAACAGGCAGGGGCAGGTCCTGCAAATTGAAGTCTATAGGCCTTTTCAGTGCAGCACATCTGGCTTTAAGGGGACCAATAGCACTCAGTGACCATGCGTGCCCCACACAAACATTTCCCTTTGTGGAGGATCTATAATGATGTGGTGTATGTGGTTGTCCAGAAGCCTTTTTAGCTCAGTGTGGTGACACAGTAGTTTGCAGCAACCAAACCCCGTGTTCTGTGAGGTAAAATGACTGTTTTTGTCAAAGGAGTCTGGTGGCTTTGGAGAGAGATAACCTGAAATATTCCAAAGTTAAAGCACTCATCATTCAGAAGAAACCGGCCAAACTATATTAAATGTTTTGCAGAAACGTCAGTAGCATTTTAAGGATGGTTAAGGTGGCGCTGAATCTATTCTATAAATTTCACAGATTGTAGTACTTTGTAAGTTAGTTATTTACTAAAAAAAAACAGTAATGTGTCTTCCATGTTGTGTGGTTGAATTTTTGGAAACAATATAAAGTTAATTGCAGGACAACTCAGTCATTTATTACACTGGGGAGCCGTCTCCAGACCCTCTGATTCTAAGAAGAGTTTACCTCCTAAAAAAGAAGAGTTTTTAAATGAGAAATGAGCTCTGTTGGAAACAAGAGTTGCTGCATCCCATATCACATACTTTCTCTTTTTACTTTACTACAAACTGTGGCTGCTCTTACAGTAGTATGCTTTGTTGTCTGCAGACAATTGGTACTTACAACAACAGCATACTAATTAGTTGCATACTAATGGTCGTATGGGCCTTGCAACACGCCCTGCAGCTCTCTCAAATTGCTTCTCGTCCAGGAATGAACAAAGCTTGATAACTCCTCCCACACACATGCTGTTTTAAGATCAGAACTCAGACTAGTTTCACTCAGACAGTCGTCACTGAGCGAGAGGTGAGATGGCGAAGAGAGGAGTTCAGCTGGACCGGGAAACCTTCTCTTGTTCCATCTGTCTGGATCTACTGAAGGATCCGGTGACTACTCCCTGTGGACACAGCTACTGCATGAACTGTATTAAAAGCCACTGGGATGGAGAGGATGGTAAGTACAGCTACAGCTGTCCTCAGTGCAGGAAGACGTTCACACCGAGGCCTGTCCTGCTGAAAAACACCATGTTAGCAGATTTAGTGGAGGAGCTGAAGAAGACTGGACTCCAAGCTGCTCCTGCTGATCACTGCTATGCTGGAGCTGAAGATGTGGCCTGTGATGTCTGCACCGGGAGGAAACTCAAATCACATAAGTCCTGTCTGCAATGTCTGGCTTCTTACTGTGAGGAACACCTTCAGTTTCATTATGAATCACCCCCATTAAAGAAACACAAGCTGGTGGAGCCGTCCAAGAAGCTCCAGGAGAACGTCTGCTCTCGTCATGATGAGGTGATGAAGATGTTCTGCCGTACTGATCAGCAGCTTATCTGTTATCTCTGCTCTGTGGAGGAACATAGAGGCCACGACACAGTCTCAGCTGCAGCAGAGAGAGCTGAGAGGCAGAGAGAGCTCGAGGGGAGTCGACTCAACATCCAGCAGAGAATCCAGGACAGAGAGAAAGATGTGAAGCTGCTTCAACAGCAGGCGGAGGCCATCAATCTCTCTGCTGATGAAGAAGTGGAAGACAGCGAGGAAATCTTCACTGAGCTGATCCGTCTCCTGGAGAAAAGAAGCTCTGATGTGAAGCAGCAGGTCAGATCCCAGCAGGAAAGGGAAGTGAGTCGAGTCCGAGAGCTTCAGGAGAAGCTGGAGCAGGAGATCACTGAGCTGAAGAGGAAAGACGCTGAGCTGAAGAAGCTCTCACACACAGAGGATCACAACCAGTTTCTACACAACTACCCCTCACTGGCACCACTCAGCCAATCAGCATCCAGCATCCAGATCCGTCCTCTGAGCGGCTTTGAGGACGTGACAGCGGCCGTGTCAGAGCTCAGAGATAAACTACAGGACGTCCTGAGAGAGAAGAGGACAAACGTCTCACTGACAGGGACTGAAGTGGACGTTTTACTGCCAGAACCTGACCACAAGACCAGAGCTGGATTCTTACAATATTCACGTGAAATCACACTGGATCCAAACACAGCAAACACACGGCTGTTATTATCTGAGGGGAACAGGAAAGCAACAGTAATGAGTCAAGAACAGTCTTATTCTAGTCACCCAGACAGATTCACTGAGCTGGTGGCAGGTCCTGAGTAGAGAGAGTCTGACTGGACGTTGTTACTGGGAGGTGGAGATGAGAGGAGAAGTTAATGTAGCAGTCGCATACAAGAATATCAGCAGAGCGGGGGTGTCGGGTGAATGTGTATTTGGACGAAATGACAAATCTTGGGCGTTACATTGTAACAACAACAGTTATACAGTTTGGTCCAACAATGTCCGAACTTGCGTCTCAGGTCCTGGGTCCTCCAGAGTAGGAGTGTACCTGGATCACAGTGCAGGTATTCTGTCCTTCTACAGCGTCTCTGAAACCATGACTCTCCTCCACAGAGTCCAGACCACGTTCACTCAGCCCCTCTATGCTGGACTAGGGTTTTATGGTTATTGGTCTCCTGGATTCTCTGCTGAGTTGTGTTAAGTGAAATAGACAGACACAGCACACACACGGTTGTTATTATCTGAGGGGAACAGGAAAGCAACGTTAATGAGACAACATCAGTCTTATTCTAGTCACCCAGACAGATTCACTGACTGGTCTCAGGTCCTGAGTAGAGAGAGTCTGACTGGACGTTGTTACTGGGAGGTGGAGATGAGAGGAGAAGTTTCTGTAGCAGTCGCATACAAGAATATCAGCAGAGTGGGGGGGTTGGATGAATGTAGGTTTGGACTAAATGACAAATCTTGGGCGTTAAATTGTTACAACAACAGTTATACATTTTGGTCCAACAATGTCCAAACTCCCGTCCCAGGTCCTGTGTCCTCCAGAGTACCTGGATCACAGTGCAGGTATTCTGTCCTTCTACAGCGTCTCTGAAACCATGACTCTCCTCCACAGAGTCCAGACCACGTTCACTCAGCCCCTCTATGCTGGACTAGCGTGTTTTTGGTCTCCCGGAGTCTCTGCTGAGTTGTGTATACTGTAATAGACAGAAGTCACTTAAGGGTTAATTTCTGAGTTTTAACTCTTTGACCTATTTAGTCTCCATGTGTGTTGCTGACAGCTGATTGTTGTGACATTCTATTTTTTAATGTTTTTTGTCAGTGTTTGACATTTTTCATGTGCTTACACATTTTTGTTGATATTTCTCATTTTTATTGGTTTTAGCAACATTTTTTGTTTACTTTTTTCAAAATGTATTTGCTTTTGTAAACATTTTTGTTCATTTATATTGTGGTTTGAGAAGTGATGAGATGTTTTTGTTTGTTCACAAAATCATTCGGGGAGCCCCAGAAGCTCAAAATTAGCTCAGTTGAGATTGGTTATTTTACCTTTGATTGAAACAAGACAACATGTTAATAAAGATCTTCACTGAGATGATCTGTAGATATCAGCTGCTGGTTGTTCTTCATGTATTTCTCCATGTTATGTATCTGCAGGACAGGAAGATGTCTGGTAAATAGCTGTGTCTTGTAGTCCCATGTGGGACGGGCCAACATTTCCTCTCTGCACTGACTCAATAAATATTACACGAAATTGTAAATTTTCGTTTATGTTTCATTAGTAGTCCCCCCCCCTGGCCCTTAATATAACGTAACAGCATTCATTGCCAAAAGCCACAAGGGCCTACCTGCAAAGCATTCTGGGTGATATTCCCCTCTGAAGTGACCATCGTTGACTGGCTCCCTCTCTTGTTGCCTGGTCGTGTCTAAGGTCCTTCCTATTTACTGGAGCAGTGAACAACATTTGCATTGCAAAAAGAAGCTCATGTGAAGGGAATGACTGTTCCAGGTATTAGAGAAGCAACCGAGCCGTGCAGAGACCTGTAAAGGAGCCGGGGCTCAAAGTTAAAAAGGGGCATATGGTAGCCGTTTTTAAACCACCACGGTGTTAGGGCTGTGTATAGCCACAGTATAGGCCATGATACTTATGTTACACTTTAATAAATTATCATGTATTACATAACCCATATAGATTATTTATTTTCTTTATTTTTTATTTTATTGCATTTGAAGAAATAAATTGGTTTTAAACAGCGTCCTGACTAATCGTTGACATCAACCAGTCTGTGATCCACTCAACATCCTCTCATCTTAACTGTTAGTCAAAATAATTCATAATTTCTTCTTTTCAAAACAAAAAAATATGTATAATGTCATTTAAGTTAGGTTAATTGGCCATAAATGAAACAAAGCGACAAAAGCACAAAAAACATTGTGAAAAAGTTCATTCTAAATTTTGACCCAGAAGGATCTCCATACTGCATCGTGGCAGATGACGCGTTTCCATTGACAGACTACCTGTTGAAGCCATATGCAAACAGCAGATTTACTGGTGAACAGAGCATCTTCACCTACAGGCTGTCAAGACCTCGGAGGGTTGTGGAAACTGCATTTCGGAGTTCCTAGTATGAAGCACACACCACTATGCGTCAAAAACATCTGTCTAAAAAAAAAATATTTTTTGACTCACTGTTTTCCTCAGGTCAAATTTGACCCATTTTAAAAGATTTTGTATATCACAAATATGGGTTTCTTTCAATCAAATTGGCCCAAAATAACTTGCATACATGCATACCATCTAGTCCTGGGTCCTCCCAGCTGGACGTGCCTGGACCACCTCCCTAGGGACCCCCCCAGGAGGCATCCTTACCAGATGCCCGAACCACCTCAACTGGCTCCGTCCGACGCGAAGGAGCAGCGGCTCTACTCCGAGCTCCTCTCGGAGGACTGAGCTTCTCACCCTATCTCTAAGGGAGACGCCAGCCCCCCTCCTGAGGAAACCCATTTCGGCCGCCTGTACCCAGGATCTCGCTCTTTTGGTCATGACCCATCCTTCATAACCATAGGTGAGGGTAGGAACAAACAAACTGACCGGTAGATCGAGAGCTTTGCCTTCTGGCTCAGCTCTCTTGGAGGAATAATGGAATTTAATACCGCACCATCTGCTCCGTTTCTCCAACCAGTCTCCCGCTCACAACACAAGACCGGGGAGGACACTAGGACACAAACACAAGACAAGACCAACAACATAGAGACCGGGGAGGACACTAGGACACAAACACAAGACAGGACCAACAACACAAGACCGGGGAGGACACTAGGACACAAACACAAGACAGGACCAACAACAAGAGGCCGGGGAGGACATTAGGACACAAACACAAGACAGGACCAACAACACAAGACCGGGGAGGACACTAGGACACAAACACAAGACAGGACCAACAACAAGAGGCCGGGGAGGACATTAGGACACAAACACAAGACAGGACCAACAACACAAGACCGGGGAGGACACTAGGACACAAACACAAGACAGGACCAACAACACAAGACCGGGGAGGACACTAGGACACAAACACAAGACAGGACCAACAACAAGAGGCCGGGGAGGACATTAGGACACAAACACAAGACAGGACCAACAACACAAGACAGGACCAACAACACAAGACCGGGGAGGACACTAGGACACAAACACAAGACAGGACCAACAACACAAGACCGGGGAGGACACTAGGACACAAACACAAGACAGGACCAACAACACAAGACCGGGGAGGACACTAGGACACAAACACAAGACAGGACCAACAACACAAGACCGGGGAGGACACTAGGACACAAACACAAGACAGGACCAACACCACAAGACCGGGGAGGACACTAGGACACAAACACAAGACAGGACCAACAACACAAGACCGGGGAGGACACTAGGACACAAACACAAGACAGGACCAACAACACAAGACCGGGGAGGACACTAGGACACAAACACAAGACAGGACCAACAACAAGAGGCCGGGGAGGACATTAGGACACAAACACAAGACAGGACCAACAACAAGAGGCCGGGGAGGACATTAGGACACAAACACAAGACAGGACCAACAACACAAGACCGGGGAGGACACTAGGACACAAACACAAGACAGGACCAACAACACAAGACCGGGGAGGACACTAGGACACAAACACAAGACAGGACCAACAACAAGAGGCCGGGGAGGACATTAGGACACAAACACAAGACAGGACCAACAACACAAGACCGGGGAGGACATTAGAACACAAACACAAGACAGGACCAACACCACAAGACCGGGGAGGACACTAGGACACAAACACAAGACAGGACCAACAACACAAGACCGGGGAGGTCACTAGGACACAAACACAAGACAGGACCAACAACAAGAGGCCGGGGAGGACATTAGGACACAAACACAAGACAGGACCAACAACACAAGACAGGACCAACAACACAAGACCGGGGAGGACACTAGGACACAAACACAAGACAGGACCAACAACACAAGACCGGGGAGGACACTAGGACACAAACACAAGACAGGACCAAGCAACACAAGACCGGGGAGGACACTAGGACACAAACACAAGACAGGACCAACAACACAAGACCGGGGAGGACACTAGGACACAAACACAAGACAGAACCAACAACACAAGACCGGGGAGGACACTAGGACACAAACACAAGACAGGACCAACAACACAAGACCGGGGAGGACACTAGGACACAAACACAAGACTGGACCAACACCACAAGACCGGGGAGGACACTAGGACACAAACACAAGACAGGACAAACAACACAAGACCGGGGAGGACACTAGGACACAAACACAAGACAGGACCAACAACACAAGACCGGGGAGGACACTAGGACACAAACACAAGACAGGACCAACAACACAAGACCGGGGAGGACACTAGGACACAAACACAAGACAGGACCAACACCACAAGACCGGGGAGGACACTAGGACACAAACACAAGACAGGACCAACAACACAAGACCGGGGAGGACACTAGGACACAAACACAAGACAGGACCAACAACACAAGACCGGGGAGGACACTAGGACACAAACACCAGACAGGACCAACAACACAAGCCCAGGAGGACACTAGGACACAAACACAAGACAGGACCAACAACACAAGACCGGGGAGGACACTAGGACACAAACACAAGACAGGACCAACAACACAAGACCGGGGAGGACACTAGGACACAAACACAAGACAGGACCAACACCACAAGACCGGGGAGGACACTAGGACACAAACAGGACCAAAAGAGGAAAAGAATCCAAAGCAAAAAAACCTCACCACAACACATGTACTACCTTTACTCTGAGACTATTCACAGTATTGACAGTACTGCACTGTATGCATGCAGGCCCAGCCCTGGCTGAGATATTTACTTTATAGATACTTTATATATACTCATACCACATTGCTCGGCATGCCTGAAGGATTTTTCCAAGATGTTTGGCTAATTGCGATGTAGATGAGAACCTGAGGCCAGATCCACATGTCAGAGTTGATAATGTAGAAGTACAGTAATCACTTCTTTGTTTTGCTTTTTACAGTACAAGCAACTTGAGAAACACTGCATTTGATGTCTTACAGTACTGTCTTTTCTATTTCCTTGCTAGTTATTAAGCTTTGATTCAAATACGTCTATGTTGTGATTGTACTGTATTGTTTTTCACCAATACATCTCAGATTTTGCTCAATGATCCCACTGGGTCTGTAGTATTCTCTCTACTACTGCAGTACATTCACAGGGATGAATTTTCATCTAGTACCATAATGAAACATGTAACACCTATTTTGTACTACAATATTTAATGATTGTACGAACGATGACAGTGAAACAGCGAAACTATGGGTAGCTTGTGTGTGGCTATTTCACAATAAGTTGGTTTTATGAACCAAGGATTGTGCAAGTTCAAGATTTCTTTAAAGATATGAATGCACAATGCGATGTTCTGAACATTGGACAGCCTGGGTTACAAGTGATGACCGTTTTGAGTTTTGTGTCTAGAGTTTTAAAAATGACATCAAGGTTCTGAAATTAGTAGCAAAGTGATTGTAAAAAAGGTATTTTAATAGCGTAGTATTCTATGCACACAAATGTAGACGTAGAAAGGCTTCAGGCTGCCCTACACATAGGCTACTTGTAGGCCCAGTAATATGCAACTTCATGTTATACAATATACCCCAAGGGAGGTGTTCCAGGCATGTCCAGCTGGGAGGAGGACTCGGAAGACCCAGGACTAGGTGGACAGACATCCAGCTGGGAGGAGGCCTCTGGGAAGACCCAGGACTAGGTGGAGAGATTATATCTCCAACCTGGCCTGGGAACGCCTCGGGATCCCCCCAGTCGGAGCTGGTGGATGTGGCTCGGGGAAGGGACATTTGGGGTCCCCTACTGGAGCTGCTCCCCCCGAGACCGGATAATAGGATGAAGATGGATGGATGTTATACAATATATTTAGTAGGGGATCCTTGCTCAGTCTCTCTTTCAGCGAAGGGGACTGTGGCTTAAATATGTTGAAGACTCCTGCTTTATGGTGTCTGAGTTGGGATGTTGTTTGTTCAAACCTGAAACTTTTAAGTCTGTGTGATATGTATTGACTCGGTGCAGAGAGGAAATGTTGGCTGTAAAAAGCAACAAGTGATAGAAAACTCTGCTCATTTCTCTGAGACGGAGCAGTTTTAGTGAGGAAAGTTGAAAGGACAGAGACTGACTGACTCTAATCATGAACACTGGACTTGGTGGTGTTTCAGGAGGAAAAGTGCCTCAGTTCTACTCTCATATCACTTTCCCATTTCCTCTGTCAGCTGTGTATGAAACCCTGGAATGAAGACAGGAAGAAAATACTTTGTTCATGTTAGTTTATTCATCAGGTAAAGCTGCAGTTGGTTCACACATCTCATCAGGAAAGTCTGCTCAAAGACTCTCGTTCAATGGTTTCATCGACACATTCACTTCATCCACACAATCACATACTGTAGTTAGAACCACAATCCCAGCTATGTAAGAGAGGAGAATGACTTATTGATTATGATAACAACACCTGGTCCACCCAACTAATACATGTAATTCTAGATTTCTTTACAAATGTCCACAAAGAGGACAGCGTGTGCAGGATAAAGGAGGTCTGGTGCTTGGCAAGAACCAGATATCACGATATTCTTGATCAAATACCTTGATATCGTTATCGCGGCAATATTCTGGGGTTGACAATTGGTGCTTTGACAAAAATATCTTAGACTTAGATTTTAGATAAATAATCATCAGTAAAGTGGAGAAAAGGGTTAGCTAGAAAAGCTAGAACAATCTGGTAAGTTCAGGAAAGTACATAATTTTACTGTAAAGCAGCCTTTAAAACCAGGAAAAGACACTTATGTCATATCACGATGTTGTGATATCCAAATTAGGAGGATATCTAGTCTCATATCCCGATATGGATATAATATGGAGATATTGGCCAGCCCTACTTCAGACCCATACAGTGGAAGAGAAACTATTTGATTTCTATTTGATCCGTCCCACATGGGACTACAAGACACCGCTATTTACCAGACATCTTCCTGTCCCGCAGATACAGAACATGGAGAAATACATGAATAATATCTACAGATCATCTCAGTAGAGATCTTTTTCTCTCTTCTCAAGATAACATGTGAACAGCCGTCTCCGTCTTTGAGCCTCGTCCATATTTACATCATCAATATGTGTTATAATGGGACTAAAACAAGCATCACACTGGTCACAATAAAATGGAGAGTAGAAGACTAATGGAACTCATTTTCTACGTCATATAAACAACACAAATAATCTTTAAACAACTAAAAGATGTCAAAGGACATCCCATAATGTTTGATTGACAGCTGATCTCTGAGCAGTAAAGAAAGGCCTCAACAATCAGCTCTCAGCGGTAACCATGCAGACTAAATAAGTGTCAAAAAAATTAATAAAAGCCCAAAAAATAAGGAAAACCAACACAAAACGTGGAAACACGTGAAAAACATCAAAAATAGAATGACAACAATCAGCTGTCAGCAACAAACATGGAGACTAAATAAGACGAAGAGTTTAATTTAACCCTTAAATGACTTCTGTCTATTTCACTTTACACAACTCAGCAGAGTCTTCATACCAATCAAACCTTAGTCCAGCATAGAGGGGCTGAGTGAACGTGGTCTGGACTCTGTGGAGGAGAGTCATGGTTTCAGAGACGCTGTAGAAGGACAGAATACCTGCACTGTGATCCAGGTACACTCCTACTCTGGAGGACTCAGGACCTGAGACGCGAGTTTGGACTTTGTTGGACCAAAATATATAACTGTTGTTGTAACAATCTAACGCCCAAGATTTGTCATTTTGTCCAAACCCACATTCATCCAACCTTCCCGCTCTCCTGATATTCTTGTATGCGACTGCTACAGAAACTCCTCCTCTCATCTCCACCTCCCAGTATCAACGTCCAGTCAGACTCTCTCTACTCAGGACCTGCCACATGTTAGTGAACCTGTCTGGGTGACTAGAATAAGACTGTCGTTGTCTCATTACTGTCGCTTTCCTGTTCCCCTCAGATAATAACAGATATGTGTTTGCTGTGTTTGGATCCAGTGTGATTTCACGTGAATATTGTAAGAATCCAGCTCTGGTCTTGGGCTCTGGTTGTGGCAGTAAAACGTCCACTTCAGTCCCTGTCAGTGAGACGGTTGTCCTCTTCTCTCTCAGGACGTCCTGAAGTTTATCTCTGAGCTCCGACATGGCCGCTGTCACGTCCTCAAAGCCGCTCAGAGGACGGATCTGGATGCTGGATGCTGATTGGCTGAGTGGTGCCAGTGAGGGGTAGTTGTGCAGAAACTGGTTGTGATCCTCTGTGTGTGAGAGCTTCTTCAGCTCAGCGTCTTTCCTCTTCAGCTCAGTGATCTCCTGCTCCAGCTTCTCCTGAAGCTCTCGGACTCGACTCACTTCCCTTTCCTGCTGGGATCTGACCTGCTGCTTCACATCAGAGCTTCTTTTCTCCAGGAGACGGATCAGCTCAGTGAAGATCTTCTCGCTGTCCTCCACTGCTTCATCAGCAGAGAGATTGATGGCCTCCGCCTGCTGTTGAAGCAGCTTCACATCTTTCTCTCTGTCCTGGATTCTCTGCTGGATGTTGAGTCGACTCCCCTCGAGCTCTCTCTGCCTCTCAGCTCTCTCTGCTGCAGCTGAGACTGTGTCGTGGCCTTTATGTTCCTCCACAGAGCAGAGATAACAGATAAGCTGCTGATCAGTACGGCAGAACATCTTCATCACCTCATCATGACGAGAGCAGACGTTCTCCTGGAGCTTCTTGGATGGCTCCACCAGCTTGTGTTTCTTTAATGGAGGTGATTCATAATGAGGCTGAAGGTGTTTCTCACAGTAAGAAGCCAGACATTGCAGACAGGACTTGATGGCTTTGAGTTTCCTCCCGGTGCAGACATCACAGGCCACATCTTCAGCTCCAGCATAGCAGTGATCAGCAGGAGCAGCTTGGAGTCCAGTCTTCTTCAGCTCCTCCACTAAATCTGCTAACATGGTGCTTTTCAGCAGGACAGGCCTCGGTGTGAACGTCTTCCTGCACTGAGGACAGCTGTAGCTGTACTTACCATCCTCTCCATCCCAGTGGCTTTGAATACAGTTCATGCAGTAGCTGTGTCCACAGGGAGTAGTCACCGGATCCTTCAGTAGATCCAGACAGATTGAACAAGAGAAGGTTTCCCGGTCCAGCTGAACTCCTCTCTGCGCCATCTCACCTCTCAGTGATGACTGACTCTGACTGTGACTTACAGTATGCGTGACTGTGTTATCAAGGGATCCAGGTCCAAGGTTCAGCTTTATTGCCATTATACAATACAGGGAGGGGTTATCAAACATTGACTCATGCCAGGATGAAGAGTGGCACCTTGACTTTGGACTTTGTTTCCTCATTTTAAATGACACCTCAGTTAAAACGTCCTCTGCATCAGAAAACATGACATTTGTAGTTGTAAAATACTTCTTGGTTCCTCAAGTTTTGTTGATGTCTCCATACGTCTCGGACTCATACTCAAAGTCTCTTAAATTTTCCCTTTACTTGTTTAAAATCAACAGAAGGTTATTAAACTAAACAGTCATAAACCCTTAAATATAATAATCTCACAATCCTAGAACATCTATCAGACACAAAAGCCTTTAGCTCAGCTTTATGGAGGGAAATAGACACAGAAATACCATAATACACCGCAATCTCATGCAGAGCCTTCTTTGTACACTTGTCAAACGTACCTAAAGTAGGGTCAGACACAAACGCACCCAACTGAAAAGCTGCCATCGTACGCTACCCACAACACAAGCACAATCACACTGGACACACCAATTTTAATGTTGGATATTAATAATAAACCCACACAATAGGCCTCCAACCTTGCCTCACAGAAACAAATCTTCCCCAGAACCTGCCTAACCAAAACTAAACCCTGTTTATCTTCTGAAGCCGTGCCGGGCTTGAGTCAACTTACAGGCAACACATCAGCGGCCGAAACCCTGAAACGCCAGCCCCCTTTGGAGAACGACATCTTGTCCAGGATTGACTCCGAAAACAAAAAAGGCAAAACAATAAACTAGTGTCTGAAGGAAAGGCTGATTAGGCCCAGCTGGACACTACCCTACCTGGACTGAAGAAGCAGTTTCACAATCACACACCAGCAAAGCCACAGAGACAGCACACAGGGATACATAGGAATATCAAACAGAAAGACTCACCGCAACAGACAATGAAAACCACGCAAACAAAAGATCCCGGACGAGCCCCCAAAAACTGTTATGACCCAAAGTAGTCTAGCGGAGGAGGACGCAAACAGTTTAAAACAATAAACCCGGGTAAAAAAGGTCATCTCATTGTGTCCGCACAACACGAGGTAACTTAAAACAATCTCCAAAAGGATGACAAATACCGGCACTTCATCCCCGGTTGGATCCAGAGCAGATCCCACAGCAGCTCCCAGCACTTCTCTGCCCACTCTCTGCTGGCTTCCACGGAGGCGTCGCCCCAGCACACAGCCATGCGGCTTCTGTTAAGTTCTGATCAGCTGATCAACCTCAGCTGGGGGCCTGTCGTCAGCAGCACACACCTGCAGAGAATCGCACACTAGCAGACAATACACATACTACAAGGCACGTGACACGTATAAAGAAAATGCACAACGTTGTAGTACGTTAGTTTTGTATTGCCAGAGAACCATAAGACGCATTTTATTTGGATTCCATACTAAAAATGTAAAGCTGAAAAAAATGACAAAAACACAACATCCATCCATCCATCCATCCATCTTCATCCGCTTATCCGGAGTCGGGTCCCGGGGGCAGCAGCTCCAGTAGGGGACCCCAAACTTCCCTTTCCTGAGCCACATCAACCAGCTCCGACTGGGGGATCCCGAGGCGTTCCCAGGCCAGGTTAGTCCTGGGTCTTCCCCGAGGCCTCCTCCCAGCTGGACGTGCCTGGAACACCTCCCTAGGGAGGCGCCCAGGAGGCATCCTTACCAGAGGCCCGAACCACCTCAACTGGCTCCTTTAGACGCGAAGGAGCAGCGGCTCTACTCCGAGCTCCTCTCGGATGACTGAGCTTCTCACCCTATCTCTAAGGGAGACGCCAGCCACCCTCCTGAGGAAACCCATTTCGGCCGCTTGTACCCTGGATCTCGTTCTTTCGGTCATGACCCAGCCTTCATGACCATAGGTGAGGGTAGGAACGAAAATTGCCCGGTAGATCGAGAGCTTTGCCTTCTGGCTCAGCTCCCTTTTCGTCACAACGGTGCGATAAACAGAATGTAATACCGCACCAGCTGCTCCGATTCTCCGACCAATCTCACGCTCCATGGTCCCCTCACTCGCGAACAAGACCCCAAGGTTTTGAAACTCCTTCACTTGGGGTAAGGACTCACTATCTACCCGAAGAAGGCATTCCAAAGGTTTCCTGCAGAGAACCACTGCCTCAGATTTAAAGGTGCTGAGCCTCATCCCAGCTACTTCACACTCAGCTGCGAACCGTTTCAGTGAGTGCTGAAGGTCACAGGCCGATGATGTCATGAGGACCACATCATCTGCAAAAAGCAACGATAAGATCCTTAACCCACGGAACTGCAACCCCTCCCCACCCCGACTACGCTTCGATCCACGCAATGTTGAAGAGAAGTGTCAACCAAGACATCCCCTCCACACCCAGAGCTTTCAGCATTTCTGGATGGATCTCATCAATCTCTGGGGCTTTGCCACTGTGGACTGTTTTAACTACCTCAGCGACTTCCACCGGGGAAATTGACAACAATCCCCCATCATCCTCCTGCTCTGCCGCTACCACAGAGGAAGTGTTAGCCGGATTTAGGACTTCCTCAAAGTGCTCCTTGCACCGCCCTATTACCTCCTCAGTTGAGGTCAACAGCATCCCATCTTTACTGTACACAGCTTGTATGGTTCCCTGCTTCCCCCTCCTGAGGTGGCGAATGGTTTTCCAGAAGCACCTTGGTGCCGACCAAAAGTCCTTTTCCATGTCTTCTCCGAACTTCTCCCACACCCGCTGCTTTGCCTCTGTCACAGCAGAGGCTGCAGCCCTTTCGGGCCCTTCAGTACCTTGCAACTGCCTCTGGATCCCTCCAGGATAGCATACCCCGGAAAGACTCCTTTTTCAGTTGGACAACTTCCCTGACCACGGGTGTCTCACGGTGTTCGTGGGTTACCGCCCCTTGAGGCACCTAAAACCACAGCTCTCCACCACAACATTAGCAATGGAAACTTTGAACATTGTCCACTCAGGTCCAATGCCCCCAGCATCCACAGGGACCCCCAGCCTTCACAGGGATGAACGAAAAGCTCCACCGAAGGTGTGAGTTGAAAGACTGTCGGATAGGAGCCTCCTCCAGATGTTCCCAATTTACCTGCACTACCCGTTTGGACTCACAAGGTCTGTCCAGAGTCTTCTCCCATCCCCTGACCCAACTCATAACTCACCAGATGGTGATCAGTTGACCACCCTTCTCTTCACCCGAGTGTCCAAAAGATACCCAGCAGAACTATGAAGTCCCCCACTGGAGCCCCATACAGGACTGCATTCAAGGTCTCCAAGAAGGCAGATTACGCCGAGCTCTTGTTTGGTGCATATGCACAGACAACAGTCAGAGTTCATCCCCCACCACCAGGAGAAATAGGGAGGAAACCCTCTCGCCCACCGGGGTAAATTCCAGCACAGCGGCGCTCAGCCGGGGGCTTTTGAGTATCCTCACACCCGCCCAGCACCGCACACCCTGGGCAACTCCGGAGTAGAAAAGAGTCCAAACCCTATCCAGGTGTATGGTTCCAGAACCGAGACTGTGCGTAGAGGCAAGCCCCACCAAATCTAACTGGTAGCGCTCCACCTCCCGCACAAGCTCTGGCTCTTTCACCCACAGAGAGGTGACATTCCACTTCCCCAGAGCTGGAATCTGCCGCCCGGGTTTGGTCCATCAAGGCCCCTGACCTTCAATGCCACCCATGTGGCAGCACACCCAACCCCAGCGATTCCTCCCACAGGTGGTGGGCCCATTGGATGGAGATAAGGGTGCCACACTCCTACTCTGGAGGACCCAGGACCTGGGACGAGAGTTTGGACATTGTTGGACCAAAATGTATAACTGTTGTTGTTACAATCTGATACCCAAGATTTGTCATTTCTTCCAAATCCAAATTACCCCCCCCCCTCTCTCCTGATATTCTTGTATGCGACTGCTAAAGAAACTCCTAACATAATTTTCAGCAAAAATGTCTTGCTACTCTCAATGTAATGTGAGTCACCCTCACCCCATTTTAACATTGTCTACACGTGAATACAGCTATGCCAAGGTACTTAACACTACTATTGTCTTCTATAATAGGCCATGAACTGCTCATATTGCGTCTGAATGAAGGACCAGCCAGTGTCCATACCATTAAGTGAACACTGATGGTCTGGTCCTCCACTCACATGACTTTTCATACAGAAACCACATTAACATTACATTGTGGGCAACTTGGTGAACAAATTCCATGATCTCATTCCCCATTAACAACTCAGCAATAATGAGTACTAATGAAACACAGTTAGTTTTAGTGTAATATTTATTGAGTCAGTGCAGAGAGGAAATATTGACTCAAACATGGGATTACAAGACACCGCTATTTACCAGACATCTCCCTGTCCCACAGATACATAACATGGAGAAATGCATGAAGAACAACCAGCAGCTGATATCTACAGATCATCTCAGTGAAGATCTTTTTTAACATGTTGTCTTGTTTCAACAATCAAAGGTAATTTGATAAACTGGTAAACTGAGCTCATTGAGAGCTTCTGGGGCTCCCCCGAATAATTTTCTCAAAAAATGAAAACATCTCATCACTTCTCAAACCTCAATACAAGCAAATAAACCTCAGACTAATTTACAGAAATGTTAAGAAAAGCAAATGCATTTTGAAAAAAGTGACAAAAAATGTTGCGAAAACCAAAACAAAATAGAAAAATCAACAAAAAATGTGTAAGCGTTGAGAAATGTCAAACACTGACAAAAAACATTAACCCATAAATGACTTCTGTCTATTACAGTGTACACAACTCAGCAGAGAATCCATGACACCACAAACATGCAAGTCCAACATAGAGCGGCTGAGTGAACGTGGTCTGGACTCTGTGGAGGAGAGTCATGGTTTCAGAGACTCTGTAGAAGGACAGAATACCTGCATTGTGATCCAGGTACACTCCTACTCTGGAGGAGCCAGGACCTTTGATGGGAGTTTTGACTTTGTTGTAAAAAAATGTATAACTGTTTTTGTAACACTCTAAAGCCCAAGATTTGTCATTAAGTCCAAATCCACATTCATCCGACTTCCCCTCTCTCCTGATATTCTTGTATGCGACTGCTACAGAAATTCCTCTCCCTCTCCTCTCCACCTCCCAGTAACAACGTCCAGTCAGACTCTCTCTACTCAGGACCTCAGGCCACCAAGTAAATCTGTCTGGGTGACTAGAATAAGACTGATGTTGTTTCTTTAATGTTGCTTTCCTGTTCCCCTCAGATAAAAACATCTGTGTGTATGCTGTGTTTGGATCCAGTGTGATTTCACGTGAATATTGTAAGAATTCAGCTCTGGTCTTGGGCTCTGGTTGTGGCAGTAAAACGTCCACTTCAAACCCTGTCAGTGAGACGGTTGTCCTCTTCTCTCTCAGGACGTCCTGTAGTTTATCTCTGAGCTCTGACACGGCCGCTGTCACGTCCTCAAAGCCGCTCAGAGGACGGATCTGGATGCTGGATGCTGATTGGCTGAGTGGTGCCAGTGAGGGGTAGTTGTGTAGAAACTGGTTGTGATCCTCTGTGTGTGAGAGCTTCTTCAGCTCAGCGTCTTTCCTCTTCAGCTCAGTGATCTCCTGCTTCAGAAGTTCTCGGACTCGACTCACTTCCCTTTCCTGCTGGGATCTGACCTGCTGCTTCACATCAGAGCTTCTTTTCTCCAGGAGACGGATCAGCTCAGTGAAGATCTTCTCGCTGTCCTCCACTGCTTCATCAGCAGAGAGATTGATGGCCTCCACCTGCTGTTGAAGCAGCTTCACATCTTTCTCTCTGTCCTGGATTCTCTGCTGGATGTTGAGTCGACTCCCCTCGAGCTCTCTCTGCCTCTCAGCTCTCTCTGCTGCAGCTGAGACTGTGTCGTGGCCTTTATGTTCCTCCACAGAGCAGAGATAACAGATAAGCTGCTGATCAGTACGGCAGAACATCTTCATCACCTCATCATGACGAGAGCAGAAGTTCTCCTGGAGCTTCTTGGACGGCTCCACCAGCTTGTGTTTCTTAAAAGCAGGTGATTCATAATGAGGCTGAAGGTGTTTCTCACAGTAATGAAGCCAGACATTGACAAGACAGGACTTGATGGCTTTGAGTTTCCTCCCGGTGCAGACATCACAGGCCACATCTTCAGCTCCAGCATAGCAGTGATCAGCAGGAGCAGCTTGGAGTCCAGTCTTCTTCAGCTCCTCCACTAAATCTGCTAACATGGTGTTTTTCAGCAGGACAGGCCTCGGTGTGAACGTCTTCCTGCACTGAGGACAGCTGTAGCTGTACTTACCATCCTCTCCATCCCAGTGGCTTTTAATACAGTTCATGCAGTAGCTGTGTCCACAGGGAGTAGTCACCGGATCCTTCAGTAGATCCAGACAGATGGAACAAGAGAAGGTTTCCCGGTCCAGCTGAACTCCTCTCTGCGCCATCTCACCTCTTGCTCAGTGACGACTGTCTGAGTGAGACTAGTCTGAGCTCTGATCTTTAAACAGCATGTGTGTGGGAGGAGTTATCAAGCGTTGTTCATTCCTGGACGAGAAGCAATTTGAGAGAGCTGCTGGGCGTGTTGCAAGGCCCATACGACCATTAGTATGCAACTAATTAGTATGCTGTTGTTGTAAGTACCAATTGTCTGCAGACAACAAAGCATTCTACTGTAAGATCAGCTCCAGTTTGTAGTAAAGTAAAAAGATAAAGTATGTGATATGGGATGCAGCAACTCTTGTTTCCAACAGAGCTCATTTCTCATTTAAAAACTCTTCTTTTTTAGGAGGTAAACTCTTCTTAGAATCAGAGGGTGTGGAGACGGCTCCCCAGTGTAATAAATGTATGAAATCTTAAAATCTATTCTAAAACGCACCGGGAGCCCATGCAGGGTGTAGAGAACGGGAGGGATGTGTGCACGTCTAGATGTATTTGTTAAAAAGAGAGCAGCAGCATTTTGAACAAGTTGAAGACGTGAGATGGAGGTCTGATCCAGACCAACATAGAGGGCATTACAGTAGTCCAACCTGGAACTAATAAAAGCATGAATGGCCTTTTCTAGGTCGTGCCTGCTAAGAAAGGTTTAACTCTCAGCAGCAGACGAAGCTGGAAGAAGCTCATTTAACCACATTACTGAGCTGCTTATCAAATGTCATGCTGCAATTAAAAGTAACCCCCAAGTTTTTGACAGCTGATCTAGTGCAAGATGCCAGAGCTCCCAAACTCAAAGCTGGGCCATTCTGCATGCCTGGAGTACTGAATATAATACACTATGTTTTACTTTCATTCAAATTAAGAAAGATGTCTGAAAGCCACAACTTAATATCAGTGATACAACTAAACAGGGACTTTAGTGTGACACTGTCATTTGCTTTCAGAGGCAAATAGATTTAAAATCATCTGCAAAGTAATGAAATGACAGGTTGTGCTTAACCATCATTAAAATGCTGCTGACATGTTAACGTTTCTGCAAAACATTTAATATAGTTTGGCCGGTTTCTTCTGAATGATGAGTGCTTTAACTTTGGAATATTTCAGGTTATCTCTCTCCAAAGCCACCAGACTCCTTTGACAAAAACAGTCACTTTACCTCACAGAACACGGGGTTTGGTTGCTGCAAACTACTGTGTCACCACACTGAGCTAAAAAGGCTTCTGGACAACCGCATACACCACATCATTATAGATCCTCCACAAAGGGAAATGTTTGTGTGGGGAACGCATGGTCACTGCGTGCTATTGATCCCCTTAAAGCCAGATGTGCTGCACTGAAAAGGCCTATAGACGTAAATTTGCAGGACCTGCCCCTGCCTGTTATCCTGGGGATTGAACCAGCGACCTCCTGATTCCAAGCTTGTTTCCTTAACCCCCTGGGCCACATCTGAGAATAAAAGCCTGTCTTTGGAAAAACGAATGTCCCTGTATTTTTTACGTGATAATATTAATACAAATGGTGTGAAACTTGTGGGTTTAAACACAATCCACTGTAATATAAATTTTCAGCAACAATGTCTTGCTGCTCTCAATGTAATGTGAGTCACCCCATTTCAACATAGTCTACACGTGAATACAGCTATCCCACGATACTTAACACTACTATTGTCTTCTATAATAGGCCATGAACTGCTGATATTGCATCTGAATGAAGGACCAGTCAGTGTCCATTCCATGAAGTGAACTCTGATGGTCTGGTCCTCCACTCACATGTAACCTTTCATACAGAAACCACATTAACATTACATTGTGGGCAACTGGGTGATTAAATTCCATGATCTCATTCCCCATTAGTTTGTAGTAAAGTAAAAAGATAAAGTATGTGATATGGGATGCAGCAACTCTTGTTTCCAACAGAGCTCATTTCTCATTTAAAAACTCTGCTGACTTCAGCTTTTAGGAGGTAAAGTCTTCAATCATCAGGGAATCAGAGGGTCTGGAGACGGCTCCCCAGTTAATTAAATGACTGAGTTGTCCTAAAAATCCAACACACAACATGGAAGACACATTACTGATTTTGTTTTTTAAATAACAAACTTACAAAGTACTACAATCTCTGCTCTCTCCAAATCCACCAGACTCCTTTGACAAAAACATTTTTATCTCACAGAACACGGGGGTTGGTGCTTAGTTATTTTGTCATTGTTGGACTTTGCTGTTTTAAAGAGTTAGGAACTAACAATCTAATGAACTCATGGAGGCAGCGGTGAACCAGCAACTCCTGTGTTCTGCGTGGTAAAAAGGTTTGGTCTGATGGCAGGATAAAGCTGTGGAAATATAAATATAGTGTCCACTTCAACTGATATTGAACACCTTCATAACCAAATCAAACTATATTCCTTTGATATAGACTATATACTGGCAGAAATGAAAGCATTCCTATTATGTTTTAACAAGTCATCACTCCAGTCACCAGAGTCTGATAAACCACTCAGAAACACACCGACCAAGGAGATCAGAGAAGCTAAAAGGAGCTACTGTGAAAAGTTGGAAACCCGGTTTTCATCCAACGACTCTGCAGCTCTGTGGAGAGCCCCTCCACCTCCCACTGCTGAGGCTAACAATGGCCTCGCCAATTACCTGAATGCCTTCTACTGCAGGTTTGAGAAGGAATCACTCACACCCCTCCCCCTCTCCAGACCAACTGTACGCCCCACCAGTGGTCCCCTGAAAGCCAGATGTGCTGCACTGTAAAGGCCTATAGACGTCAATTTGCAGGACCTGCCCCATGGAATTCACTCTTGCTTTGTCCACCATGACTTTAGTGAGGACAGTAAGGAGACTGTTGCTGATCGCTCTGTGTTTGGAACAATACGATGTGGTAACGACTTGCAGCCGCCAATACAACACAACATCTACATCACAGACTGTAACGAGGGGGGGAGAGAGAGAGAAGAGTACTCACAAAGTACCTCGACCCTTAACAAAAAACTGGCCCAGACTGGGAATAGTTTACTAAAGTTTCATCTTGCTACTGAAATATAAGTAAGCTCTAGGTCTTAATAATGTAAAGACACAATGTAGATCCACTCTCTGACACTTTCTCAATGTCAAGTTAAGTCCAATTCAAGCAACGTGCAGGTAAATTAAAAGATAAAACTAGATAACTACGTATAACGTCTATAGACTTTTTAATAATTTTGTTAACTTGGAAAACAATCAGAATACCTGAGATTACATGTCATTTAGATGATGCTTTTATCAGAAGAGACTTACAGTTGCTATAAATGTCAGAGGTTGCACAACTCTGGAGCAACTAGGGGTTACGTGCCTTGCTCAGGGACACATTGGCAACACACTGCTTCGCCCTGAACTGCTACAACTGTTATTTATAGTCATTGTTCCATTATCTTTATTGTTACTATAATTGCCACCGTTCATCATACCAATTATGAATCCTAATTCTCTATATCTGTATCTGTGTCCCAACCGGTGGCAACAAGAACCTGGCTGAGTCTGTTTTGGGGGAATTGTTGGGTCTTTGTAAATTATAGAGCAGTCTAGACCTGCTCTATCTGTAAATTATAGAGAGGTCTAGACCTGCTCTATCTGTAAATATATAGAGTGGTCTAGACCTGCTCTATCTGTAAATTATAGAGTGGTCTAGACCTGCTCTTTCTGTAAATTATAGAGCAGTCTAGACCTGCTCTATCTGTAAATTATAGAGTGGTCTAGACCTGCTCTATCTGTAAATTATAGAGTGGTCTAGACCTGCTCTATCTGTAAATTATAGAGCGGTCTAGACCTGCTCTAGCCTATCTGTAAATTATAGAGTGGTCTAGACCTGCTCTACCTGTAAATTATAGAGTGGTCTAGACCTGCTCTATCTGTAGATTATAGAGTGGTCTAGACCTGCTCTATCTGTAAATTATAGAGTGGTCTAGACCTGCTCTATCTGTAAATTATAGAGTGGTCTAGACCTGCTCTACTCTGTAAATTATAGAGTGGTCTAGACCTGCTCTACCTGTAAATTATAGAGTGGTCTAGACCTGCTCTATCTGTAAATTATAGAGTGGTCTAGACCTGCTCTATCTGTAAATTATAGAGAGGTCTAGACCTGCTCTACTCTGTAAATTATAGAGTGGTCTAGACCTGCTCTATCTGTAAATTATAGAGCGGTCTAGACCTGCTCTATCTGTAAATTATAGAGCGGTCTAGACCTGCTCTATCTGTAAATTATAGAGTGGTCTAGACCTGCTCTATCTGTAAATTATAGAGCGGTCTAGACCTGCTCTAGCCTATCTGTAAATTATAGAGCGGTCTAGACCTGCTCTACCTGTAAATTATAGAGCGGTCTAGACCTGCTCTATCTGTAAATTATAGAGCGGTCTAGACCTGCTCTATCTGTAAATTATAGAGAGGTCTAGACCTGCTCTATCTGTAAATTATAGAGAGGTCTAGACCTGCTCTATCTGTAAATTATAGAGTGGTCTAGACCTGCTCTATCTGTAAATTATAGAGTGGTCTAGACCTGCTCTATCTGTAAATTATAGAGTGGTCTAGACCTGCTCTATCTGTAAATTATAGAGTGGTCTAGACCTGCTCTATCTGTAAATTATAGAGCGGTCTAGACCTGCTCTATCTGTAGATTATAGAGTGGTCTAGACCTGCTCTATCTGTAAATTATAGAGCGGTCTAGACCTGCTCTATCTGTAAATTATAGAGTGGTCTAGACCTGCTCTATCTGTAAATTATAGAGTGGTCTAGACCTGCTCTATCTGTAGATTATAGAGTGGTCTAGACCTGCTCTATCTGTAAATTATAGAGCGGTCTAGACCTGCTCTATCTGTAAATTATAGAGTGGTCTAGACCTGCTCTACTCTGTAAATTATAGAGTGGTCTAGACCTGCTCTACCTGTAAATTATAGAGTGGTCTAGACCTGCTCTATCTGTAAATTATAGAGCGGTCTAGACCTGCTCTATCTGTAAATTATAGAGAGGTCTAGACCTGCTCTACCTGTAAATTATAGAGTGGTCTAGACCTGCTCTATCTGTAAATTATAGAGCGGTCTAGACCTGCTCTATCTGTAAATTATAGAGCGGTCTAGACCTGCTCTATCTGTAAATTATAGAGTGGTCTAGACCTGCTCTATCTGTAAATTATAGAGTGGTCTAGACCTGCTCTACCTGTAAATTATAGAGCGGTCTAGACCTGCTCTATCTGTAAATTATAGAGCGGTCTAGACCTGCTCTATCTGTAAATTATAGAGTGGTCTAGACCTGCTCTATCTGTAAATTATAGAGTGGTCTAGACCTGCTCTACCTGTAAATTATAGAGTGGTCTAGACCTGCTCTATCTGTAAATTATAGAGCGGTCTAGACCTGCTCTATCTGTAAATTATAGAGTGGTCTAGACCTGCTCTATCTGTAAATTATAGAGCGGTCTAGACCTGCTCTACCTGTAAATTATAGAGTGGTCTAGACCTGCTCTACTCTGTAAATTATAGATTGGTCTAGACCTGCTCTATCTGTAAATTATAGAGTGGTCTAGACCTGCTCTATCTGTAAATTATAGAGCGGTCTAGACCTGCTCTACCTGTAAATTATAGAGTGGTCTAGACCTGCTCTATCTGTAAATTATAGAGAGGTCTAGACCTGCTCTATCTGTAAATTATAGAGAGGTCTAGACCTGCTCTATCTGTAAATTATAGAGCGGTCTAGACCTGCTCTATCTGTAAAGTGTCTCAAGATGACTCTTGTTATGAATTGAGACTAGGCCTACAAATAAAACATAGAGAAACTGTAAATCGTGATTAGATAAACTATATATGTAAATCTAGATAATAGAAAATGGAAATAGCCTGTAGCTTCCTCTTCAGCTTCAACTGAGAGGTTTCACAATAAAATACCTTACAATACGATTAATGCATTACAGTCAATCAGATGACGTTCAACAGATCATTAAAACATAGTTTTTTTCATTAAATGATGATTAAAAGTGTCACATCATTAAAAATAAGTGTCATTTGGTCACTTTTTTCTATGTTTTTGTCGAATGTCTCTCTTGTTTTTTGACATCTTGTCACTTATTTTCGTGTCTTTTGTTCAATCAAATGATATTTGAATAAGTTGTCTCGGTTGTCTGACGTGTTACCATGGTAACAACAGCTCCGTCTCCTGTGAGATTACGTGTTTTACGTCCATGGTATTTTTATTTTTTATTTATTTTAATGTATTAACAAATAAAATTACAAACATCCAGACATCACAATTCAAAACGTAACGTTATAGGAAAAGAAAATGTCAACTTATATAATATAAAATGAGGTAACAACGGTGTTAAATACAATTTAAACGAAACAAGTGACGTGGTACCATGGCAACACCAGCGCCGTCTCCTGTGAGATTACGTGTTTTACATCCATGGTATTTTTATTTTTTATTTATTTTTTATTTATTAACAAATAAAATTACAAACATTAAGACAATCACAATTCAAAACATAACATAAGAAATGTCAATTTATATAATATAAAACGAGTGTTACAACGGTGTTAAATACAATTTAAACAAAACAGTGACGTGGTACCATGGCAACAACAGCGCCGTCTCCTGTGAGATTACGTGGCTACGTCATCCAACGCGCGACAGCAGTTGGCAGCAGTTGGCGGCAGCTGCCTTCACTTCCCGACACAACAGTCTGTAGCCTAGTTTCTTAAAATATGAGAACTATTACAGTAATGTAGTATTATATATATATATATACTATTCTAGTAATGTAGTGCTTTTAAATGACCGCAGGTAGCTGTGGACGTGTGGTCAGTGAGTACTGAGGGAAAGGAGAGGGGAATATTGAGCTTTAAAAGCGGCTGGAGCAACACGTGCTAACGCTCATGGTTGATTATTATTAGGATTTAAATAGTTATTATTGTAGTTATTTTAGTTTTTATTATTGTAGTTTGGACATGTCCCGATACAACAAGAGGAACGGCGTCCCCGACAGGTGAGCAGTTCCCGCCGTGTCGGTGGTGTTGTGTTGTTATGTTAACTATGTCGTGTTTATGAGCTAGCAACAACGTTAGCTAGCATAACATAGCATTATGCTGAGTCATGGAGTCTTTAACAGCATTTAGTGTGTTACTGTGTGTGTGTATATGTATATGTGTGTGTGTGTGTGTGTGTGTGTGTGTGTGTGTGTGTGTGTGTGTGTGTGTGTTACTGTGTGTTACTGTGTGTGTGTGTGTGTGTGTTACTGTGTGTTACTGTGTGTGTGTGTGTGTGTGTGTGTGTGTGTGTGTACTGTGTGTTACTGTGTGTTACTGTGTGTGTGTGTGTGTGTGTTACTGTGTGTTACTGTGTGTGTGTGTGTGTGTGTGTTACTGTGTGTTACTGTGTGTGTGTGTGTGTGTGTTACTGTGTGTTACTGTGTATATAGTCTAGACCTGCTCTTTATGGAAAGACCTGGGAGATAAATAACATCCCAGAGTCCGGTCTAGACCTGCTCTTTATGGAAAGACCTGGGAGATAAAGAACATCCCAGAGTCCGGTCTAGACCTGCTCTTTATGAAAGACCTGGGAGATAAATAACATCCCAGAGTCCGGTCTAGACCTGCTCTGTATGGAAAGACCTGGGAGATAAATAACATCCCAGAGTCCTGGTCTAGACCTGCTCTTTATGAAAGACCTGGGAGATAAATAACATCCCAGAGTCCGGTCTAGACCTGCTCTTTATGGAAAGACCTGGGAGATAAATAACATCCCAGAGTCCGGTCTAGACCTGCTCTTTATGAAAGACCTGGGAGATAAATAACATCCCAGAGTCCGGTCTAGACCTGCTCTTTATGAAAGACCTGGGAGATAAATAACATCCCAGAGTCCGGTCTAGACCTGCTCTTTATGAAAGACCTGGGAGATAAATAACATCCCATAGTCCGGTCTAGACCTGGTCTTTATGGAAAGACCTGGGAGATAAATAACATCCCAGAGTCCGGTCTAGACCTGCTCTTTATGAAAGACCTGGGAGATAAATAACATCCCAGAGTCCGGTCTAGACCTGGTCTTTATGGAAAGACCTGGGAGATAAATAACATCCCAGAGTCCGGTCTAGACCTGCTCTTTATGGAAAGACCTGGGAGATAAATAACATCCCAGAGTCCGGTCTAGACCTGCTCTTTATGGAAAGACCTGGGAGATAAATAACATCCCAGAGTCCGGTCTAGACCTGGTCTTTATGGAAAGACCTGGGAGATAAATAACATCCCAGAGTCCGGTCTAGACCTGCTCTTTATGGAAAGACCTGGGGGATAAATAACATCCCAGAGTCCGGTCTAGACCTGCTCTTTATGGAAAGACCTGGGAGATAAATAACATCCCAGAGTCCGGTCTAGACCTGGTCTTTATGGAAAGACCTGGGAGATAAATAACATCCCAGAGTCCGGTCTAGACCTGCTCTTTATGGAAAGACCTGGGAGATAAATAACATCCCAGAGTCCGGTCTAGACCTGCTCTTTATGGAAAGACCTGGGAGATAACTGTTGTTGTGATTTGGCGCTATATAAGTAGAATTGAGTTGTGTGTGTGTATGATGATGATGATGATGATGGTGGTGATGATGATGATGATGATGATGATGATGGTGTCTGCTCCTCTCATCAGATGGCTGGATTACATCTCTGTGGGGAAGAGGCTCCCCGGGACGCGGTTCATCGCCTTCAAAGTCCCTCTGAAGCAGGTCAGCAGCGTCTTCCTTCCTGTCCACCATGCCCCTTTTGTCCTTCTGGGTTAAAAAAAAATTATAATTGAACGTTTTGTTTTTATACTTTTGACACATTTTCGGGCGTTTTTGTCACTTTTTTGACCATTTTATTTATTAAAAATATATTTTTGACACATTTTTTTAAAATGTGCAGTCATGGATGAAGTTATTGGCACCGCTGGGACCATTTCTCCCAGAACAGTGTTGCAATGACAACATGTTTTATTAAATATTAAGTTTTGTCTGACCTAATTTTTGAGTTTTGTGTAAAAATGATGTCAAATTTGCCTTTCTTCTTCTGCTGTTTTTGACGGCTCCAAAGCATTTACAGGTAATAAACATGTAAACATGTTGTCATTGCAACAGTTTTCTGGGAGAAATGAAGCATTTTGCCAGTAATTTCGTCCATGACTGTATAACGCCACTTTACATTCATTCAGTCTTTTTGCACATTGTCTGTGTGTGTTGTGGCTGCTGTAACAAGGGGGGGGGGACACCTGGTAGCTCACCTGGTTACTCACCTGGTTGCTCACCTGGTAGAGCGTGCGCCCATGTTCCAAGGCGAAGTCATTGCTGCAGCGGGCGGGGTTTGAGTCCAACTGGCGGCCCTGTGCTGTGTGTCGTCTCTCTGTCTCACCCACTCTCCATCTCTTTCTCTGTCCCTCTCTCTGTCCCTCTCTGTCTCTCTCTCTGTCTTCTCTCTCCCAGCCCCCTTTCCTTTCTACAGCGTCCCCCCCAGGAGGTCCTGGTCTTTAAGGGTTTTTCTGGCTGCTGATGGGAGTCGCTGTGTTTTTCTCTCTCTCTCTCTCTCTCTCTCCCCCCCCCAGGAGGTCCTGGTCTTTAAGGGTTTTTCTGGCCCCTGATGGGAGTCTCTGTGTCTCTCTTTCAGTCTCTGAACCGTAAGCTGCCGTGTTCGGATGTGTTCGGTCCCTGGGAGCTGCTGGACGCTCTGAGCAAAGAGAAGCAGCGGCTGGGTCTGATCATCGACCTGACGTTCACCACGCGCTACTACACACTACAGGTAACACACACACAGTCACACACACACACACACACACACACACACTCACACACACACTCACACAGTCACACACACACAGTCACACTCACACAGTCACACACACACAGTCACACACACACAGTCACACACACACACACACACACAGTCACACACACACACACACACACAGTCACACAGTCAGTCACACACACAGTCACACACACACACACACACACACAGTCACACACTCTCACACACACACACACACACACAGTCACACACACACAATCACACACACACACAGTCACACACACACATATAGTCACACACACACATACAGTCACACACACACACACACACACACAGCCACACACACAGTCACAGTCACACACACAGTCACACACACAGTCACAGTCACACACAATCACACACACACACACACAGTCACACACACACACACAGTCACACACACACACACAGTCATACACACACACACAGTCTCACACACACAGTCACACACGCACACACACATACACACGCGCACACATACACACACACACGCACACACAGTCACACACGCAGTCACACACACAGTCACACACACATTTTATTAAGAGTTGATCATCGTGTCCCATTCTTTGAGCGGTGGAGTTGAAACGGGTCACATGCTTTTTTTTCACAGAAAAGAGAGACATTTTATTCAGATTCGTTGGTGATTTACAGTTCTTCCCGGGCTTCTTCAGCGTAAAATAAAGCCACGTGTTGGAGCGCTGCAACTAGGGCCGCGCACTTAATCACAATTTTATCAAAGTCCCAATAATCCCACTAAGCTGCTGTGTTGTGCGTGCAGGACGTCCCCGACTCGCTGCTGTTTGTGAAGATCCTCACGGCCGGGCACGAGGTTCCCGGAGACGACACCATCCTGAGCTTCAAACGCGCCGTACGCAGGTTTCTACGGGAGAACGCACACAACGGTGAGAGACACCGGGCCGAGCAAGTCCTCGCTACACTGACCTGCAGAATGAGCACAGAACAATCTCTATTATAGAATATTATAGAATATTATGTAATATATAATATTATGTAATAACTAGTATTTAGCAAATTAGGTTTCGCAAGAAAAGTCTTTGTGGAATGGAGGTATATATACGTATCTATACAAATACACTCAGAGACAGTCACACACACACACACTCACACACACACACTCAGGGACAGTCACACACACACACACACTCCGAGACAGTCACACACACTCACACACACACACACACACACACACACTCAGAGACAGTCACACACACACACACTCAGAGACAGTCACACACACTCACTCACACTCAGAGAGACAGTCACACACACACACACACACACACAGACGCATGCACGCACACACACACACCCATACACTCAGAGACACTCACACACACTCACACACACACTCACACTCAGAGACATAGTCACACACACACACACAGACGCATGCACGCACACACACACACACACACACACTCTGAGACAGTCACACACACACACACACTCACACTCAGAGACATAGTCACACACACACACACAGACGCATGCACCCACACACACACACACACTACACTTAGAGACAGTCTCACACACACACACACACACACACACACATAACCTCAGAGATAGTGACACACTCACACTCAGAGACACAGTCACACACACACACACACACTTAGAGACACACACACACACAAATACACTCAGAGATAGTGACACACTCACACACACACACACACACACACACACATACACACATAAATACACTCAGAGACACAGTCACACACACAAACACACACACACACACAGCAGGATCATTTAAAAGGCAGCCATCACCACATTGTGCGTCGGCCCTATTTCTGATACCGTGGCGGCAGAAATGTTGCCGTGGCGATCCGCCACTACAAAATCATCATGGAGGACACACTGACTGTGTGACTCAACATCCATGAGTGTATTTATTGTGGCATTAAACCCTTTTTTGATTCTGATTACTTTAACCAAAGTGTAAAAACTAAAAATAGTTCCTGTTTTCCGTTCCAGACGAGCTGATCGGAGTCCACTGCACCCACGGACTGAACCGCACCGGCTACCTGATCTGCAGGTGTGTACGGAGCGAAGCATCCACGCGCTCCTAGTACCTAAGTGTGTTTAAAGCGCCGGGTACAGCCGAGCGCGGTCCCCTGTAGATGGAGACGTTTACGCATTGTCTGTTACAGTTCTCTCTGAAACACCAGAGGACGTACACACAAAGTAATCTGTGAATGAGCCAGAAGAAACCTGAAGTAAAGGGAAGCAGGTTGCCTGGCAACACATCCATGTTAAACACATACGTACATCTCTCCTCTTTTATCATTAACACACTGTGGGGCTCGGAAGTTTGGGCCCCCCAGGTAAAGATTTGTATTAATGTGCATAAAGAAGCCAAGAAAAGATGAAAAATCTCCAAAAGGCATCAAATGACAGATTAGACACTTGTATAATATGTCACAAAAAGTTAGATTTTATTTCATTATTTACACTTTCAAAATAACAGAAAACAAAAACATGGCGTCTGCAAAAGTTTGGGCCCCCTGCAGAGTTAATACCTTGTAACCCCCAAAACCCCCCCCAGCTTGGAAACGCTTCTTGTAGCCAGCCAAGAGTCTTTAATTCTGGTTTGAGGTATCTTCGCCCATTCTTCCTTCCAGAAGTCTTCCAGTTCTTTGAAATTTCTGGGCTGTCTGTCACGCACTGCTCCTTTAAGGTCTATCCATAGATTTACATTATTTTGAGGTCAGGAGATTGTGAAGGCCATGGCAAAACCTGCAGTTTACGCCTCTTCATGTAATCCAGCCGGGATTTTGAGGTGTGTTTAGGATCATTATCAGTCTGTAGAAGCCATCCTCTCTTTAACTTCAGCTTCAGAAGAATCATAGATGTTTGAGTCTGGTCTGTACATGAAGAATCATACAGATGTTTGAGCCTGTGGTCTGTACATGAAGAATCATACAGATGTTTGACTCTCTGGTCTGTACATGAAGAATCATACAGATGTTTGAGCCTCTGGTCTGTACATGAAGAATCATACAGATGTTTGAGCCTGTGGTCTGTACATGAAGAATCATACAGATGTTTGACTCTCTGGTCTGTACATGAAGAATCATACAGATGTTTGAGCTCTCTGGTCTGTACATGAAGAATCATACAGATGTTTGAGCCTGTGGTCTGTACATGAAGAATCATACAGATGTTTGAGCTCTGTGGTCTGTACATGAAGAATCATACAGATGTTTGAGCCTCTGGTCTGTACATGAAGAATCATACAGATGTTTGAGCTCTCTGGTCTGTACATGAAGAATCATACAGATGTTTGAGCCTGTGGTCTGTACATGAAGAATGATACAGATGTTTGAGTCTGTGGTCTGTACATGAAGAATCATACAGATGTTTGACTCTCTGGTCTGTACATGAAGAATCATACAGATGTTTGAGCCTCTGGTCTGTACATGAAGAATCATACAGATGTTTGAGCCTGTGGTCTGTACATGAAGAATCATACAGATGTTTGAGCTCTCTGGTCTGTACATGAAGAATCATACAGATGTTTGAGTCTGGTCTGTACATGAAGAATCATACAGATGTTTGAGCTCTCTGGTCTGTACATGAAGAATCATACAGATGTTTGAGCCTGTGGTCTGTACATGAAGAATGATACAGATGTTTGAGCCTGTGGTCTGTACATGAAGAATCATACAGATGTTTGACTCTCTGGTCTGTACATGAAGAATCATACAGATGTTTGAGCCTCTGGTCTGTACATGAAGAATCATACAGATGTTTGAGCCTGTGGTCTGTACATGAAGAATGATACAGATGTTTGAGTCTGGTCTGTACATGAAGAATCATACAGATGTTTGAGTCTGGTCTGTACATGAAGAATCATACAGATGTTTGAGCCTGTGGTCTGTACATGAAGAATCATACAGATGTTTGACTCTCTGGTCTGTACATGAAGAATCATACAGATGTTTGAGTCTCTCTGGTCTGTACATGAAGAATCATACAGATGTTTGAGTCTCTCTGGTCTGTACATGAAGAATCATACAGATGTTTGTCTGTGTCACACCTGCAGGTATCTGATCGATGTGGATGGGATGGATCCTAAAGAGGCAGTCGAGTGTGAGTGCTGATCTTCTACTTCCTTATTTTAATGTGTGTTTGGCTCATTTCAGAATCAAAGTAAAACATCTCAAATGTCTTGTTGTCAGTGTTCAACTCGTCGCGGGGCCACGCTGTGGAAAGACAGAACTATCTGGACGATCTGCAACGGGGGCCGAAGAGGAGGTCAATATATCTAAATTACTCCCACTGTTGTGTTTATGGTTATGGATGGTTTGCAATTTGCACAACATGTCCTATTAATGTAGTAACTTTTGTATTTTTCAACCTTCTTTTGACATACTATACTATGAATTTTTTTTTTTGACATACTATACTATGACTTTTTTTTTTTCGACATACTATACTATGAATTTTTTTTTTTTGACATACTATACTATGAATTTTTTTTTTGACATACTATACTATGAATATTTTTTTTGACATACTATACTATGAATATTTTTTTTGACATACTATACTATGAATATTTTTTTTTGACATACTATACTATGAATATTTTTTTTGACATACTATACTATGAATTTTTTTTTTGACATACTATACTATGAATATTTTTTTTTACATACTATATGAATATTTTTTTTGACATACTATACTATGAATATTTTTTTTTACATACTATACTATGAATTTTTTTTTGACATACTATACTATGAATATTTTTTTTTGACATACTATACTATGAATATTTTTTTTTGACATACTATACTATGAATTTTTTTTTTGACATACTATACTATGAATTTTTTTTTGACATACTGTACTATGAATTTTTTTTTTTTGACATACTATACTATGAATTTTGATGATTTTTTTAGCAAATCTTTTTCCGCTTTACATTTTTGAAATGCTATACTATGACTTTTTATGACTTTTCAATATACTTTTAGATTTTTTGATATAATATACTTATATATTATGACGTTTTTTGACCTTTCGACATACTATACTATGAATATTTTTTTTCCGACATACTATACTATGAATATTTTTTTTTACATACTATACTATGAATATTTTTTTTTCGACATACTATACTATGAATATTTTTTTTCGACATACTATACTATGAATATTTTTTTTTACATACTATACTATGAATTTTTTTTTTGACATACTATACTATGAATTTTTTTTTTGACATACTGTACTATGAATTTTTTTTTTTGACATACTATACTATGAATATTTTTTTTTACATACTATACTATGAATTTTTTTTTTGACATACTATACTATGAATTTTTTTTTTGACATACTATACTATGATTTTTTTTTTTTGACATACTGTACTATGATTTTTTTTTGACATACTATACTATGAATTTTTTTTTTGACATACTGTACTATGATTTTTTTTTGACATACTATACTATGAATTTTTTTTTTGACATACTATACTATGAATTTTTTTTTTGACATACTGTACTATGATTTTTTTTTGACATACTATACTATGAATTTTTTTTTTGACATACTATACTATGAATTTTTTTTTGACATACTGTACTATGATTTTTTTTTTGACATACTATACTATGAATATTTTTTTTTACATACTATACTATGAATATTTTTTTTTGACATACTATACTATGAATTTTTTTTTTGACATACTATACTATGAATTTTTTTTTGACATACTGTACTATGAATTTTTTTTTTGACATACTATACTATGAATTTTGATGATTTTTTTAGCAAATCTTTTTCCGCTTTACATTTTTGAAATGCTATACTATGACTTTTTATGACTTTTCAATATACTTTTAGATTTTTTGATATAATATACTTATATATTATGACGTTTTTTGACCTTTCGACATACTATACTATGAATATTTTTTTTTCGACATACTATACTATGAATATTTTTTTTCGACATACTATACTATGAATTTTTTTTTTGACATACTGTACTATGATTTTTTTTTGACATACTATACTATGAATTTTTTTTTGACATACTATACTATGAATTTTTTTTTTTGACATACTGTACTATGAATTTTTTTTTTTGACATACTATACTATGAATATTTTTTTTTACATACTATACTATGAATTTTTTTTTTGACATACTATACTATGAATTTTTTTTTTGACATACTGTACTATGATTTTTTTTTGACATACTATACTATGAATTTTGATGATTTTTTTAGCAAATCTTTTTCCGCTATACATTTTTGAAATGCTATACTATGACTTTTTATGACGTTTCAATATACTTTTAGATTTTTTGATATAATATACTTATATATTATGACGTTTTTTGACCTTTCGACATACTATACTATGAATTTTTATATATTATAAATAATAGAACAGTCTGGTAAGTTTGGAAAATGACATGACTTTACTGTAATGCAGCCTTTAAAATCAGGAAAAGACATTTATACACTTATATATATCCCTATATCCAAAATCTAAGACGATATCTAGTCTCATATCACGATATTAATATAATATCGATAAATTGCACAGCCCTAATTGTCCGGTATGTTTATTGAGCCGTCCCTTTGTGATCTGTCTTCAACAGTAACTTGGGGATGGAGGAGTCGGAGCAGGAGCCAGTGAGAGGCCTCGCCGCCCATCGGCCGAGTAATGCCGCGTCGGACTCCGACAGCCGAGACGAGAGGCGGCCGCGCTTCAAAGCCTCCCGGCACCGAAGGTAAGGAGGGGAACCGGTGCTTCAGAACAAACGGCCCATCGTCTACAGTGCATTGGTACATTGGTATTTCTGCTTATTGTGAGGTCATTTCTTGGGAGTATCTTCAAATACTGCATATCCATAAAATCAGTACAACTTGAGCTCAAAGGTTAAGTCAATACACCAGAATAATTCATAAAACTATTGAAATTGGGTCATTAATAAAAATTTCCAAAAAAATCCACCCATCTTCGTCCACTTATCCGGTATCAGGTCTCGGGGGCAGCAGCTCCAGTAGGGGACCCCAGACTTCCCTTTCCCGAGCCACATCAACCAGCTCCGACTGGGGGATCCCGAGGCGTTCCCAGGCCAGGTTGGAGGTATAATCCCTCCACCTAGTCCTGGGTCTTCCCAGAGGCCTCCTCCCAGCTGGACGTGCCTCCACCTAGTCCTGGGTCCTCCCCAATACCTCCTCCCAGCTGGACGTCCCTCCACCTAGTCCTGGGTCCTCCCCAATACCTCCTCCCAGCTGGACGTCCCTCCACCTAGTCCTGGGTCTTCCCCGAGGCCTCCTCCCAGCTGGACGTCCCTCCACCTAGTCCTGGGTCTTCCCCGAGGCCTCCTCCCAGCTGGACGTCCCTCCACCTAGTCCTGGGTCTTCCCCGAGGCCTCCTCCCAGCTGGACGTTCCTCCACCTAGTCCTGGGTCTCTACCGAGGCCTCCTCCCAGCTGGACGTCCCTCCACCTAGTCCCGGGTCTTCCCCGAGGCGTCCTCCCAGCTGGACGTTTTGTGAATGAGGGAGGGGTGACGGGGGAAGTCTTATTTTAGCTGGCCGCGGTTTTCACGCTCTTCTAGTTCTGTTTAATGCTGTTTTATTTATTTTATTAGTTTTATTTTAATGCCTTTTGGACACCATTTCTAATGTCACAATTTATGGGCTGTATTGGGTGCAGAACCTTGTGTTAATGCGAATAAAAGTAGAAAACACAGTTGGACCCTTAATCATTATCAATTCAATTTTATTTATAGTATCAATTCATAACAAAGTTATCTCGAGACACTTTACAGATAGAGCAGGTCTAGACCGCTCTATAATTTACAGATAGAGCAGGTCTAGACCTCTCTATAATTTACAGATAGAGCAGGTCTAGACCGCTCTATAATTTACAGATAGAGCAGGTCTAGACCACTCTATAATTTACAGATAGAGCAGGTCTAGACCGCTCTATAATTTACAGATAGAGCAGGTCTAGACCACTCTATAATTTACAGATAGAGCAGGTCTAGACCCCTCTATAATTTACAGATAGAGCAGGTCTAGACCACTCTATAATTTACAGATAGAACAGGTCTAGACCTCTCTATAATTTACAGATAGAGCAGGTCTAGACCGCTCTATAATTTACAGATAGAGCAGGTCTAGACCACTCTATAATTTACAGATAGAGCAGGTCTAAACCGCTCTATAATTTACAGATAGAGCAGGTCTAGACCGCTCTATAATTTACAGATAGAGCAGGTCTAGACCGCTCTATAATTTACAGATAGAGCAGGTCTAGACCGCTCTATAATTTACAGATAGAGCAGGTCTAGACCGCTCTATAATTTACAGATAGAGCAGGTCTAGACCACTCTATAATTTACAGATAGAGCAGGTCCAGACCGCTCTATAATTTACAAGGAACCAACAGTTCTAGTAGTTTCCTCCAGAGCAAGTGACAGTGGTGAGGAAAAACTCCTTTCAGGAAGAAACCTGGGACGGACCCAGGCTCTTGGTGGGCGGAGTCTGAAGGCCGGTTGGGGGGGTTGATGAAGAGTGGCAATAACGGTCACAGTAAAAGATAAAGGAACAGTGACTACAAATAGTAGAAAGTATCAGCAAGCGCGTCTGGCGAGTTAGTTATTCCCCGACTCAGCCTCTCGGGGGCTAACACTTGAGTTTAAGATTGTCGCCTGCGCGTATCTTCATTTTTAGTTTCCGTTGACTCCAACAACCCTGGGTCTAACCTTCTGTCTTTCTCTCCTTCAGCAGAGCTTTCTCTCCGAGGGAAACAATCCAGCGCTCATATCACAACCACCATCCACAAGGGGGCCGCGGCCTTCTTCCCAGTCCGCCGTTAATGCCTCAATGGGGGGCACCGGCGGTGCATCTCAACCCGTACCGGTGGACGGCCCCTCATGTCGACAATGAGTGGAGGAGACCGCCTCGCTCAGACGAGTCCAGAAGTCTTCCACCGGAGGAGACAAGATCCAGATATCCTGTCACCGAACGAGACAGGATCCAGATATCCCCCGCCGGAGGAGCCGGGATCCAGATATCTGTCCCCGACCCAGACAGGATCCAGATATCTGTCCACCTGACCCAGACAGGATCCAGATATCTGTCCCCAACCCAGACAGGATCCAGATATCTGTCCCCGACCCAGACAGGATCCAGATATCTGTCCCCGACCCAGACAGGATCCAGATATCCCCCACCGGAGCACGAGAGGAGGCCGCCGTCCCGTCTGCCGGAGGACAGACGGAGAGATCCTGCTCCTCCTCCGTCCCTCCCTCGTTACTCCGCACGCTGGGCCAGCGAGTCCAACGGCCACGACAGACGAGACGAGGAGTGGGCCGCTCCCAGATCGAGACACCCCTCCTCCACGCAAACCCACAGACACAGAGTCGACCCCTTCGACGATTGCTAGCGTCTCGTTGTTAGCTTCATCACACTTCTTTATGGGACATTAATGGGACATTCTGAGTTGAATTCTCCTGCGGTGATCATTCTACATGCTTAGAGACAGGAAAGGGGTTTTAAAATCCAAGCTTAGGTTCTAAGGGTGTCACGATTTGACATTTTATAGCGAAAAAAGCTCAGGATTAGCTTTTCATTTCGAATTCAAAAGCAGGATTGGTGATTTCCCCCCTTATTTCTCTCTCTCTATTTTCGCCTGCTTGGTAGCATATGGCTAAAGACAGGGTACCTAACATTAGCTTATGGGTAGACAGTGAGTAGCATTACAGCCAGTTATCTTAAAAGCTGGAGATACACCGGAGGCTGAGAGCCGCTGTGTGACGCTTGGTTTACAGCTTCATCAGACAGCTGAGAGCATCGCTGCACAGACTTCTCTCATCGATGGGAAATTCTGGGTTGGATTCAAATCTATTTCCATTTTGTCGATCGAAAATCAGAAGCAGGATCGGCGATTACCCTAGTATTTTTATTCTCCAAAGACACATGGTAACGTTAGCTTGGCGGTAGCCTGCAGCTAAAGACACATGGCAATGTTAGCTTGGCGGTAGCCTGCAGCTAAAGACACATGGTAACGTTAGCTTGGCGGTAGCCTGCAGCTAAAGACACATGGTAACGTTAGCTTGGCGGTAGCCTGCAGCTGAAGACACATGGTAACGTTAGCTTCGCGGTAGCCTGCAGCTAAAGACACATGGTAACGTTAGCTTGGCGGTAGCCTGCAGCTAAAGACACATGGTAATGTTAGCTTGGCGGTAGCCTGCAGCTAAAGACACATGGTAATGTTAGCTTGGCGGTAGCCTGCAGCTAAAGACACATGGTAACGTTAGCTTGGCGGTAGCCTGCAGCTAAAGACACATGGTAACGTTAGCTTGGAGGTAGCCTGCAGCTAAAGACACATGCAGCCTGCAGCTAAAGACACATGGTAACGTTAGCTTGGCGGTAGCCTGCAGCTAAAGACACATGGTAACGTTAGCTTGGCGGTAGCCTGCAGCTAAAGACACATGGTAACGTTAGCTTGGCGGTAGTCTGCAGCTAAAGACACATGGTAACGTTAGCTTGGCGGTAGCCTGCAGCTAAAGACACATGGTAACGTTAGCTTGGCGGCTCCACCGGGCCTCCATGGTGTATTCATGTGCACCTTGTTAAACTAATGGTGCAATCACTCGCAACTTACAAACGCTGAGGAACTCAAACTGTTGTAATATACCCCTCTGCCTTCTAGTGTCTTTGGTTTTTCTTGTGGCACTTTAGCCCAAAAATGTTTTAAATTGAAAATTGAATGGCCGTGACCCCGTAATGGGTTTACGTGTTTTTATACTGAAAGAGTTTTTAGTTGTTGGAGTTGTAGAGCCAATCCAGAGCCGATCTTATTGTTAGTATTGGCTTATATTAATGGATCGGTTTCAGCACAAATGATCCTTTCTTTGCTGAACTCTGGTGTGTTTATTTCTCCCAACGTGCGGGTGTTGCAGCGTTGCTGCGTTGTTAAGACAGCCGGTTCTACGGCGAAGCGTCTCTATAATTTACAGATAGAGCAGGTCTACACCGCTCTATAATTTACAGATAGAGCAGGTCTAGACCACTCTATAATTTACAGATAGAGCAGGTCTAGACCACTCTATAATTTACAGATAGAGCAGGTCTAGACCTCTCTATAATTTACAGATAGAGCAGGTCTAGACCTCTCTATAATTTACAGATAGAGCAGGTCTAGACCACTCTATAATTTACAGATAGAGCAGGTCTAGACCACTCTATAATTTACAGATAGAGCAGGTCTAGACCACTCTATAATTTACAGATAGAGAGGTCTAGACTGCTCTATAATTCAGTTTCAGCACAGATGATCCTTTCTTTGCTGAACTCTGAACTCTCACTGCGCATGAGAGCGAAAAATTAGAGTGTGAATGTGAGAAATGAACTGAGACGCGAGCTGGCTACGATGAAAAGCTAAAAAAAAGACCCAAAGCTCGAGTTTGGTCCCGTCATTTAGTTGCGATCTCTACGTGCCTCGTTGTGTGATGAATGACGATTCTTCGCTGCAGAGAGAAGAACTGTTGACGTGTTCATGTCGCGTTTTTAGTTTTTATTGGACTCATATTTTATGTATTTTATTTAATTTAACTCCAGCGGCTTCTTCTCACCCACAGGTTTACTCTTTTTGTCAGATTTCATTCTCCTCCGTGCAAACAGAACTTCTACAAATGACTGTTTTCATTAATGATTCATCTGTTGGCTCTTTTCTCAATGAGTGGATTAGTTGCTCTTTTTATAAAATGGCAGACAATGTCAAAACATCAGTTTCACCGAGTTTTTAAATGTCCTATGAAGTCCTATGAATCACAACGACTCAAATATTAAGCAGGTATCTGCATCTGGGACCAGAGTGTAATGTGAAACATCTTTGTTTAAAATTTACTTATCAATTAACTGTTTGTGACAATTATTGACTATTAATTCTAGCCTGACGTCGTACTACTCAGAATACACACGCTCTATAATTTACAGATAGAGCAGGTCTAGACCGCTCTATAATTTACAGATAGAGCAGATCTAGACCGCTCTATAATTTACAGATAGAGCAGGTCTAGACCGCTCTATAATTTACAGATAGAGCAGGTCTAGACCGCTCTATAATTTACAGATAGAGCAGGTCTAGACCGCTCTATAATTTACAGATAGAGCAGGTCTAGACCGCTCTATAATTTACAGATAGAGCAGGTCTACAGCGCTCTATAATTTACAGATAGAGCAGGTCTAGACCGCTCTATAACTTACAGATAGAGCAGGTCTAGACCCCTCTATAATTTACAGGTAGAGCAGGTCTAGACCGCTCTATAATTTACAGATAGAGCAGGTCTAGACCGCTCTATAATTTACAGATAGAGCAGGTCTAGACCGCTCTATAATTTACAGGTAGAGCAGGTCTAGATCGCTCTATAATTTACAGATAGAGCAGGTCTAGACCACTCTATAATCTACAGATAGAGCAGGTCTAGACCTCTCAGATTAGTCCATCATCATATAAAGCCCCGCCCTGACAATCTGATTGGTCCAAACAGCTCTGGTTCGCTCCACAACGGATCAAGTCCAGACCCAACTTCCTGACCTCAAATGTTGTGGGCGGGGCTAAGTCCTTCTGGCATCCAGGCTGTATTGGTTCATCTTCGGGTACGGGACCAACCCCCAAATTCGAGCACAGAAACAAAAATTGCATCCTTCAGTCTGGACAGGAAGTGAGTGTAATTTAATCAAATGCTTTCAGACTCAAATATCAGCTGGTGCTCAGTCTCCCGTTTTAATTAAGACTCATAATGCTCTACATGTGATCTGTTGCTGATGTTAATTAACTGTAGTTACGTATTGTAACTCCAGATTCTACGAGTATAGGCGTAGCCCATAGAGGGTGAAGCTGATCTGAACCAATCAGCAGTTAGATCAGCTGAGAGGCCGGCTTGTTTCCCAGCATGCTCTGGGTCCACCTGGGACTGCAACTGCGCCGCCTGCGTCTCAGACCTGCGGCCGCCTCGGTCACGTGAGGTCGTCGTTGACCACGGGTGCACGACGTCAGAGCGAGTCGGGATCAAGTCGGACACAGATCTACCCAGAATGCAACGGGCGGCGTGACCGGACCTCTCCAACGAGCCTAATCACTCCATCTGATGTCTGAAGTGGATAATAAAAAAACACGTCAACATACTTTTGGAGTACCACAACTACACATATCCTCTACAACTGTGTAATATTGCCCCCCCCCCACCAGAGATTTACGCCCGTGCAGAATGCAGAACATCGGGTCTGATGTTCAAAATTGATTTTGCTCAAAAATTGAGATCTCCACCCCCCCCCCCCCCTTTAATGTGCAAACAGTCTTTACTACAGTCAGTGAGTAGTAGTATTTATATTTATAAGTTTTATGACCCACGTTACAAAATAGCAAAAAAATAAAAAGGTAGGTAAATGTACATATACTATATATATTTATATACATGTGTATATATATACAGTATATAGATATAGATGTGTATGTATATATATGTGTGTGTATGTGTATATATATTATATATGTACACTATGTATGTATATAAGCATGTATATATGCGTGTGTATTTATGTATATATATATACTGTATATATGTGTGTATATATATGTATGTATATATGCCTGTGTGTGCGTATAGGTAAATATGTATGTGTGTATTTATGTGTAAGTATATACATGTATGTACAGTATGTGTGTGTATGTATATATATTACATATGTACACTGTATATATACATGTATATATGTGTCCCAGATGATTGCAGATGGCATCCAATGAGAAAAAGAGAGTTTATATAAACACAAAGGCAAACAGGACGTGGCAGTGCAGTTGAGCAGATGTCCACAGAGAGACGCTGTTGTCCTGTGAGAGTTTCCTCTCCGGTCTGATCCTCCCTCTGATCCAGTAACACACACTGTCTCCGCCAGGTCATGCATGCAAGTTCATCATAAAGACGAGAGTCGGGGGGTTAAGGACCAGAAGAGTCTGATAGAGACGGGCCTTCGGTGTGTCTCCAGAGGAGCTTTCTGGAAGATAAAGCCGACGCGTCCGTTCAGACACGCTGAGATCAGACGTCTCCTCTCTGGGTGTCTCTGCAGGACGTCCACGTGGTGGACCTCCTCGAGACGACTTTATCTCTGGAGAGGACACAGAGAGGTGTTAATGTCGTTAGAGAGCCCAGGTCTACTTCTAGTCCAGGACACACACACACACACACACACACAGACACACACGCACAGAGACACACACACATACACACAGAAACACACAAACACACACACACACAGACACACACAGACAGACACACACACAGACACACACACACACAGACACATACACACACAGAAACACACACACACACAGAAACACACACAGAAACACACAAACACAGACACACACACATACATACATACATACATACAGAAACACACACACACACAGAAACACAGACGCACACACACACACACAGAAACACAGACGCACACACACACACGCACAGAGACGCACACACACACGCACACAAACACACGCACAGAGAGACACACAGACACACGCACACACATACAGAAACACAAACACACACGCACACACATACAGAAACACAAACACACACGCACTCACACATACAGAAACACACGCACAGAGAGACACACAGACACATACTGTACATACATACATACAGAAACACACACAGACACACACACACACAGAGACGCACACACATACATACATACAGAAACACACACACACACACAGAGACACACACACACACATACATACATACAGAAACACACACACACACACAGAGAAACACTCCCTTTATCTGCAGTCGTTAGCGTTAGCATATGTAGGCTTCTGTTAAAATGCAATATTTCCCTCTGGGCTCTGGTTTCCATAGCAACTCGACCTTTATTATGTTGTTACCTGTTATTTAGTGTTAAGTTTCTGTAGTTGTGTGTTAGGTGACTTAGGTTCACTTATTATATATTTAATTACTTTAAAATGTGAATTATGTTTAAATAATAATTTTCAGTTAAAAAACTCTATTAAAGAGCATTTTTTTGCTCCTGCTTGTACTTTCGACCCCCCCTCTGCCCCCCCCCCCCCTTGTGCCCCCCCCCCCTTGAAGACATGAATGTGATTGGACAGTGTGAGGCAGTGATGATGATGGATGGTGGCGTCTCTGTCTCTCTACACAGCTCTGACTGCTCACAGTGACTGGTCCTCTGCCCTACTGTGTGTGTGTGTGTGTGTGTGTGTGTGTGTGTGTGTGCGTGCGTTCAAACTTTCCTTGTGGGATTGTTATCTAAAGCTCTCGAGTGTCTTTGAAAGACTTCATTTCCGAGGTGATCTGTCGGAGTGGACGTACTCTCTCATCGCCGTCTCTGTCTCCACGGCGTTGCTACTACACCACAGATACACACATATACACACAGATACACATATACACACATATACACAGATACACACATATACACAGATACACACAGATACACACAGATACACACATATACACATATACACACATATACACATATACACACATATACACAGATACACACATATACACACATATACACACAGATACACACATATACACAGATACACACATATACACACACATATACACACAGATACACACAGATACACAGATACACACATATACACACATATACACACATATACACACAGATACACACAGATACACACATATACACACAGATACACACATATACACAGATACACGCAGATACACGCATATACACATATACACACATTTACACACAGATACACACAGATACACAGATACACACATATACACAGATACACACATATACACAGATACACACATATACACAGATACACACATATACACAGATACACACAGATACACACATATACACACAGATACACACAGATACACACATATACACACAGATACACACATATACACAGATATACACAGATACACACATATACACAGATACACACATATACACAGATACACACAGATACACACATATACACACATTTACACACAGATACACACAGATACACGCATATGCACACATATACACACATATACACACAGATACACGCAGATACACACATATACACACAGGTACACGCATATACACGCATATACACACATATACACGCATATACACACATATACACACATATACACACATATACACACAGATACACAGATACACGCATATACACACATATACACACAGATACACACATATACACAGATACACACAGATACACACAGATACACGCATATACACCACAGATACACACATATACACACAGATACACACATATACACACAGATACACGCATATACACCACAGATACACACAGATACACACATATACACACAGATACACACATATACACACAGATACACACATATACACCACAGATACACGCATATACACACAGATACACACATATACACAGATACACACATATACACACATATACACACATATACACACAGATACACACAGATACATGCATATACACACATATACACAGATACACACAGATACACGCAGATACACACATATACACACAGGTACACACATATACACGCATATACACACATATACACGCATATACACACATATACACACATACACACATATACACACATATACACACAGATACACACATATACACACAGATACACACATACACACATATACACACATATACACACAGATACACGCATATACACACATATACACACATACACACATATACACACATATACACACAGATACACACATATACACACAGATACACGCATATACACCACAGATACACACAGATACACACATATACACACACACACACATATACACACAGATACACACAGATACACGCATATACACACAGATACACACATATACACACAGATACACGCATATACACCACAGATACACGCATATACACACATATACACAGATACACACATATACACACATATACACACAGATACACAGATATACACATATACACAGATACACACATATACACACAGATACACACATATACACACAGATACACGCATATACACCACAGATACACGCATATACACACAGATACACACATATACACAGATACACACATATACACACATATACACACAGATACACATATACACACAGATACACACAGATACACGTATATACACCACAGATACACACATATACACCACAGATACACACATATACACACAGATACACGCATATACACACAGATACACACATATACACACAGATATACACATATACACACAGATACACACAGATACACAGATACACACAGATACACACATATACACCACAGATGCACACATATACACACAGATACACACATATACACACAGATACACGCATATACAGTAACATGCGCTATTGAAATCAACTGATTCATGGCTACACCTCATTATCTCCTACCAGTGTGTCTCCGTGTGGACTTCGTCCTCAGACGTCCCACCAATCAGTCCCAGAACGTCCCAGTTAGAGGACACGCCCTCAACATCTTCTCTATTAATCTCTACAATCATTCCTCTAAAGAACCGAGCAGACCGTCCACATGTTCTCCAACAACCACGCCGAAGAACACAGAAGAACTTTTTGAATGCAATTAACTTCAGTTGGTAGAGTAACAGCATGTGAGACGGAGTCTGCTGGACCTGGGCCTGGGCCTGGACCTGGACCTGGACTTGGGCCTGGGCATGGACATGGACATGGACCTAGGCCTGGGCCTGGACCTGGGCCTGGACCTGGACCTGGGCCTGGGCCTGGGCCTGGACCTGGACTTGGGCCTGGGCATGGACATGGACCTAGGCCTGGGCCTGGACCTGGGCCTGGACCTGGACCTGGACCTGGACCTGGGCCTGGGCCTGGGCCTGGACCTGGGCCTGGGCCTGGACCTGGGCCTGGACCTGGACCTGGGCCTGGGCCTGGGCCTGGACCTGGGCCTGGGCCTGGACCTGGGCCTGGACCTAGGCCTGGGCCTGGACCTGGACCTGGACCTGGACCTGGACCTGGACCTGGGCCTGGGCCTGGGCCTGGACCTGGGCCTGGACCTGGACCTGGCCGAGAGATGTGACCCATGGCCAGATATCATAGTTCATAAAAATTCAGCACAGAGCTGGATCCGTTCATAATGAGTCAGCCGTCTCTCTGTGAGTACGTCCATTGCGCCCCCCCTCTCTCTCTCCCTCTCTCCCTCTCTCCCCTCCCTCTCTCCCCCCGGTTAACTCTCAGGATTATATTATATTAATATATAATATATATATATTTCATATTGTATGTTTCCTGTTTGTTGGTGCAATGAAGCGCATCATGTATTCTTGTTTATCTGTGTGTGTGTGTGTGTGTGTGTGTGTGTGTGTGAGTGCGTGTGTGTGTGTGTGTGTGTGTGAGTGCGTGTGTGTGTGTGTGTGTGTGAGTGCGTGTGTGTGTGAGTGCGTGTGTGTGTGTGTGTGTGTGTGTGTGTGTGTGAGTGCGTGTGTGTGTGTGTGTGTGTGAGTGCGTGTGTGTGTGTGTGTGTGTGTGTGTGTGAGTGCGTGTGTGTGTGTGTGTGTGTGTGAGTGCGTGTGTGTGTGTGTGTGTGAGTGCGTGTGTGTGTGTGTGTGTGTGTGTGTGTGTGAGTGCGTGTGTGTGTGTGTGTGTGTGTGTGTGTGTGTGTGTGTGTGTGTGTGTGTGTGTGTGTGTGTGTGTGTGTGTGTGTGTGTGAGTGCGTGTGTGTGTGTGTGTGTGTGTGAGTGCGTGTGTGTGTGTGTGTGTGAGTGCGTGTGTGTGTGTGTGTGTGTGTGTGTGAGTGCGTGTGTGTGTGTGTGTGTGTGTGTGTGAGTGCGTGTGTGTGTGTGTGTGTGAGTGCGTGTGTGTGTGTGAGTGCGTGTGTGTGTGTGTGTGTGTGTGTGTGTAAGAAGCCAACATACATGAGTGTATCTTTCTGTGTGCAGTCGTATTAATTTTACGCAAAAAAGGGCCAAAGAACCTTTAATTAGACTCAAACTGGGACTATCTCATCCATCTCCTAATTCAGGATCACTCTTAATTATCCGCTGCTGTGTGTGTGTGTGTGTGTGTGTGTGTGTGTGTGTTCCAATAAGCAGTCCAAAGGGTAGATAAACACACGCTTTACCGCACACGACTGGAATTATTCATGATCTGTCACAACGGATTCTCCACCGCACACGCAATACAAATAATTGAAATAACGATGTTAGAATACACACACACACACAGGCAGACACACACAGGTAGACACACACACAGGTAGACAGACACACACACACACACACACAGACAGACACACACACACACACACACGCACACACACACAGGTAGACACACACACACACACACACACACAGGTAGACACACACACACACACACACACACAGGCAGACACACACAGGTAGACACACACAGGTAGACAGACACACACACACACACACACACAGACAGACACACACACACACACACACACACACACACAGACAGACACACACACACACACACGCACACACACACAGGTAGACACACACACACACACACACACACAGACAGACACACACACACACACACACACACACACAGACAGACACACACACACACACACGCACACACACACAGGTAGACACACACACACACACACACACACACACACACACACACACGCACACACACACACACACACACACACACACACACACACACACACACACACACACACACACACACACACACACGCACACACAGACAGACACACACACACACGCACACACACACAGGTAGACACACACACACAC
>CM057252.1:1492167-1494667 GCA_029931835.1 Etheostoma nigrum
GTCAAACCTGGTGAAGAACTACAGGAAACGTTTGACCTCTGGAACTGCAAACAAAGGCTACTGGACCAAATATTAACATTGATTTTCTCAGGTGGTCAAATACTTATTTGCAGCTGTATCATACAAATAAATAGTTAAAAAATCATACATTGTGATTTCTGGATGTTTTTTTAGATTATGTCTCTCACAGTGGACATGCACCTACGAGGACAATTTCAGACCCTCCATGATTTCTAAGTGGGAGAACTTGCAAAATAGCAGCGTGTTCAAATACTTATTTTCCTCAGTGTATATATATATATATAGATATACATATATATATATCTATATATATATATATATTTGGCTGTGAGGAGTTCAGGGACACCGAGTCGGGTCATGTCGGATCCCATCTCCTGATACACAGCTCCATCATCTGCTGCACTCTGATTGGCTGCCAGCTGCTTATTCCTGTCTGCTGTCCGTGCAGGTGAGCCGGTGATCTTCACAGGCTGGAGGGAGGGAGGGAGGGAGGGGGAGGAGGGGGGGGGGGGGGGGGAGTTAAATTTGACCGACTTGGCCGTCTCCTACCTCCAGGCAGCCGGTGTCTGATTTGACTCGTCTATTTCTGGCGTTCGGCGTCCCAAGGACATGTTGTGAGAGAGAGAGAGAGTGAGAAAGAGAGAGAGAGAGAGCGAAAGAACGACAGAGTTTTAGAGAAAGTTACCAGATCTGGGCGTGTCCGGGCTGCGTTCTGGTTTTGGTTCCGTCCTCTCCGTCCCCTCTGTCCTCTGTCCTCTGCCGTGCACCGTCCCACGCCGGGAGCGTCTCTGAAGCAGAGCGGCTGGCTGTCCCTCTCTCTCTCTCTCTCTCTCACTCTGTGTCTCTCTCTCTCTCACTCTGTCTCTCTCTCCCTCTCTCTCTCTCTCTCACTCTGTGTCTCTCTCTTTCTCTGTGTCTTTGTCTCTCTCTCCCTCTCTCTCTCTCTCTCACTCTGTGTCTCTCTCTTTCTCTGTGTCTTTGTCTCTCTCTCCCTCTCTCTCGTCCCCCCTCTCTGTCTCTCTCTCTCTCTCTGTGTCTCCCTCTTTCTCTGTGTCTTTGTCTCTCTCTCCCTCTCTCCCGTCCCCCTCTCTGTCTCTCTTCCTCTCTCTCGTCCCCCCTCTCTCTCTCTCTCCCTCTCTCCCTCTCTCTCGTCCCCCCTCTCTGTCTCTCTCTCTCTCTGTGTCTCCCTCTTTCTCTGTGTCTTTGTCTCTCTCTCCCTCTCTCCCGTCCCCCCTCTCTGTCTCTCTCTTCCTCTCTCTCGTCCCTCCCTCTCTGTCTCTCTCTCTCTCTCTCTGTGTCTCCCTCTTTCTCTGTGTCTTTGTCTCTCTCTCCCTCTCTCCCGTCCCCCCTCTCTGTCTCTCTTCCTCTCTCTCGTCCCCCCTCTCTCTCTCTCTCCCTCTCTCCCTCCCCCTCTCTCCCTCTCTCTCTCTCCCTCTCTCTCTCCCTCCCTTCCTCCCCCTCTCCCCCTCTCTCTCTCCCTCCCTCCCTCCCCCTCTCCCCCTCTCCCTCTCTTTCTCCCCCTCTCCCTCCCTCCCTTCCTCCCCCTCTCCCCCTCTCCCTCTCTTTCTCCCCCTCTCCCTCCCTCCCCTTCCTCCCCCTCTCCCCCTCTCTCTCTCTCTCTCCCTCCCTCCCTCCCCCTCTCCCTCTCTTTCTCCCCCCTCTCCCCCTCTCCCTCCCTGTCTGCCGGTCTGGAAGACGCCGGAACCTCGTTTACAGCGAGGAGTGCTCATAATGACCTGAGATTGTCTCTAATGGTTCATAAATGCCTCGTCTCCTCCTCTCCGCCGACGTCTCATTCTGGCAAGAACTGTGTGTGTGTGTCCATGTAGTTTATACACACACATCCATACTGTGCATATTCTCTAATCACACACACACACACACACACACACACACACACACAGCAGCTGTAACAGTTGACTTTAACACCTCAGACTAAGTTAGATACTAACACACAGGAGAGGAGACCCTGAGATGTGTCCTCCAGTGGAACCAAATCATTCTCTCCCTTTCATTTAGTTTTTCATTGATGCAAAATATCAAGAACAAGATGTTCGGCTGAGTAAAAACCGACATCAGGAACAGAAGACTGAAAGCTCTTCCAGATGTCTCTCCCTGAGTAGAGACAGATCCAGAGCTACAGGAGGGAAGATAATGTCTCAGGTACTGACCCTTGTGTTGTCCTTCGTGTCCCGGGGACTTGTTGATTTTATTTATATTTTGTCTTAGCGTGGCGTTGTGCTTCGGGGGTCCCTGGGGTCTTTTTCACTTCATGTCAACTGCTGTCGTGGTCTTGCCCTTCTGGTATCGGAGACCCTTGTTTATTTTTGTGCGATTATACGTATGTTCCACCACAATCCCGGCTCGTCCATCGGGTCCCAGGGGACAAGATCAAAGTAGTGGGATACACGTTCGAGTGCAGGACGGGTCTCTGGGACCCCGGAGGACGAGATGAGGGTAGTGGGATACATGTTCGAGT
>CM057252.1:1499667-1519667 GCA_029931835.1 Etheostoma nigrum
ATTTATCTCCCAGGTCTTTCCATAAAGAGCAGGTCTAGACCGGACTCTGGGATGTTATTTATCTCCCAGGTCTTTCCATAAAGAGCAGGTCATCCTCCACTTAGGAGGTTCTCATCATCAGACAGACTCCACTACTCCTGTGGGCCTCTGCGACTCCGCTCATAGGAAAACATATGTTGTATGTCTTGTGTGTGTGTGTGTGTGTTTGTGTGTGTGTCTGTGTGTTTGTTTGTGTGTTTGTGTGTCTGTGTGTTTGTTTGTGTGTCTGTGTGTGTGTGTTCTTCAGGCAAAACAGACGGCTGACAGAGAAGGAGGAGGTTTGATGAGCAACTGTCAGCAGGAGATTGTGTTTTTGGCTTAGATCACTCTGTGTGTGAGTGTGAGTGTGAGTGCGTGCGTGTGTGTGCGTGTGTGTGTGTGTGTTAGTGTGCGTGTGTGTGTGTGTGTGTGTGTGTCGGCACGTATGATTTTGTTCATTCCCTCTCCTGTGAGCTCATGCCAAAATAAGCTCATTACCATCACAGAAGCCAAGGATGGAATTTGGAAATTCATTAGCTCGCCGATTTGCATAGTCTCGCTTTCAACCGCGTGTGTGTGTGTGCATGCATGCATGTGCATACGTGCATGTGCATACGTGCATGTGCGTGCGTGCTTGCATGCGTGCGTGCGTGTGTGTGCATGTTTGTGCGTGCGTGTGTGTGTGTGCGTGCGTATTTGTGCGTGTGTGCGTGTGTGTTTGTACGTGCATGTGCGTGCGTGTTTGTGCATACGTGCATGCATGTGCGTGTGTGTGCTTGCGTGTTTGTGCGTGTGCGTGTTTGTGCATACGTGCGTGTGCGTGCTTGCGTGTTTGTGCGTGTGTGCGTGTGTGTTTGTGCATACGTGCGTGCATGTGCGTGTTTGTGCGTGTGTGTTTGTGCGTGCGTGTTTGAGCGTGCGTGTTTGTGCATACGTGCTTTTGTGTGTGTGCGTGCGTGTTTGTGCATACGTGCTTGTGTGTGTGTGCGTGCGTGTTTGTGCATACGTGCTTTTGTGTGTGTGCGTGCGTGTTTGTGCATACGTGCTTGTGTGTGTGTGTGTGCGTGTTTGTGCATACGTGCATGCATGTGCGTGTGTGTGCTTGCGTGTTTGTGCGTGTTTGTGCGTGTGCGTGTTTGTGCATACGTGCGTGTGCGTGCTTGCGTGTTTGTGCATACGTGCGTGCATGTGCGTGTTTGTGCGTGCGTGTTTGTGCGTGTGTGTTTGTGCGTGTGTGTTTGTGCGTGCGTGTTTGTGCATACGTGCGTGCATGTGCGTGTTTGTGCGTGTGTGTTTGTGCGTGCGTGCGTGTTTGTGCGTGTGTGTTTGTGCGTGTGTGTGTGTTTGTGCATGTGTGTTTGTGCGTGTGTGTTTGTGCGTGTGTGTTTGTGCATACGTGCTTTTGTGTGTGTGCGTGCGTGTTTGTGCGTACGTGCTTGTGTATACGTGTGTGCATGTGCGTGTTTGTGCATGTGTGTTCGTGCATGCGCGTGTGTTTGTGCGTGTGTGTTTGTGCGTGTGTGTGTGTGCATGCGTGCTTTTGTGCGTGTGCGTGCGTGTGTGTGCGTGCGTGTTTGTGCATACGTGTGTGCATGTGCGTGTTTGTGCGTGTGTGTTTGTGCGTGCGTGCGTGTTTGTGCGTGTGTGCGTGTTTGTGCGTGTGTGTTTGTGCGTGTGTGTTTGTGCATACGTGCTTTTGTGTGTGTGCGTGCGTGTTTGTGCGTGCGTGCTTGTGTGTGTGTGCTTGCGTGTTTGTGCGTGTGTGTTTGGCACTGCTCGCTGCAGGCGCTCCAGCCCTCTCCTACCTGCCCCCCCCCCCCCATACCTCCATACCCCCCCCCACTGAAGGTTTGATTCATGTTCAAAGAACTCATTCTGAGAAGCAGAGACGGACCATTACTGCAACAAAGGCATGACCGACAGGGAGAGAAGCTTTAATTGAGTTAAAATTGAGTTTCTGAATAGATCATTGTGTTAATTTTAGAATAAATATTCTTTCTTTGCAGGCAGAGTGCTCTCCAGCTCAGAGAGGCCAGATAGGAAATCTTTCTCATGACCCCCCCCATACCCCCATACCCCCCACCCCCACCTAGTACTTTTACTCAAGGTGTGTACTGAAGTACTTAGAGTATTTTCTTTTCATGTTACTTTCTACTTGTTCTACTGTTATTTCTACTAGAGAAATATTCTACTTTTTACTCATCTGACAGCTTGAGTTACTAGTTACTTTAGTTACTAGTTACTTTAGTTACTAGTTACTTTAGTTACTAGCAAATGAGGAAAATCCAACCTTTGAGGACACCAATTTTCTTTGTGAATGAATAATGTAACCCCCCCCCCCCCCCACCCCACCCATGTTAAAATACTCGGGGCATAAGTACACCCCACCCCCACCCCTCTATGTTAAATTCCCATAGAGGCAGATTTTTATTATTAAAGCCCAGTTATTACATGGAGCAGGATACTGATGAAGTTCCCTTGGCCTTTTGGATTTAAAATCCCCCCCCCTGTATTTTAACATAGAGGGGTGTATACTTATGTCCCCTGTATTATATATATATATATATATATATATAATACATATATATATGTATGTTACTGTAAATTTTATGTTAAATTTGTTACAGTGTGGATGTTCTTATTTCAGCAGAGGAACTTCCCCTCAACACTCTACAGAGAAGACATAATTTGGGGTTGTGGACAGCTGAGATTGGGCGTCCTGCGTCCCGATTGGCTGTCTGATGACGAGCACTCGCGGTCACATCAGCGGCGCTCCGCACTCGTCCCCCGTCTTCTACCGTCTTCTACCGTCTTCTACCGTCTTCTCTCGTTCTTCAACCCGGCGCCCCGCTCTGTTTTCTGACTTTAGATTCCTGCAAACCTGCAATCATCGCTGTCAGGAACACAATCTCGTTCTGCCACACACACACACACACACACACACACACACACACACACATACACATACACACACACATACACACACACAGCGTGAGCTACACTCACACAGCGTGAGCTAGGTAAGAGACACACACACACACACAGACACACACAAAGTTTGAGCTGCGCACACACACACACACACACACATACACACACACACAGTGTGAGTTACACAAGGTGCACATACACACAGACTCAGACACACACACTGCACACCCACCCACATACACACACACACACACACAGTGTGAGCTGCACACACACACACACACACACACACACACACACACACACACACACAGTGTGAGCTGCACACACACACACACACACACACACACACACACAGTGTGAGCTGCACACACAAACACACACACACACACACACACAGTGTGAGTTACACAAGGTGCACTTACACACACATACACACAGACTCAGACACACACACTGCACACCCACCCACATACACACACACACACACACACACAGTGTGAGCTGCACAAACACACACACACATACACACACACACACAGTGTGAGCTGCACAAACACACACACACACACACACACACAGGTGTCCGCTGGGTGAAATGGCAGCCATTGCTTTGAAAAGATGACTCAGCGAGACTCAATCCCTGTCGGCTGTCTCCGTCCCTCCCTCCTCTCTAAAGTCTTTTCTGTTTCTCTTGTTGTTTTGTACAGTTTAGTTTGTGTGTGTGTGTGTGTGTGTGTGTGTGAGTCACACAGTAAGACTAACTTCAAACACACATTTGCTGTAAACCTTTAGAAATTGGTCCTCATCAAAGGTCCATTGTGCAGGAATCTAGCGTCGACATCATATACGTGTCAGTATTCGCTGCGGTAGCCTTCACGCTTCAAAAAATCTCCTTTTTCTTTTTCTGGGTGAAGAAGAAGAAGACTCCTGTTGCTGGAAGTAGGATGTTGAATACGTGTGGTCGTCCGTGTTTCCTTCTCCTAACCTGCCGGGGCCGGGAAGCAATGATACCCGGTAGCAGCATTAGCAACATTAGCAGCATTTGCAGCATTAGCAGCATTTGCAGCATTAGCAGAATTAGCAACATTAGCAGCATTAGCAGCATTAGCAGCATTAGCAGCATTAGCAGCATTAGCAACATTAGCGGCATTAGCGGCATTAGCAACATTAGCAGCATTAGCAGCATTAGCAGCATTAGCGACATTAGCAGCATTAGCAACATTAGCAGCATTAGCAGCATTAGCAGCATTAGCGGCATTAGCAGCATTAGCGGCATTAGCAGCATTAGCAGCATTAGCGACATTAGCAGCATTAGCAGCATTAGCAGCATTAGCAGCATTAGCAGCATTAGCAACATTAGCGGCATTAGCGGCATTAGCAGAATTAGCAGCATTAGCAGCATTAGCAGCATTAGCAGCATTAGCAACATTAGCGGCATTAGCGGCATTAGCAACATTAGCAGCATTAGCAGCATTAGCAGCATTAGCGACATTAGCAGCATTAGCAACATTAGCAGCATTAGCAGCATTAGCAGCATTAGCAACATTAGCGGCATTAGCAGCATTAGCAGCATTAGCGACATTAGCAGCATTAGCAGCATTAGCAGCATTAGCAGCATTAGCAACATTAGCAGCATTAGCAGCATTAGCAGCATTAGCGGCATTAGATTAGATTCAACTTTATCAATTGAATCAGCTGTTTAGAGACACTTATTTATGCACTTAATAATACACTTAATATATATTATATGTATTTATATATAGATTAGATTTGATTAGATTAGATTAGATTTAATTTTATTGTCATTACACAGGTACAAGGCAACGAAATACAGTTTGGTTCTAACCAGAAGTGCAGTAGCAGCAGGTGCAAGATATACAATGGTTCCATAAGTGCAGGACATGGATATGTACTGAATAAATATAGAAATGAATACTATTATAAACAGAATTTTACAAGCAGCATTAGCAACATTAGCAACATTAGCAGCATTAGCAACATTAGCAGCATTAGCGGCATTAGCGGCATTAGCAGCATTAGCAACATTAGCAGCATTAGCAACATTAGCGGCATTAGCAGCATTAGTGGCATTAGCAGCATTAGCAACATTAGCAGCATTAGCAGCATTAGCAGCATTAGCAGCATAGCATCACCTGTGAGTTCATCATGTGACAGAGAGAACGTGAAAGGAGCAGTACGTCCTGTATGTCCCTCACCGGCTACCGTAGTTCAAGATAAAGCATGAAGATGGAGCGTCTACCCAGCTCATGGGAATGCAGATGTGAAATGCCAAGCCAATAAGAATACTTGGACTTGGACTAATAATCTCTTGAGTCTATCAAAGTGAAACTATAAAAGGCTTTGCTGTGAATTTGTAAAAAATTGGGACTAATAATGACTCAGTTCAGACGGGTTTCATGTTTTGTGTTTCTTGTGGGACTTGTGCCTGCGTCCATCCGGGTAGGTCAGAGGACCACGAAGAGGATATCAAGGGCACGGACACACACACACACACACACACACACACACACACACACACACACACACACACACACACACACACACACACACAAATACAGACATATATTTCCAGTACACGCACAGGAGGGACAGTAAAGGCCACGCTGCAGCAGATGTTGATGACTGTTCATGATGAATTGTTCAGCACAATGTGGTGGCATATGTTTGCGTGTGTGTGTGTGTCTGTGTGTGTGTGTGTGTGTGTGTGTGTGTGTGTGTGTCGTGTGTGTGTGTGTGTGTGTGTGTGTGTGTGTGTGTGTGTGTGTGTGTGTGTGTGTGTGTGTGTGTGTCTGTGTGGGCGCTCTTGCATACATGCATAAGGGACCTTTTAGATGAGCTCCAGATCGAGTCCTCCCGCGGCCCCGTCCTTCTGTCTGCATTAGCGTTAATGGAGCTCCTTTAGTCACTGTGGAGGTGACGGAGAAGACAGAAAGGACAGAAAGAGGACAGAAGACAGGTAATCAGTACTCTGAATACAAGTTTTATCTGATTTGTGCGTGTGCTAATAAGACATTTGCGCCAGGCTTCGGCTCTTGGGAGAGTCGTGCAATCCTCAGGGAGCTGGTATTTTTGAGGAAATGAGTCTTGTCCTCATGTTGTCCTCATGTTGTCTTCATGTTGTCTTCATGTTGTCTTCATGTTGTCCTCATGTTGTCTTCATGTTGTCTTCATGTTGTCCTCATGTTGTCTTCATGTTGTCCTCATGTTGTCCTCATGTTGTCTTCATGTTGTCCTCATGTTGTCCTCATGTTTTCCTCATGTTGTCCTCATGTTGTCTTCATGTTGTCCTCATGTTGTCCTCATGTTGCCTTCATGTTTTCCTCATGTTGTCCTCATGTTGTCTTCATGTTGTCCTCATGTTGTCCTCATGTTGTCCTCATGTTGTCCTCATGTTGTCCTCATGTTATCCTCATGTTGCCTTCATGTTTTCCTCATGTTGTCCTCATGTTGTCCTCATGTTATCCTCATGTTGTCCTCATGTTGTCCTCATGTTGTCCTCATGTTATCCTCATGTTGTCCTCATGTTGCCTTCATGTTGTCCTCATGTTGTCCTCATGTTGTCCTCATGTTATCCTCATGTTGCCTTCATGTTTTCCTCATGTTGTCCTCATGTTGTCTTCATGTTGTCTTCATGTTGTCCTCATGTTGTCCTCATGTTGTCCTCATGTTGCCTTCATGTTTTCCTCATGTTGCCCTCATGTTGTCCTCATGTTGTCCTCATGTTGTCCTCATGTTGTCTTCATGTTATCTTCATGTTACTTAATGCTCCCTTTTGTTTCCTCTCAGCTCCATCACCTCCTGCTGCTCCCTGCATTACACACACACAAACACACAGACAGACACACACACACACACACACACACACACACACACACACACACACACACACCTCAGACTAGCGGCGCTCTAAACAACCTCGGCGAGGGAGTAATTGCTGCCGTTCCCTTCTTGCTTCTGTGTACTCTGTACTTGTTTACTTGTGATTGCAGTAGTGCATGCTAATGTGCTAATGTGCTAATATGCTAATGTCTTCCTCTGCGGGCGTTTCCCTCCGCCGCGCCGCCGTTTCTCATGATTGTTACACTTGGCAGCGGTAATTGAATAGTTATAATTGGCAAAACAGCAACAAAACCAACAACACCCACCCTGCGTGTGTGTCTGTGTGTGTGTGTGTGTGTGTGTTTGTGTGTCTGTGTCTGTGTGTGTGTCTGTGTGTGTCTGTGTGTGTGTGTGTCTGTGTCTGTGTCTGTGTGTGTGTGTGTGTGTCTGTGTCTACGTGTGTGTGTGTGTCTGTCTGCGCATGTGTGTGTGTCTGTGTCTGTGTGTGTGTGTCTGTATGTGTGTGTCTGTGTCTACGTGTGTGTGTGTGTGTGTCTGTCTGCGCATGTGTGTGTGTCTGTGTCTGCGTCTGTGTGTGTGTGTCTGTCTGTCTGTGTGTGTGTGTGTGTGAGTGTGTGTGTCAACATATGTGTGTGTGTGTCTAAGTGTGTGTCTGTGTCTGGGTCTGTGTGTGTGTGTGTCTGTCTAAGTGTGTGTGTGTGTGTGTGTCTGTCTACACATGTGTGTGTGTGTATAAGTGGGTCAGGCGTGTTTGTGCAGCAGTGTAGTTGATGTGACTGTGAGAGGAGGAACATGAATAAAACATGTCTGGCTGTACTTTGTAACGAGACAGTTCCAGTAACGAGCCCGGGTTTCCACTAATGAGTGATCTGGGAAATTATTCACACACACACACACACCACACGCACACCACACACACACACACACACACACACACACACACACACACACACACACACACACACACACACACACACAAACACACTGAAGTACTTCTGTAAACTGGTTTGTTCCTTGCAGGTTTGTGTGTTTTTCTAATTAGATCTATTTATACAGGACCTCATGTCAAAGGATATTTCTCCAATTAGCTTCCAAATGTTATTTTTTTACCAAATATTATTTATTTATTTTAGTCATCTCCATGGAAATATGTCAGCTGAAACACAATGTGTACAAACAGTAGCTTCATTCTTCTTCTTCTGTGTGTTATGTAAATCTAAGTTAGAGTCATATTATTTTAGTGAGAACTCATGAGTAACTACAGATAACTGATGTTAGGGAAATCTCTTCATGTTGTGTAACGCGTGTCTGGATATCGGCCGATGTATCGGAATATATCGGAATATCAGATGTTTAAATATCCAGATATTTGTATCAAGTCAAATCAAATACTATACCTAGTCATGGTCCTAGTCATGGTCCTAGTCATGGTCGTAGTCATGGTCGTAGTCATGGTCCTAGTTATGGTCGTAGTCATGGTCCTAGTTATGGTCCTAGTCATGGTCCTAGTCATGGTCCTAGTTATGGTCCTAGTCATGGTCCTAGTTATGGTCCTAGTTATGGTCCTAGTCATGGTCCTAGTTATGGTCCTAGTCATGGTCCTAGTCATGGTCCTAGTTATGGTCCTAGTCATGGTCCTAGTTATGGTCCTAGTCATGGTCCTAGTCATGGTCCTAGTCATGGTCCTAGTTATGGTCCTAGTCATGGTCCTAGTTATGGTCCTAGTCATGGTCCTAGTTATGGTCCTAGTCATGGTCCTAGTCATGGTCCAAGTCATGGTCCTAGTCATGGTCCTAGTTATGGTCCTAGTCATGGTCCTAGTTATGGTCCTAGTCATGGTCCTAGTCATGGTCCGTAGTCATGGTCGTAGTCATGGTCCTAGTTATGGTCCTAGTCATGGTCCTAGTTATGGTCCTAGTTATGGTCCTAGTCATGGTCCTAGTTATGGTCCTAGTCATGGTCCTAGTTATGGTCCTAGTTATGGTCCTAGTCATGGTCCTAGTTATGGTCCTAGTTATGGTCCTAGTCATGGTCCTAGTTATGGTCCTATTCATGGTCCTAGTTATGGTCCTAGTCATGGTCCTAGTCATGGTCCTAGTCATGGTCCTAGTCATGGTCCTAGTTATGGTCCTAGTTATGGTCCTAGTCATGGTCCTAGTTATGGTCCTAGTTATGGTCCTAGTTATGGTCCTAGTCATGGTCCTAGTCATGGTCCTAGTTATGGTCCTAGTCATGGTCCTAGTCATGGTCCTAGTTATGGTCCTAGTCATGGTCCTAGTCATGGTCCTAGTCATGGTCCTAGTTATGGTCCTAGTCATGGTGCTAGTTATGGTCCTAGTCATGGTCCTAGTCATGGTCCTAGTCATGGTCCTAGTCATGGTCCTAGTCATGGTCCTAGTCATGGTCCTAGTTATGGTCGTAGTCATGGTCCTAGTTATGGTCCTAGTCATGGTCCTAGTTATGGTCCTAGTCATGGTCCTAGTTATGGTCCTAGTCATGGTCGTAGTCATGGTCCTAGTTATGGTCCTAGTTATGGTCCTAGTCATGGTCCTAGTTATGGTCCTAGTTATGGTCCTAGTCATGGTCCTAGTTATGGTCCTAGTCATGGTCCTAGTCATGGTCCTAGTTATGGTCCTAGTCATGGTCCTAGTCATGGTCCTAGTTATGGTCCTAGTCATGGTCCTAGTTATGGTCCTAGTCATGGTCCTAGTCATGGTCCTAGTCATGGTCCTAGTCATGGTCCTAGTTATGGTCCTAGTCATGGTGCTAGTTATGGTCCTAGTCATGGTCCTAGTCATGGTCCTAGTCATGGTCCTAGTTATGGTCCTAGTCATGGTCCTAGTCATGGTCCTAGTTATGGTCCTAGTCATGGTCCTAGTCATGGTCCTAGTTATGGTCCTAGTCATGGTCCTAGTCATGGTCCTAGTCATGTCCTTAAGTCTTTGTCTTTCATCAGAAAAGTCTATTTTGTCAAATCTATTTTAAACATGATTGAGTTTATTAGGACTCGAGTCTGGTCTCGGCCTTGGACTCGGACTCGCTAGTATTTGGACTTGGACTTGTCTCGGTCTCGGCCACTGGTCTTGCCAGATATGGCTTTTGGGCTTTTGGTCTGGACCGAGTCCAGGTGTCTTTATTATGTTGATAATAATATTGGAGGGAAAGTGAAACCCAAAATGATTGTCTTGATACTGTCATGCATAAGACCTTTATTCCTGTCCTGGACTCGGCCTTGACTTGGACTTGAACCTTTTTTGACCCGGTCTTGTCTTGGTCTCAAACCTTTTTGGACTCGGCCTTGACTTGGACTCAAACCTTTTTGGACTCGGCCTTGACTTGGACTTGAACCTTTTTGGACTCGGCCTTGACTTGGACTTGAACCTTTTTGGACTTGGCCTTGACTTGGACTTGAACCTTTTTGGACTCGGCCTTGACTTGGACTTGAACCTTTTTGGACTTGGCCTTGACTTGGACTTGAACCTTTTTGGACTCGGCCTTCACTCGGACTCAAACCTTTTTGGACTCGGCCTTCACTCGGACTCAAACCTCTTTGGACTCGGTCTTGACTTGGACTCGACTAGTCCTGGTCTTGCACTTGTCTTGGACTCGACTAAGGTGGTCTTGACTACAGCCCTGGTTATTAGCATATTGTCTTGTGCCATTTAACTGGAAACCCTGCATATCCACTCATTAACCACATTCCTTCCCATTTATTCCTTCGCATTTATTCCGATATTTCTCTTTATTTATTTCCTTTTTAAGTTCTTTATGGATCTATCCTTGTCTCGAAGTTTACATCGTATGTTTCTGCGGGATCAGCCAGCGTGAAGGATGTCTATAATCTGATCGGCGGCTGGCGTTAGCCGCTGAACCGCATCAAAACTTATTACCAGAAAGATGAAAAATTTAAACTTTCTAATTGACTCTTAAAACGCTCAAAACGCGACAGATCTGCCTCCTTGCAGCTGAGAGAAGCTTCCATTGAAAATGAACCCGGTAACTTTAGACACTGGCCTCTCTCCTCTACAACCACATCATTGCACTGCTACCCCCCATCCGGCCTCAGTAAGATCATCCATGTCCTCAGCGCTACTTTCAAAGACCGCCCGGTCCAGATCTTGGAGCTCATCTTTCCGTCTCTCAATCGCGTCTTCTGTCATCTTTTTCACCGTGATTGTTTCCTTTTTGTGATCGCATTAGCCCTAAAATCGCTCGGGCTCTGGTAGTAGCCTGTATTTGTAGTCATGACGACTACATTTTTAATGCTTTCGTAGAAATGGCTCTTCCAGAACAACATTAAGCCCCTTGTGGATCATTGTGGGGAGAGTATTGAGTCCAGCTCTGGTAGAAACCCGCGTGTCTGAATGAAGTGCGTCTCCCGAGGCCGGGGACATTACACTGTGTTACAGTCATGCTCCAGTTTGCCTCAGATATGTATTTAACACACTCTTTTATAGAAAGAAGCTCAGAGGACTGACTCCCTCTCCACCCAGTCACTCACTTTATAACCTCTCTCCTTCATTAACAACATTGCTGGACTGATTTCAGGCAATAATCTATGAATTATTCATTGAAATGTTGCTGGGGCAGCTGCACCCGTCCCATTATTATCCGCATGAAAAATGTTTTCTTTCATGCAACTTTCCTGCTAAAGTAAGGGGACCAGATTTCTCAGATAAAATCCGGGGAGATTTTCAGCTCAGAAGCGTAAATACCTCCAAAACACGTCATGTTTTTAATTTTTGTAAAACTTAAAACGGGGACACTAGACCTAGAGCTGAGTATCGGATACAATATAAACTATTGAGGAAATATTTTCCTTTGACATTGATGCAGTATGAAACGAGATCGCTGCAGTCGGCAGCAGAGAAACAAGCTACAATGGAAGTTAATGGGATAATTGTCCAGCTTGTATTTACGTTCATAAAGTGCTCGTTTTGCTGCTGACAGACTCAGATTAATATTCTAAGTGTCTGATAACATTATGGAAAGGATTTCTAAGGAGGTCAACCTTTCTGTTAAAGATTAAGATCCTTTTTTAAAACATAAAAGTCCACCAGACTCCATGTAAATAATCAGTGATTTTAGCGTGTATAGAGCAGCATATCTCCACCAGACTCCATGTAAATAATCAGTGATTTTAGCATGTATAGAGCAGCATATCTCCACCAGACTCCATATAAATAATCAGTGATTTTAGCGTGTATAGAGCAGCATATCTCCACCAGACTCCATGTAAATAATCAGTGATTTTAGCGTGTATAGAGCAGCATATCTCCACCAGACTCCATGTAAATAATCACTACTTTTAGCGTGTATAGAGCAGCATATTTCCACCAGACTCCATGTAAATAATCACTACTTTTAGCATGTATAGAGCAGCATATCTCCACCAGACTCCATGTAAATAATCACTACTTTTAGCGTGTATAGAGCAGCATATCTCCACCAGACTCCATGTAAATAATCAGTGATTTTAGCGTGTATAGAGCAGCATATCTCCACCAGACTCCATGTAAATAATCACTACTTTTAGCGTGTATAGAGCAGCATATTTCCACCAGACTCCATGTAAATAATCACTACTTTTAGCATGTATAGAGCAGCATATCTCCACCAGACTCCATGTAAATAATCACTACTTTTAGCGTGTATAGAGCAGCATATCTCCACCAGACTCCATGTAAATAATCAGTGATTTTAGCGTGTATAGAGCAGCATATCTCCACCAGACTCCATGTAAATAATCACTACTTTTAGCGTGTATAGAGCAGCATATTTCCACCAGACTCCATGTAAATAATCACTACTTTTAGCATGTATAGAGCAGCATATCTCCACCAGACTCCATGTAAATAATCACTACTTTTAGCGTGTATAGAGCAGCATATCTCCACCAGACTCCATGTAAATAATCAGTGATTTTAGCGTGTATAGAGCAGCATATCTCCACCAGACTCCATGTAAATAATCAGTGATTTTAGCGTGTATAGAGCAGCATATCTCCACCAGACTCCATGTAAATAATCACTACTTTTAGCGTGTATAGAGCAGCATATTTCCAATAATCAGTGATTTTAGCGTGGTAAAATACGGCTTTCTAAAACATCTCTGAGCTCTGAGCAGCGCTGCTCGATCGGCTCCGTCTGGTCAGAGTTTTCTTTCTTTCATTCCAATTTTGGGTCTGTCAGTCACAGTGAAAACCGGGGACATTTCCAGGGACAGATCTAGGCAGGGACAGGTCACCAAAATCGGGGACTGTCCCCGGAAACCGGGGACGTCTGGTCACCCTATGCTAAAGCCTGTTCTAACAGCCATACAGCAGCTGTTCTAATATGACTATTACTTATGGTTTAATTAAAACATCCCACCTTCTTTTGGATGGGTTGTGAAGAAAAGAGGTTCATCGTTCACGTCCCCCTCGGGATGAACTTTAAGAACGTATGATTGCAGGAATCTGTAGTGATATCCTACATACTGTATTTGTGAATTCAGGTGAATGTTATGAACTAAGAAAGTTTCCCGGTGGAAACAGCAGTGCACAGAGAGCCGTGTGCAACACTGTGATTGGTGGTGGTGGGGGGGGGGTCGATACAGCATAGTATCGCAATATTTTCGCAATATTAATTCCTTCCCCCCAGACTGATAAGGACGCTTGCGTGCAAAATCCAGCAAGCATTAACTGATACGTGCCGGGTCCAGGATGCACGCCTAGTGACACTCATGACTCTTTCCAAGACAAGCCCGGGCCCTGTGGATTCAATTCTTCCTCAATTTATGTTGTGATAGGTAATAGAAAATGGCGAATAAGCACTTAACTAGGGGAGACAAGGATGATGGCACTGTATCGATACACAGGCGCCAAGTATCGATCTTTTATTATATATTATATATTATCCCTTGTGTTGTCCTCGGGTCAAACCGACCCGTTTCTAAGTGTTTGATATCAGAAATATGGATTTCTTTCAACCAAATTGCCCAAAAATAACATGGATGATTCCATACGACATTCTTCAGGTAAATTCATGATTACTTTCATTGGATTTTTTGGGTGTTTTATTTAATCTTATAGCATTTGAATTCTTTTCTATTGGTTTCCAAACCGTATCGGGACTAAACTTTGACATCTACCCATCTGAGATCCACTCAACATCCTCTGATCTTAACTATTAGTCAAAATAATTAATAATTTCTGCCTTTTTAACTAAAACTTTATGTATATTTTGATACAAATGAAGTTTGTTTACCATGAATTCCAAGAACAAGTGTAAAACCTGTTATTAGAGCTGGAAAAAGTGACAAATAGAGAGGCGAGAGGGACGAGAGAGCACAAGACTCCGGGAAAGGGAAGAAGTTGAGTTAGTAACATGCATTAATGGGATGAGGTTGCATACGTTGTTGTATTGACACTTCTCTTTGCTTCTTCCCTTTCATTCATATTACCTGCTGCGGTTAAGTTTGTAAATGTGCACCTGCATATTCATGTGTTGGTGTCCAAGTCAAGACCGAGTCCAAAGAGGTTTGAGTCTGAGTCAAGACCGAGCCCAAAGAGGTTCGAGTCCAAGTCAAGACCGAGTCCAAAGAGGTTCGAGTCTGAGTCAAGACCGAGTCCAAAGAGGTTCGAGTCTGAGTCAAGACCGAGTCCAAAGAGGTTCGAGTCTGAGTCAAGACCGAGTCCAAAGAGGTTCAAGTCCGAGTCAAGTTGAGTCCAAGACAAGTCCAAGACCAGGACTAGTCAAGTCCAAGTCAAGACCGAGTCAAAAGAGGTTTGAGTCCGAGACAAGACAGAGTCCGAAGAGGTTCAAGTCCGAGTCAAGTCGAGTCCAAGACCAGGACTAGTCGAGTCCAAGACAAGTCCAAGACCAGGACTAGTCGAGTCCAAGACAAGACCGAGTCCAAAAAAGTTTGAGTCTGAGTCAAGACCGAGTCCAGGAAAGAATAAAGGTCTTATGCATGACAGTATCAAGACAATCATTTTGGGTTTCACTTTCCCTCCAATATTATTATCAACATAATAAAGACACCTGGACTCGGTCCAGACCAAAAACCCAAATACTAGCAAGTCCGAGACAAGTCCGAGACCACAGAAAAACGGTCTTGAGTCCAAGACCGGACTTGAGTCCTGCAGCCCTGGTTGGTGTTGTCTTGGGTCTCTGCAGTCAGACTCCTGAGGGACTCCCAACTCATTTCCCTACTCAGTAAATTCAACCAACAGATGAATTTTTAATGTAACAAGAGATGAAATTCATTCTTTGGCGTCTCAGCCAGCGCAATAAGGTCACGTCTCCCTCTCTCGCTCTCTCATTGTGTGGAAACACATGCCGTATAAGTATATGTGGTCGAGCAAATCCCAGCTCTCAGCTTTATAAATATGTATTTAGAATACTACAGGCTCCATTTGTCTGCCCTACATTCAATTTATAACTGAGAATAATCTGAACTGTAAAATGTAATCCGTCTCATTCTCTGCTTTATGGAGTCTATTCACACGACTAACTGCTCCCAGTGCGGGGGGGGGGGGGGTAAGTAGACGTTAGGGGGTAACGGATCATTGTACATCAGGGCTGTAGTCAAGACCACCTTTGTTGAGTCCAAGACCAGGACTAGTCAAGTCCAATAAGGTTTGAGTCCAAGTCAAGACCGAGTCCAAAGAGGTTCGAGTCCAAGTCAAGACCAAGGACGTTTTCTTATGTTTTTGTCCCTTTTTTTAATGTTTGTCAATTTATTTGACGTTTTCAACACTACGTAACACTAACTTATTAACTTTAGCTTTACAGTTATTTTTGGAATTTATGGTCAATAAACCTCATTTATAGGAAATTAGACCTAATGTTTGAGTTAGAAAAGCAGAAATTAGGAATTATTGAGACTAAAATTAAAGGAATGGATGTTGATGATAATCACAGACTGGAATATGTCAACTTTTACTCAATACTATTTCAAAAACACTTCCATTTGTTTTACAATGCTATAAAATTGAATAAGACGCCCCAAAATTAATGAAAGTAGAGATTTGTACTTGGCAAAGAGCGTTGGGTGGAATCAATCATGTTATTTTGGGGAATTAAAAAGAACATTGATATAGGACAACATGAGGACAACATGAGGACAACATGAGGACAACATGAGGACAACATGGGGACAACATGAGGACAACATGAAGACAACATGGGGACAACATGGGGACAACATGAGGACAACATGGGGACAACATGAGGACAACATGAAGACAACATGGGGACAACATGGGGACAACATGGGGACACCATGGGGACAACATGAGGACAACATGAGGACAACATGGGGACAACATGGGGGCAACATGAGGACAACATGGGGACAACATGGGGGCAACATGAGGACAACATGGGGACAACATGGGGACAACATGAGGACAACATGAGGACAACATGGGGACAACATGAGGACAACATGAGGACAACATGGGGACAACATGAGGACAACATGAGGACAACATGAGGACAACATGAGGGCAACATGAGGACAACATGAGGACAACATGAGGGCAACATGAGGACAACATGAGGGCAACATGAGGACAACATGGGGGCAACATGAGGACAACATGGGGACAACATGGGGGCAACATGAGGACAACATGGGGACAACATGAGGACAACATGAAGACAACATGAGGACAACATGAAGACAACATGAGGACAACATGAAGACAACATGAGGACAACATGAAGACAACATGAAGACAACATGAGGACAACATGAGAACATCATGAGGACGACATGAGAACATCATGAAGACAACATGAGGACAACATGAAGACAACATGAGGACAACATGGGGACAACCTGAAGACAACATGAGGACAACATGAGGACAACATGAGGACAACATGAAGACAACATGAAGACAACATGAGGGATAAACTGTAGTGAATGGTCCAACCATCGTCTGTGCGGTTGTGTGTTTTTGTGTATTTCATTTCATCGCCGTATTTGTTACACTTTAAATTCACCTGAATGCGTGATTCATCACATGAATAATCCCAGAATTCATCACATTAACATAAACCTGCAGGACGCTGCTCCGTTTCTCGTGCTTTAGTGTCATGAATACTATTCTTGCAGCGATGTAATTACATTTGTGTCTCTCATTAAAAGCAAATGAGCGGTCTAGTTTGGTATTCTGAATAATGTAAATGCACTCAGTGACTCAGAAAGTACAGGCATAGGCATCCTGTGGGGGGGGGGGGAGTATAAAATGGTGGTTTAAGTAAAAGACTCGTTCATTTTAATTACCAGGCAGTCCATACAGTCCCAAAGCCCAGGAACTCTAACTCTGGGTCATAGTGTTTTCTATGTGTTTAATGCTAATAAATCACTTTCCTTATAATCTAGGTCACTCTGGAATTGGGCTACTTTTTAAGGGTTGTTCTCCCCTGGTTGGGTAGACCACAAACACACACACACACACACACACACACACACACAGAGAGACAAACACACACACACACACACACACACACGGAGAGACACACACACACACACACACGGAGAGACACACACACACACACACACACACACACACACGGAGAGACACACACACACACACACACACACACACACACACACGTAGAGACACACACACACACACACACACACACGGAGAGACACACACACACACAGATACACATACATACAGATACACACACATACAGGCAAACACACACATTCACACACGGAGAGACACACACACAGATACACATAAAGACACACACACACACAGAAACAAACACACACAAACACACACACAGATACACACACACACACACACACACACACATACAAGCAAAACACGCAAACACACACACACACACACACACACACACATATATACACACACACACAGATAAACACACAACCACAAACACACACAGATACAAACACACAGACACACACATACACAGATAAACACACAACACAAACACAACAATTGCCATTTTGTTTTGACCACGGCCTCTCTGTCGTTTCTATTTCCATGTTAGCATGTTAGCACGTTAGCATGTTAGCATGTTAGCATGTTAGCTGAAAGCAGCCCTGTGTGCAGGCGTTACCGAGCTGTTAGCATAGCGGCAGACTCTGCCTTGGGAAATGTTCCTTTTAATGTATTTCTGTGCCTGTTGTGGAGCACTTTAAATTCTCTAAGTGTTTGAAAGGTGTTATTAAAAAAAAATAATAATAATAAAAGCATTCCAGCATGGCTGGGGGGTGAGGGAGGAGAGAGGGAGGAGAGAGAGAGAAAGGAGGGATGCAGGAAGCAGAGGGAAAGACATGGAAGTCAAAGGGAAGAGAGAGGGAGACTTCCAGCAAACAGACAGATGAATGATCCGGCATTTCTTATCACGTTCTTGCACATGGTGTCTGTGTGTGTGTGTATGTGTGTGTGTGTGTGTGTGTGTGTGTGTGTGTGTGTGTGTGTGTGTGTGTGTCGGGGCTTGCCTAATTCTCTCAGTAAATCACTCTTCGTCCTGTCCTTTTCTCACCGGCTGATCTTTTGGTTTGAGTCGCTATCCTGCGTCGTGCTAACGTTGCTGACAAATTACAACATGTAAATAGCGTGTGTGAGTGTGTGTGTGTGTGTGTGTGTGTGTGTGTGTGTGTGTGTGTGTGTGTGTGTGTGTGTGTGTGAACGGCGGTCCCTCGGCGGCGAGATAATGGAGGACGCATTCAGCTGGTTTCTGAAGGTTTCTCACAGGATTGTAGCTCTGTTGTGGTTGTTGTGTAAGAAGACAGCGAGAGTGTGTGTGTGTGTGTGTGTGTGTGTGTGTGTGTGTGTGTGTGTGTGTGTGTGTGTGTGTGTGTGCTCAGCCAGAGGTGGAGGACGAGTCTTATTTGGCAGCATGTCGGGCTCTGTGTGTGTCATATTAATCTCTCTCAGGGTGGTTCACATGGAAACCACTCGGGTCACTGTTCTTCTTCTAAGGCCGATACCGATACTAACATTTGGATATTAAAAAATCCAATATACCGATATATTTTTTTTAAAAATCCAGAAAGGCCTTACAAAACAAACAGATTTCTCTAATGTTAGTTATTTGTAGTTATTTATGAGTTCTCACTAAAATAACATGATACTAATATGTTGAAATCAAATGTATAAAAATACAAACTTAAGATATGAAACTTAGAGTCCGTTGAACAAAAAAATCACTTTTGCTAACAGGGACGTTGTAGAGCGTCCTCTGGTGGACAGACTATGCAACGCCATCACTAACAGGGACGTTGTAGAGCGTCCTCTGGTGGACAGACTATGCATCGCCATCACTAACAGGGACGTTGTAGAGCGTCCTCTGGTGGACAGACTATGTAACGCCATCACTAACAGGGACGTTGTAGAGCGTCCTCTGGTGGACAGACTATGCAACGCCATCACTAACAGGGACGTTGTAGAGCGTCCTCTGGTGGACAGACTATGCAACGCCATCACTAACAGGGACGTTGTAGAGCGTCCTCTGGTGGACAGACTATGCAACGCCATCACTAACAGGGACGTTGTAGAGCGTCCTCTGGTGGACAGACTATGCAACGCCATCACTAACAGGGACGTTGTAGAGCGTCCTCTGGTGGACAGACTATGCAACGCCATCACTAACAGGGACGTTGTAGAGCGTCCTCTGGTGGACAGACTATGCAACGCCATCACTAACAGGGACGTTGTAGAGCGTCCTCTGGTGGACAGACTATGCAACGACATCACTAACAGGGACGTTGTAGAGCGTCCTCTGGTGGAGGACATCCAGTAGTGTTACTGTGAAATCTAAAATAATAACTGGAGATTTTAGACATTTTTTACAGTATAATGCTGCGAGGCCTTTGACTATTTTGTACATTAACAACAAAACCTTAACCCTCATGTCGTCCTTGGGTCAAATTGACCTGTTTTCAGTTAATTTTTAATTTTTTTTTTGTCACAAAAAATGGGCCGTCAAAATAAGACAACATTAAAAATATCAAAAAACACCAAAAATGTCAACTAAAAGCACCCACAACATGGAAAAAGTGGCAAAAAATGTCAACAAAAAGCGATAATAGTGACCATGGTTGACAGGAAGACAACACAAGGGTTAAAATCTGTTCTAACCTGAACAGGAAGTTGTATGTATGCATGCATGTATGTATCCATGCATGTAGATGAGAAAGGAGGACAG
>CM057252.1:1524667-1542167 GCA_029931835.1 Etheostoma nigrum
TAGAGAGAGACTAACCAATCAGGTCTGTCAGTAGAGAGAGACTAACCAATCAGGTCTGTCAGTAGAGAGAGACTAACCAATCAGGTCTGTCAGTAGAGAGAGACTAACCAATCAGGTCTGTCAGTAGAGAGAGACTAACCAATCAGGTCTGTCAGTAGCGAGAGACTAACCAATCAGGTCTGTCAGTAGAGAGAGAAACTAACCAATCAGGTCTGTCAGTAGAGAGAGACTAACCAATCAGGTCTGTCAGTAGAGAGAAACTAACCAATCAGGTCTGTCAGTAGCGAGAGACTAACCAATCAGGTCTGTCAGTAGAGAGAGAAACTAACCAATCAGGTCTGTCAGTAGAGAGAAACTAACCAATCAGGTCTGTCAGTAGCGAGAGACTAACCAATCAGGTCTGTCAGTAGAGAGAGAAACTAACCAATCAGGTCTGTCAGTAGCGAGAGACTAACCAATCAGGTCTGTCAGTAGAGAGAGACTAACCAATCAGGTCTGTCAGTAGAGAGAGAAACTAACCAATCAGGTCTGTCAGTAGAGAGAAACTAACCAATCAGGTCTGTCAGTAGAGAGAGAAACTAACCAATCAGGTCTGTCAGTAGAGAGAGAAACTAACCAATCAGGTCTGTCAGTAGAGAGAAACTAACCAATCAGGTCTGTCAGTAGAGAGAAACTAACCAATCAGGTCTGTCAGTAGCGAGAGACTAACCAATCAGGTCTGTCAGTAGAGAGAGACTAACCAATCAGGTCTGTCAGTAGAGAGAAACTAACCAATCAGGTCTGTCAGTAGAGAGAGACTAACCAATCAGGTCTGTCAGTAGAGAGAGACTAACCAATCAGGTTTTCCATGTGTTCTAACACATTAAATTTACAATGATACAAATATGTGCAAATCAATAAAAGATCATCATGGGCTCCACCCCCTCCGAACAATGCTACATCATTACATAAGATACAACAGCCCCCTGTATTTCCCGCCCCAGGCCCAATTAAGGCCTTTTCCAGTCGAAGGGCTTCATTTCTACTCTTAGTTTCAGTCAGGAGCGCTGCTCGGCGAGATAAAAACATCGAATGGCTTCAAGCGCTCGTGCTGGGCATTCATGGTTCTGCATCAAGCTGCTCCCTGCTTACCCAGCATGCCTGGCAGAGGAATCAATCCCCCGCGGGTGTCCACACAGAGGAAGAGAGAGAGAGCGAGAGAGAGAGAGAGAGAGAGAGAGAGAGAGAGAGAGAGAGAGAGAGAGAGAGAGAGCGATGACTTCCACAGATCGTTTTGGAGCAGGTGATGGATTTTTGCCGAGATGGCGGAGCTGGGGATGATGGGTTATGGACAAAATAATCACAATTATTTTGGTCAATGTTGAAATTCAGGATAATTTAACCTGACAACCCATTGACTTTTGGGAAGATGTTACATTTATTAAAGTTATGAAAAAGACACAGACACCTTGAACTGTAACATTTCCCTTCAGATTTTTTATTTCCCGAACACAAAACAACATTAGAGTTAATATGCATCATATTAATTGCTTTTGTGGATTATTCTTCTGTTGTGATCGATATTCAAATTGTGATCAAAATTTGATAAATTGCCCAGCCCTAGGTGGAGCTGGGGAGGCCAGCCATGCCAGTGTAGTGTATGGGTTCATGGCGCTGTGCTAAGCTAAACGCTAAAGACGGAAAGTTTCTGATTTTCAACCCTTCTGAAATTATCCAGCGGAGATTTACCGACGGCTAAACGCAGACCTCCGGGTACTGGAGACGTTCATCTGCAGACTGTCCCTTTAGCATCGTTCGATCGCTCGTTCGCTCGTTCACTCTTTCCTTCGTTCCTTTGTTCGTTCGATCGTTCCTTTATTCGTTCGCTCGTTCCTTGTTCGCTCGTTCCTTCGTTCCTTTGTTTGTTCCTTTGTTCGTTCGCTCGTTCCTTCGTTCGCTCGTTCCTTCGTTCCTTTGTTTGTTCCTTTGTTTGTTCGCTCGTTCCTTCGTTCCTTCGTTCGTTTCTTCCTTCGTTCGATCGTTCCTTTGTTCGATCGTTCCTTCGTTCCTTTGTTTGCTCGTTCCTTCGTTCGATTGTTCCTTTGTTCGATCGTTCCTTCGTTTGCTCGTTCCTTTGTTCGATCGTTCCTTTGTTTGTTCGTTCCTTTGTTCGATTGCTCCTTCGTTTGCTCGTTCCTTCGTTTGCTCGTTCCTTCGTTCGATTGTTCCTTCGTTTGCTTGTTCCTTCGTTCGATCGTTCCTTCGTTTGCTCGTTCCTTCGTTCGATCGTTCCTTGGTTCGATCGTTCCTTCGTTTGCTCGTTCCTTCGTTCGATCGTTCCTTTGTTCGATCGTTCCTTCATTTGATCGTTCCTTCGTTTGCTCGTTCCTTCGTTCGATTGTTCCTTCGTTTGCTCGTTCCTTCGTTCGATCGTTCCTTCGTTCGATTGTTCCTTCGTTCGATCGTTCCTTCGTTTGCTCGTTCCTTTGTTCGATCGTTCCTTTGTTCGATCGTTCCTTCATTTGATCATTCCTTTGTTCGCTCGTTCCTTCGTTCGTTCGATCGTTCCTTCGTTCGATCGTTCCTTGGTTCGATCGTTCCTTAGTTTGCTCGTTCCTTCGTTCGATCGTTCCTTCGTTCGATTGTTCCTTCGTTCGATCGTTCCTTCGTTTGCTCGTTCCTTTGTTCGATCGTTCCTTTGTTCGATTGTTCCTTCATTTGATCATTCCTTTGTTCGCTCGTTCCTTCGTTCGTTCGATCGTTCGTTCGATCGTTCCTTCGTTCGATCATTCCTTCGTTCGCTCGTTCCTTCGTTTGCTCGTTCCTTCGTTCACTCGTTCCTTCATTCTATCATTCCTTCGTTTGATCGTTCGCTCGTTCCTTCGTTCGCTCGTTCCTTCGTTCCTTCCTTCGTTCGCTCATTTGCTTGTTCCTTCCTTCGTTCGCTCTTTCGTTCGCTCATTCGTTCCTTCGTTCTTGTTTATCGTCCCCATGGGAAAATTATGTTGCAGCAAAAATCACATCACGTGGTATTTTAAACAGCATTAATACAGACAAGACAAAGAAAACCGTACCATGTATACATCGCTACTCATAACATAGACCAGAGTACTCAGGCATATGGGGGGGGGGGTTCCAGACCAGCTGGGGAAAGAATACAAACAAAGAAATAAAAATGGCCGATTCTGATTGGTTTAAGAGGAAGGTGAACGCCTCCAACAGCTGATTTGATTTAGATAGAGAGCAGTGATTGAGTGTTAGGATGTGTTAAGTTACGCTGATCTACATTAGACAACTTGAAGTGAAATCAATGGTAAAATAAATAATGTTTTCATTCAACTACTAGTTTGAAAGAAGACATGTTATGGAAGATGAATAGCCCAAAATGTATTCGTCGCCTGCAGCGTTTCGCCTTGAATTCAACTTCTAGAAAGCTTTAAGTTTGTGGAAACATCTTCCCACGGAGGAACGTCTAACTTTCTTTTGCCTTTATTGTTCTCCGAGGACTTTTTGATGATTTCATCTTCACAAACCGCAGAAACACGCTGAACACTTTCCCTCTGACGGTGGTGCGTTTCTCTTTTCACACAGCATGTTTCTGGAAATATCAAATTTCAGTAGCTCTAAAAGGAAAAGAAGTCATTTCTACTATCCCATCAGCGTGTGTTCTGTCTCAGTTCACACACAAGCTTCTCCCTTCTTTAATAAATATACCTCCAGTCGGCCAATTAGGCCGTGCTTCTCCTCACCGGTCTCCCGTGACATTGCTCGTTTCCTGCATCAGACGGAAATCAGCGGGGAGCCGAGCTGCTTTCCTTTAGGGCGCGCTCGTTTTAGAGCAACCTACTTACCGGTGTCAGAGTGTCAGGGTGTCTCAGTATTCAGTACCAGCAATTTATTTAGTACAGATTACAGGGTGCCTCAGGTCCCTCTTCACCCACTGTCTGTTTTCCTGCAGCTTCTCATTTATTCTACGTACTTATGTTCTATTTGTATCAGAGTGAAGGTACACACACACACAGCACACACACACACACACACACACACACACACACACATGTAGTGCGTCTCACTATCTTTGTGGGGACCCGTTGTTGACATAATGCATTCCCTAGACCCCTTACCCTAACCTTAACCATCACAACTAAATGCCTAACCTTAACCCTTACCCTCATGTTGAGAGTAGTAGTAGAGAGTAGTATGTAGAGAGACATCAGTAGAGAGTAGTATGTAGAGAGACAACAGTAGAGAGACATCAGTAGAGAGTAGTATGTAGAGAGACAACAGTAGAGAGTAGTATGTAGAGAGACAACAGTAGAGAGTAGTATGTAGAGAGACAACAGTAGAGAGACAACAGTAGAGAGTAGTATGTAGAGAGACATCAGTAGAGAGACAACAGTAGAGAGTAGTATGTAGAGAGACATCAGTAGAGAGTAGTATGTAGAGAGACAACAGTAGAGAGTAGTATGTAGAGAGACAACAGTAGAGAGTAGTATGTAGACAGACAGCAGTAGAGAGTAGTATGTTGAGAGACATCAGTAGAGAGTAGTATGTAGAGAGACAACAGTAGAGAGTAGTATGTAGAGAGACAACAGTAGAGAGTAGTATGTAGACAGACAGCAGTAGAGAGTAGTATGTAGAGAGACAACAGTAGAGAGTAGTATGTAGAGAGACAACAGTAGAGAGTAGTATGTAGAGAGACAACAGTAGAGAGACAACAGTAGAGAGTAGTATGTAGACAGACAGCAGTAGAGAGTAGTATGTAGACAGACAGCAGTAGAGAGTAGTATGTAGAGAGACAACAGTAGAGAGTAGTATGTAGAGAGACATCAGTAGAGAGTAGTATGTAGAGAGACAACAGTAGAGAGTAGTATGTAGAGAGACATCAGTAGAGAGTAGTATGTAGAGAGACAACAGTAGAGAGTAGTATGTAGAGAGACAACAGTAGAGAGACATCAGTAGAGAGTAGTATGTAGAGAGACATCAGTAGAGAGTAGTATGTAGAGAGACAACAGTAGAGAGACATCAGTAGAGAGTAGTGTGTAGAGAGACATCAGTAGAGAGTAGTATGTAGAGAGACAACAGTAGAGAGTAGTATGTAGAGAGACATCAGTAGAGAGACATCAGTAGAGAGTAGTATGTAGAGAGACATCAGTAGAGAGTAGTATGTAGAGAGACAACAGTAGAGAGACATCAGTAGAGAGTAGTATGTAGAGAGACAACAGTAGAGAGTAGTATGTAGAGAGACAACAGTAGAGAGTAGTATGTAGAGAGACAACAGTAGAGAGTAGTATGTAGAGAGACAACAGTAGAGAGTAGTATGTAGAGAGACATCAGTAGAGAGTAGTATGTAGAGAGACAACAGTAGAGAGTAGTATGTAGAGAGACAACAGTAGAGAGTAGTATGTAGAGAGACATCAATCGAGAGTAGTATGTAGAGAGACAACAGTAGAGAGACATCAGTAGAGAGTAGTATGTAGAGAGACAACAGTAGAGAGTAGTATGTAGAGAGACAACAGTAGAGAGACATCAGTAGAGAGTAGTATGTAGAGAGACAACAGTAGAGAGTAGTATGTAGAGAGACAACAGTAGAGAGTAGTATGTAGAGAGTAGTATGTAGAGAGACAACAGTAGAGAGACAGCAGTAGAGAGTAGTATGTAGAGAGTAGTGTGTAGTAGTCTGATTCAGCACATTAAACCTCTGGGTTACATGAGTAACCCTAATTCTACAAGTCTCTGCTGTTGTGCTGTTGTGTGCGTTTGTCTGTTTTTTGTGTTGTTTACACGTGATGAACTGTGAGTGAATTTCTGCATATTTGTTGCGACGTGTTGTTTGTTGCACGGCTCGCTGTTCATCGCTGTGAAACTAAACTCCAGTCTTAGTTATAGACTACTGACGTGGCGTCTGTGAGTCGCTCGGTTGCAGATATCAGCTGATCGGAGCGCCCGGTGTCGTGCTCCGACACTGTGTCTTTAGATGAAGCCGGAGTGCTATTGACGACTGCTGTTGGGAAATAAAAGCGTATCAGAGTAACATGACGCGGCTGTTCCTGAAATAGCCCAGAAACAGAGCGGTGATGCAGCATGTTTGCCTCGAGGGTGGAAAGAGAGGGGGAGGGAGGGAGGGAGGGAGGGAGGGAGCGTGGTTGGCGGGAAGGAGAGGGGAGGGATTACAGGAGAGGGTTTTGGTGCATATTCCCCTTCCCTTTAAATGTTAATATATAAGCAGTTGTGTTTTGCCTTTGAGGCAACACGAAAGAGATTCACTCACCAGTGAACGCATCACAGACAGTAGAAGTGGAGAGTAAATTGTGTCCCCGTTGTTGTTCTACTTAGCCTAACAGATACTGAAGCTTCAATAACAAGGCGAGGCGGGGGGATGTTTAAAGGGTAATTTCACGGGGGTGGGGTGGGGGGTGGGTGCTAACCTGGACCCTTTTTTCCCACCATGCATTGGTGTGTGAAGTCACTCGTGAACGCTGTAAATGTCAGATGTGACCCGGGCTATGATATCACCCCTATAGGACAAATGTTTTTAATGGGCTATTGACATGCACGGACGTTCTCAGATCGACGCAGACCAGATCAACAGGTTCGTATTATGTCGTAGGAAATTAGGCAACCGCAAGCCGGTCACGTGACATTTAAGTTTAGCAGTCTTTACGGTAAAGTCCAGCCGGGAGAAAGTGACTGTGAGCTGGGTCCAGAGGCCGGTACAGCTGAGGTTAAGCGACGAAATGTAAGCGTCATGCAGCGAGAACAATTAACCCTCGTGTTGTCTTCCCATCAAAATTGAAAGTCAACACTTTTGTTGACGCCTTTTATTAACGTTTTTAACATTCTTTTACGTTTTTATCCCATTTTTCAACACACATTTTTCACATTTTTTAAAACATAAAAGTGCGTTCGTTAAACCCACCAGACTCCATGTAAATAATCACTACTTTTAGCATGTATAGAGCAGCATATCTCCACCAGACTCCATGTAAATAATCACTACTTTTAGCGTGTATAGAGCAGCATATCTCCACCAGACTCCATGTAAATAATCAGTGACTTTTAGCGTGTATAGAGCAGCATATCTCCACCAGACTCCATGTAAATAATCAGTGACTTTTAGCGTGTATAGAGCAGCATATCTCCACCAGACTCCATGTAAATAATCACTACTTTTAGCGTGTATAGAGCAGCATATCTCCACCAGACTCCATGTAAATAGTCACTACTTTTAGCGTGTATAGAGCAGCATATCTCCACCAGACTCCATGTAAATAATCACTACTTTTAGCGTGTATAGAGCAGCATATCTCCACCAGACTCCATGTAAATAGTCACTACTTTTAGCGTGCATAGAGCAGCATATTTCCACCAGACTCCATGTAAATAATCAGTGATTTTAGCGTGTATAGAGCAGCATATCTCCACCAGACTCCATGTAAATAATCACTACTTTTAGCGTGTATAGAGCAGCATATCTCCACCAGACTCCATGTAAATAATCACTACTTTTAGCGTGTATAGAGCAGCATATCTCCACCAGACTCCATGTAAATAATCACTGACTTTTAGCATGTATAGAGCAGCATATCTCCACCAGACTCCATGTAAATAATCAGTGATTTTAGCATGGTAAAATACGGCTTTCTAAAACATCTCTGAGCTCTGAGCAGCGCTGCTCGATCGGCTCCGTTTGGTCAGAGTTTTCTTTCTTTCATTCCAGTATCGGGTCTGTCAGTCACAGTGGAAACAGGGGACATTTCCGGGGACAGATCCAGCCGGGGACAGGTCACCAAAACGGAAACCGGGGACGTCTGGTCACCCTATTTTATAGAAACTACCCCATGCCGATCTCTAGGTATGTTGAAGGGTATGTAATGAAGGGGGGGCTATTTTAATTCCAAAGGCCAAGGGAACGCTAATGCAGCTTAAACTGGTTCTCAACGCGGAAAAGACTAAATTGATGTTGTTTAGTAACACTAAGAAGGTTTCTCAAGTTCCTCCTTCTGTGTTCACTTTGACTGGAAATGTCCCAGAGGTGGTTCATTCCTATAAGTACCTTGGCATTTGGATAGATGATGCCCTCTCTTTTAAGCCTCATATAGACAACCTTGTGAAGAAACTTAAACTCAAATTGTCCTTTTTCTTTCGAAATAAATTTTGTTTTTCTTTTAAAGCAAAAAAGCAGCTAGTCACTGCAACATTTTTATCTGTCTTAGATTATGGTGACACGGTGTATGGGACCGCCTCAGCACAATGTCTGCATAAGAGTGACACTGTGTACCATGCGTCTCTGAGATTTATTACAAATTGTAAAAATCTAACCCATCATTGTGAATTGTATTCCAGAGTGGGATGGCCGTCGCTGTCAAACAGGAGATCAGGGCATTGGCATATTTTTATCTATAAGGCCATGCTAGGTCTGTTGCCATCCTACATCAGTAGTTTAATCACATGGAGAGGTGTTGGTTCCCATTCATTGCGATCAGATGATCATTTGCCGCTCCTTGTTCCATTTTCCCGTACAAATCTGGGAAAAAGGGCTTTTGTCTATTCCGCTCCTTCTGCATGGAACTCTTTGCAAAAAGACTTGAAATTATCTGAACTTATTTCCTTAAATGCTTTTAAATCCAGATTGAGAGAACCTGAAATGACCTGCTTACATTGTAAATGTTTTTAATTATCTGTGTTGCATAACTGTTATAAATGTAATTGATTGTCTTTTTGCCGGCCTCTTGGCCAGGACTCCCTTGAAAAAGAGGTTTTTAACCTCAACGGGACTTTCCTGGTTAAATAAAGGTTAAATAAAAAAAATAAAAAAACTTAGTCAAGATGCAAGAGATGATTTTTTATTCATCTTTTAAGTCAACGTTAGCACGGGCTCATAAATTTATGAGCACCACTGTATATATTTTAGAGACAAATATAGGAATGCTTCATGAGAACAGCTTGCTCAGATTATTATCTAAGTGTGCAACAACATTATGGAAATAGTTCCTACAGAGATAGACCTTACTGAAGAGAAAGAAGAAGAATCTGAGCCTGCCAGGGGCAAAAACAGACGTTTTAGTGGATGGAAGTGGAAGTGCGCAACAGTCCATTAAAGTTGCAGCTTGTTTCATCTCCTTTAATACTGGACCGATTTGAAAGACTCGTTCCCATCAGTCACTCAGACACAGACACATGGGGAAATAGTGTTCAGCTTGAAAAAGACCAAAGTTAAGTTGCCGCGAGAAGAGGAAAGATATGCAAATGAATTCTTCAGAGATGTTTATGAATCACTGTGGAGCGCGTGCACCGACTCAGGTAGCCATGAACGTATGGAGAAACATCTTTAATTACATGTTTGCATATCGGCACTCTGGTCAGTTGTAGTGCCAGTTTACAGCGACAGCAGCTGTCGTTGCGTGGCGGCGGCGGTCTGTACACCTGCATCATTAATTCATCACATTTTCCTCTAACTCGGATAACTCTGTGGAGTCGCATCACTCTCAATATTAATGAACACACACAGAAGGATCCACAGATGTGTTTAGTCATTCATACAGAAATCATTCTCTCCACATCAATCTCACTCGGCGCAATCGATGGTTCTCGGACATTCGGGTGCTCAGAAGTTTTTATTTTTCATTTTATTTTGAACAAATTTAAAATATATGTACACACACATACTGTATACATACACACACACATATATATATATATATACAGTGAGGGAAATAAGTATTTGAACACGCTGCTATTTTGCAAGTTCTCCCCCTTAGAAATCATGGAGGGTCTGAAATTGTCCTCGTAGGTGCATGTCTCTAGTGTCTTTGGACAGCTTTTTGGTCTTGGCCATGTTAGTAGTTGGATTCTTACTGATTGTATGGGGTGGACAGGTGTCTTTATGCAGCTAACGACCTCAAACAGGTGCATCTAATTTAGGATAATAAATGGAGTGGAGGTGGACATTTTGAAGGCAGACTAACAGGTCTTTGAGGGTCAGAATTCTAGCTGATAGACAGGTGTTCAAATACTTATTTGCAGCTGTATCATACACATAAATAGTTAAAAAATCATACATTGTGATTTCTGGATGTGTTTTTTAGATGATGTCTCTCACAGTGGACATGCACCTACGAGGACAATTTCAGACCCTCCATGATTTCTAAGTGGGAGAACTTGCAAAATAGCAGCGTGTTCAAATACTTATTTTCCTCACTGTACATACAAAAAAAATTTCCAAAAAGGAGCAGGATGAAGCCGAAGCTTGTGTGTTTCCCACCCCTCGTTCACTTTCACTCATTTTTTTTATGTTCCATTTAACATACCCATGCTTTCACATGAGTTCATAAACCTATGAGCACCACTGTAAATGTAATCCAATTAATATTTCTGATGCTCTCACAAATATTTCTTGTTTTTCAATGATAGAAATCCACACATATGTATTTAAAAGTGTGCCTGTATATCATACGACATCCAAATATGTCTTTGATATTAAACTGTCAACATATGCTACATTTATTTGAAGCAAGAAGTATTTTTTGTGAGCATCAGAAATACTTTTATGAATGTAGTTTTATACGTGGATTTTTTTTTTACATTTACTGAATATGCCATAACTATTTTTGCATGCATTTAAAAAATAAGAACGACAGATGCATTGATATTGAAGCCAAAAAAAGACATCTAATGTCTGACTGGAGACACCTGTCCCCGACACTGTGCCCCCCCCCCCCCGACTGTTGACGGCAGTGTGCCGCCACGTCGATGTCCTGACGTTAAAAAGATTGATTTTAGGCATTAAATATCATTTTTATATGACTATATGAGTTCATCAGGTCAATGCTGGCAGCTGGCTCTCTGCTCTGGATCCAGGTTTTTCTTTCAGTGTGTCTCCTCTGTCCGTCTCTTTCCATTATCCTTCCACAGGAAACTTTATATTTTTATCAATAATGCACTCTTGTAAAATAAACCTCTTTAAAAATAGCGTCCGAACACTCACTGGCTTGTTTTTGTGTCGGGAAAGTTCAATTCAATTTCAATAAAATGTTATTTATAATATCAATTCATAACAAGAGTTATCTGGAGACCCTTTACAGATAGAGCAGGTCTAGACCAAACTCCAGAATCTACAAGGACCCAACAGTTCTAGTAGTTTCCTCCAGAGCAAGCAACAGGGCGACAGTGGTGAGGAAAAACTTCCTTTTAGGCAGAAACCTGGGACAGACCCAGACCCAGACCCAGGCCCAGACCCAGGCTCAGACCCAGGCCCAGGCCCAGACCCAGGCCCAGGCCCAGACCCAGGCCCAGGCCCAGACCCAGGCCCAGGCCCAGGCCCAGGCCCAGGCCCAGACCCAGGCCCAGACCCAGACCCAGGCCCAGGCCCAGGCCCAGACCCAGGCCCAGGCCCAGGCCCAGGCCCAGGCCCAGACCCAGGCCCAGGCCCAGACCCAGACCCAGGCTCTTGGTAGGCGGTGTCTGACGACCGGTTGGGGTTAGAATGAAAAGTGGCAATAACAGAAGTTATCAGCAGACATTTTAAAAGTTTTAAATATCTATTTTACTTCTTCTTAATATCTTTGTCATGCATGAGAACACCACGTTACAACCTGCTCGGCAGTAAGACGTTTCTGATTCTGAAATGTTCGGCTTCGTCCAAACGTGTTGCATAAATACGGCGGCCGACACGGTTCGGCTCAAAAGCAAAAGCTGCAACGCAGGTGAGCACTGAAGTACTGGAGACCTGGAGACGGTTTACAACAGATCTCCTTTAAGAAGCGACTGTTGAATGTTGCACGCCGTGTCTACGCCGCGGTGTCAGCTGAGAAAATAAAGAGCGTTTCCAAATCTATACGCACGGTTTTATGTCCTCGTCCTCGGCCTCGTCCTCGGCCTCGTCCTCGGCTTCGTCTTTGTCCTCGGCCTCGGCCTCATCCTCTGCCCACAGATCGTCCTCGGCTTTGTCCTCGGCCTCAGCCTTGTCCTCGGCTTTGTCTTTGTCCTCGGCTTCGTCCTCGTCCTCATCTTTATCTTCGTCTTTGTCCTCGGCCTCGTCCTCTGCCTCATCCTCTGCCCACAGATCGTCCTCGGCTTTGTCCTCGGCTTTGTCTTTGTCCTCGGCTTCGTCCTCGTCCTCATCCTTATCTTCGTCTTTGTCCTCGGCCTCGTCCTCTGCCTCATCCTCTGCCCACAGATCGTCCTCGGCCTTGTCCTCGGCTTTGTCTTCGTCCTCGTCCCCGTCCTCGTCCTCGACCTGTAGCTGGAACTTTTTGCATCAGTGTTGTGTCTTTTGAGTTTGTGTGTTGACTTTTGCATTCGTGTTGGGATGTTACCATCCATGGTACATAAAGCAGCTGCAGACAGCAGATTTACTACATTTTATTTGACTGATTGAAGATTAAAGCGGTAAAAACACAGCGGGGGAAAGAAAAAGAAAGCAACCAGCAGCCGGAGGGGGGAGAGTTATCTCCTCTCCTCCTCCAGATTAACTGAAGCCCTCTGCAGGATAAACGCGCCGTCTGACCCGTGGAAATGAAACCTCTGCAGTCGGTTTGTGTGTCTGCTTGTGTTGACTTTGCACAGGTGACGCTGTTAAAACACACCCACAGACATTTTTTATGGGGATAATTTGCCTGAAACACGGAGCCTGCGAGGAGGCTGCGAATGACTAAGAGGAACAGAAACAGACAGATGTGGACAGATGTTGCTGCTGTATTCCCACATTTAGTCGTGTGTCTCCACACAAACGCCTGAATTTGCTTTACACACCGGGGAGGGAGGCTGACAACAGAACAGATGGACGCACGTTTCTTTAAAGCTGCACACACACACACACACACACTTTGAACACATCAGTGAATTCATTCTGCCAATCCCAATGACATATCTGGTGTCCGTAACTCCACCGGCGTCCTGTGGGCCGCTGTTTAAAGCAGGACGAATGGGAAGCTGTGTGTGTGTGTGTGTGTGTGCGTGTGTGTGTGTGTGTGTGTGTGTGTGTGTGTGTGTGTGTGTGTGTGTGTGTGTGTGTGTGTGTGTGTGTGTGTAGAGAGAGGGGGAATCAGATAAAGCGTCTGAGAGGAATTGTTCTCTCTGGTCATTTCCTGAAAGAGGAGTAGGAGTCTGATGTCGCTCGCAAAGTGAACACTCAGTCACAACCACTCGTCTCTTCTCTCTCTCTCTCTCTCTCACTCTCTTCTCTCTCACTCCCTCTTTCTTTTCCTCTCTTTTCTCTCTCACTCTCTCTCTCTCTCCTCTCACTCTCTTCTCTCTCACTCCCTCTTTCTTTTCCTCTCTTTTCTCTCTCACTCTCTCTCTCTCTCCTCTCACTCCCTGTCTCTCTCTCACGCCGTCTCTCTTCTCTTTCACTCCCTCTTTCTTTTCTCCCTCTCTATCTGTCTCTCTCTTCTCTCTCTTTTCTCTCTCTCACTCCCTGCTCTCTCTCTCTCTCTCCTGCTCACCTCTTCCCTCCATCTTTTCTCCAACGCTCTGTGATGCTGTTCTGCAGGTACCAGGATGTGAAGTATAGGCAACAGTCATCTGTTATATAAGGAAACTTATAAGGAAACTTTACTTTAAGATTTCAGCTGATTAATACCACAGCTGCTAAGTGTCAACCATCATGATTAATCAAACCAGTCCTCCACAGCATTGGAGGATATCAGCACCCCCCTCCTGAATAGAAACAGTTTTTTTGTGTGGCAGGGCACCTTTAAAAAAGATAGACAGACAGACAGACAGACAGACAGACAGACAGACAGATAGATAGATAGATAGATAGATAGATAGATAGATACTTCTGAAGTTATTTATCTGAAGGAAATTTTAGTGAATTTTCAACTGAAAACGTAGAGGTGTACATGCCGCCTCTGTGTATTTCCCGTCTCCTACCCCCTCCTCTGCCCTCCCGTCTCCTACCCCCTCGCCTGCCCCTTCCTGTCTCCTACCCCCTCCTCTGCCCTCCCGTCTCCGACCCCCTCGCCTGCCCCTTCCTGTCTCCTACCCCCTCCTCTGCCCTCCCGTCTCCTACCCCCTCGCCTGCCCCTTCCTGTCTCCTACCCCCTCGTCTCCCCTTCCCGTCTCCTACCACCTCGTCTGCCCCTCCCCGTCTCCTACCCCCTCGTCTGCCCCTTCCCCTCTCCTAACCCCTCGTCTGCCCTTCCCGTCTCCTACCACCTCGTCTGCCCTTCTCGTCTCCTACCCCCTCGTCTGCCCCTTCCCCTCTCCTAACCCCTCGTCTGCCCTTCTCGTCTCCTAACCCCTCGTCTGCCCTTCCCGTCTCCTATCCCCTCGTCTGCCCCTCCCGTCTCCTACCACCTCGTCTGCCCCTTCCCGTCTCCTACCCCCTCGTCTGCCCTTCCCGTCTCCTACCCCCTCGTCTGCCCCTTCCCGTCTCCTACCACCTCGTCTGCCCTTCCCGTCTCCTACCACCCCGTCTCCTACCACCTCGTCTGCCCCTCCCGTCTCCTACCACCTCGTCTGCCCTTCCCGTCTCCTACCCCCTCGTCTGCCCCTTCCCGTCTCCTACCCCCTCGTCTGCCCTTCCCGTCTCCTATCCCCTCGTCTGCCCCTCCCGTCTCCTACCACCTCGTCTCCCCTTCCCGTCTCCTACCACCTCGTCGGCCCCTCCCCGTCTCCTACCCCCTCGTCTGCCCCTTCCCCTCTCCTAACCCCTCGTCTGCCCTTCTCGTCTCCTAACCCCTCGTCTGCCCTTCCCGTCTCCTATCCCCTCGTCTGCCCCTCCCGTCTCCTACCACCTCGTCTGCCCCTTCCCGTCTCCTACCCCCTCGTCTGCCCTTCCCGTCTCCTACCCCCTCGTCTGCCCCTTCCCGTCTCCTACCACCTCGTCTGCCCTTCCCGTCTCCTACCACCCCGTCTCCTACCACCTCGTCTGCCCCTCCCGTCTCCTACCACCTCGTCTGCCCTTCCCGTCTCCTAACCCCTCGTCTGCCCCTCCCGTCTCCTACCACCTCGTCTGCCCCTTCCCGTCTCCTACCCCCTCGTCTGCCCTTCCCGTCTCCTACCCCCTCGTCTGCCCCTTCCCGTCTCCTACCACCTCGTCTGCCCTTCCCGTCTCCTACCACCCCGTCTCCTACCACCTCGTCTGCCCCTCCCGTCTCCTACCACCTCGTCTGCCCTTCCCGTCTCCTACCCCCTCGTCTGCCCTTCCCGTCTCCTACCCCCTCGTCTGCCCTTCCCGTCTCCTATCCCCTCGTCTGCCCCTCCCATCTCCTACTACCTCGTCTCCCCTTCCCGTCTCCTACCACCTCGTCTGCCCCTCCCCGTCTCCTACCCCCTCGTCTGCCCCTTCCCCTCTCCTAACCCCTCGTCTGCCCTTCTCGTCTCCTAACCCCTCGTCTGCCCTTCCCGTCTCCTATCCCCTCGTCTGCCCCTCCCGTCTCCTACCACCTCGTCTGCCCCTTCCCGTCTCCTACCCCCTCGTCTGCCCTTCCCGTCTCCTACCCCCTCGTCTGCCCCTTCCCGTCTCCTACCACCTCGTCTGCCCTTCCCGTCTCCTACCACCCCGTCTCCTACCACCTCGTCTGCCCCTCCCGTCTCCTACCACCTCGTCTGCCCTTCCCGTCTCCTAACCCCTCGTCTGCCCCTTCCCGTCTCCTACCCCCTCGTCTGCCCTTCCCGTCTCCTATCCCCTCGTCTGCCCCTCCCGTCTCCTAACCCCTCGTCTGCCCTTCTCGTCTCCTAACCCCTCGTCTCCCCCTTCCCGTCTCCTACCACCTCGTCTGCCCTCCCGTCTCCTACCACCTCGTCTGCCTGCCCCTTCCCGTCTCCTACCCCCTCGTCTGCCCTTCTCGTCTCCTAACCCCTCGTCTGCCCCTTCCCGTCTCCTACCCCCTCGTCTGCCCCTTCCCGTCTCCTACCACCTCGTCTGCCCCTTCCCGTCTCCTACCCCCTCGTCTGCCCCTTCCCGTCTCCTACCACCTCGTCTGCCCCTTCCCGTCTCCTACCCCCTCGTCTGCCCCTTCCCGTCTCCTACCACCTCGTCTGCCCTTCCCGTCTCCTACCACCCCGTCTCCTACCACCTCGTCTGCCCTTCCCGTCTCCTATCCCCTCGTCTGCCCCTTCCCGTCTCCTACCACTTCATCTGCCCTCCCGTCTCCTACCCCCTCGTCTGCCCCTACCCGTCTCCTACCACCTCGTCTGCCCCTTCCCGTCTCCTACCACCTCGTCTGCCCCTCCCCGTCTCCTACCCCCTCGCCTGCCCCTTCCCGTCTCCTACCCCCTCGTCTGCTCTTCCCGTCTCCTACCCCCTTGTCTGCCCCTTCCCGTCTCCTACCCCCTCGTCTGCCCTTCCCGTCTCCTATCCCCTCGTCTGCCCCTTCCCGTCTCCTACCACTTCATCTGCCCTCCCGTCTCCTACCCCCTCGTCTGCCCCTACCCGTCTCCTACCACCTCGTCTGCCCCTTCCCGTCTCCTACCACCTCGTCTGCCCCTTCCCGTCTCCTACCCCCTCGTCTGCCCCTTCCCGTCTCCTACCACCTCGTCTGCCCCTTCCCGTCTCCTACCCCCTCGTCTGCCCCTTCCCGTCTCCTACCACCTCGTCTGCCCTTCCCGTCTCCTACCACCCCGTCTCCTACCACCTCGTCTGCCCCTTCCCGTCTCCTACCCCCTCGTCTGCCCCTTCCCGTCTCCTATCCCCTCGTCTGCCCCTCCCGTCTCCTACCACCTCGTCTGCCCCTTCCCGTCTCCTACCCCCTCGTCTGCCCTTCCCGTCTCCTACCCCCTCGTCTGCCCCTTCCCGTCTCCTACCACCTCGTCTGCCCTTCTCGTCTCCTAACCCCTCGTCTGCCCCTTCCCGTCTCCTACCCCCTCGTCTGCCCTTCTCGTCTCCTAACCCCTCGTCTGCCCCTTCCCGTCTCCTACCCCCTCGTCTGCCCCTTCCCGTCTCCTACCACCTCGTCTGCCCCTTCCCGTCTCCTACCCCCTCATCTGCCCTCCCGTCTCCTACCCCCTCGTCTGCCCCTACCCGTCTCCTACCACCTCGTCTGCCCCTTCCCGTCTCCTACCACCTCGTCTGCCCCTTCCCGTCTCCTACCCCCTCGTCTGCCCCTTCCCGTCTCCTACCACCTCGTCTGCCCCTTCCCGTCTCCTACCCCCTCGTCTGCCTCTTCCCGTCTCCTACCACCTCGTCTGCCCTTCCCGTCTCCTACCAACCCGTCTCCTACCACCTCGTCTGCCCCTTCCCGTCTCCTACCCCCTCGTCTGCCCTTCCCGTCTCCTACCCCCTCGTCTGCCCCTTCCCGTCTCCTACCACCTCGTCTGCCCTTCCCGTCTCCTACCACCCCGTCTCCTACCACCTCGTCTGCCCCTCCCGTCTCCTACCACCTCGTCTGCCCTTCCCGTCTCCTAACCCCTCGTCTGCCCCTTCCCGTCTCCTACCCCCTCGTCTGCCCTTCCCGTCTCCTATCCCCTCCTCTGCCCCTCCCGTCTCCTAACCCCTCGTCTGCCCTTCTCGTCTCCTAACCCCTCGTCTCCCCCTTCCCGTCTCCTACCACCTCGTCTGCCCTCCCGTCTCCTA
>CM057252.1:1549667-1552167 GCA_029931835.1 Etheostoma nigrum
GGCAATAACAGTCCCAAAAAATAGTAGTTTGTAGTAGTTCATGGCATAGCAGGGCACTGAGCAGCATTACAAGGCACAGCAGGACGTAGCAGGACATAGCAGGACACAGCAGGACGTAGCAGGACGTAGCAGGACGTAGCAGGACGTAGCAGGACATAGCAGGACACAGCAGGACACAGCAGGACGTAGCAGGACGTAGCAGGACATAGCAGGACGTAGCAGGACACAGCAGGACACAGCAGGACGTAGCAGGACGTAGCAGGACATAGCAGGACACAGCAGGACACAGCAGGACGTAGCAGGACGTAGCAGGACGTAGCAGGACATAGCAGGACGTAGCAGGACACAGCAGGACACAGCAGGACGTAGCAGGACGTAGCAGGATATAGCAGGACACAGCAAGACGTAGCAGGACGTAGCAGGACGTAGCAGGACGTAGCAGGGCACTGCAGATCGTGGCAGGGAAGGGAACGTGTAGCGGGACCATGGCGACAGCTGCAACCATGATTTTGGAGCCTCCCTGATGCGAGGAAACATGCTGGGGGAAAAAGAACAAAAGGACTCCGGGGAATGACTCCCCAGAGCTGGGTTAGTAACTAGGTTAGTAACTAGGTTAGTAACTAGGTTAGTAACTAGATTAGTAACTAGGTTAGTAACTAGGTTAGTAACTAGGTTAGTAACAATGTGAATGAGATTGGCTGACTGTGGTTTCATTCATCCCTAACCACAGGATAGTCTTTGTCATTGTTGTTAGCTAAAGTTAGCCAAATTAGCTCGTGTGGCGAGCACGAAAGAGACAGCTCCAGGAATATTTTTCAGTAATGTGTCTGCTGCACATTCTGTTAAAAAGATCATTTTAATCGCATCATTTCTTGATTTGAGTGCATCATTCCATCTCCATCACATTAGTATATAACTCCACATAGAAATGCAGATATTTTTGATACAAAGAGCAGCTTTGAGTTACTCGTCCCCTGCAGTTGAGAAAGATGTTCAAAGATGAGGGAAGGTGCAGATGCTTCACATAAATAGCGATGTAAAGGAGGAAGAAGCCGCTGTGACGGACTGGATCCAGTGTGGGAACAGAGGAAATGAAGATGGATGGATAGAGTTTCACACAATCTGCTATCCCTGTCGTTCTGAATGAAATGAATGGAGTGAGCGGATTAGGCCGAGTGATGCTGAGGAGGAGATGTAAAGGAATGACAGTGTGTGAAACACACAGATAAGAGCTGTGAAATGCAGACACACTCCCACGCTTCCCGTTCGGTCAGCAGATTGCTTTATTCTTTTTATTTAAATGTCCTTCTGACGGCCCGTCGTCCAACGCAGTCCCGCCTGTCTTTCTGTCTCCGCACTAATCTGTTTCATAGGCGGCGGCGTGTGGACGCAGATCTTTAATCATCCCCATCAGCCGCTGGCCTCCTCTGAATAGTTATGAATCACTCGTAAATTGTTCAGCGCTCTCGGTTATGCAGGAAAAACAACATATGGAACAAAAAAAATAAAAAAGTTGAGTCAAAGGTCAGATTTTAAAAGCCTCTTACTGGTTTTCAGAGCGTGTTATAGGGGAGGAGGCGACTCCTTTTCTGCCCCCGGAGTTCAACAATGCAGAGTGGTCACACTAAAAATGGAAAAAGGTTGCTGAGAGCTCTAATCTGACAAAAACACATGCAACAAAAACCAACTAAACAGTTTCTAGCTTTTGATGAAATAATTTAAAATCCTTCGTTATTCACTTCTAACCATAGGCTGTACATGGTAATGGACAGAGCATGTGAGAGCTGATAGGAGTCGTAGAGCCGTCCTGGTTGAGGATGTTGAGAGAGAGAGGAGAGAGAGAGAGAGAGAGAGAGAGAGGAGAGAAAGAGAGAGGGGAGAGGAGAGAGAGGAGAGAGAGAGGGAGGAGAGAGAGAGGAGAGGAGAGAGAGAGAGGAGAGAGAGAGAGGAGAGAGAGAGGAGAGAGAGAGAGGAGAGAGAGAGGAGAGGAGAGAGGAGAGAGAGAGGGAGAGAGAGGAGAGAGAGAGGAGAGGAGAGAGAGAGGAGAGAGGAGAGAGGGAGAGAGAGGAGAGAGGAGAAAGAGAGAGAGAGGAGAGAGAGAGAGGAGAGAAAGAGAGAGGGGAGAGAGGGAGAGAGAGGAGAGAGAGAGAGGAGAGAAAGAGAGAGGGGAGAGAGAGGAGAAAGAGAGAGGAGAGAGGGAGAGAGAGGAGAGAGGGAGAGAGAGGAGAAAGAGAGAGGAGAAAGAGAGAGGAGAGAGGGAGAGAGAGGAGAGAGGGAGAGAGAGGAGAGAGGAGAGAGGGAGAGAGAGGAGAGAGGAGAAAGAGAGAGAGAGGAGAGAGAGAGGAGCCCTTATACTCTATGTTACATTACATACTTTCACTGGTAATCATCTCAATGCCACGCCCTAAAACACCCACTGATTTAGCACCGATTCTGTGTTTCAGAAGACTTCTTCTTCAGATATAATGCAGCTTTAAGGAGTCCCCCTCCCGGCTGTTGA
>CM057252.1:1562167-1564667 GCA_029931835.1 Etheostoma nigrum
AGGTTGCCCTCATGTTGTCCTCATGTTGTCCCCATGTTGTCCTCATGTTGTCCTCATGTTGTCTTCATGTTGCCCTCAGGTTGCCCTCATGTTGTCCCCATGTTGTCCTCATGTTCTCCTCATTTTGCCCTCATGTTGTCCTCATGTTGTCCTCATGTTGTCCCCATGTTGCCCTCATGTTGCCCTCATGTTGCCCTCATGTTGTCCTCATGTTGTCCTCATCTTGTCCCCATGTTGTCCTCATGTTGTCCTCATGTTGTCCTCATGTTGTCCTCATGTTGTCCTATATCAATGTTCTTTTTAATTCCCCAAAATAACATGATTGATTCCACCCAACGCTCTTTGCCAAGTACAAATCTCTACTTTCATTAATTTTGGGGCGTCTTATTCAATTTTATAGCATTGTAAAACAAATGGAAGTGTTTTTGAAATAGTATTGAGTAAAAGTTGACATATTCCAGTCTGTGATTATCATCAAAATCCATTCCTTTAATTTTAGTCTCAATAATTCCTAATTTCTGCTTTTCTAACTCAAACATTAGGTATAATTTTGTATTCTTTTGGATGTTTTCGTACTAATTGTTGTAACCATGGCGATGTTATGTATTGTTTAGGGTCCTCGGCACCATGAGACGAATCGGCATTGCAAATTGAACGTGGACTTGAATCTGGACGCTGGACTGGAATCTCCTTCTTTTGACTGATACTCGCTTTTTAGCGTTTATTTAACCCTTATGTTGTCTTCCCGTCAAACCATCAAACACTATTATCACCTTTTCTGACATTTTATCAGTTTTTCAATGTTGTGGGAGCTTTTTTTGATGTTTTTTCCAAAGTTATTTGATATTTCTAATGTTGACATTTTCAGCGCTTATTAAGAAAGTCCATTTGTTATGATAAAACTGAAAACGGGACCCGAGGACAACATGAGCGCCGTTTGGCCTCCATTGACTTACATCACCCTGCAATAGCGTGGGAATTTACACCGTAGCGAGTAGTATGAAAAGTTCAATTAAATTTTTAGTATCAATTCATAACAAGAGTTATCTGAAGACACTTTACAGATTACAGAGTAGGTCTAGACCACACTCCAGAATTTACAAGGACCCAACAGTTCTAGTAGTTTCCTAGAAAAGTTCAAAAAAACATTGACATAGGTAAACAGGGTCAATTTGACCCGAGGAGGGTTAAAGAATAACTAGGGTTTTTTTTTTTTAAACCATTGGTCCAGTATTAAGAGAGATTGCCCACTTAAGCTCTTAGAATAATAATCTGAGTCTATCAACGGCATTACGAGCACGTTCCATCCATCCATCCATCTTTATCCGCTTATCCGGAGTCGGGTCTCGGGGGCAGCAGCTCCAGCAGGGGACCCCAAACTTCCCTTTCCCGAGCCACATCAACCAGCTCCGACTGGGGGATCCCGAGGCGTTCCCAGGCCAGGTTGGAGATATAATTCCCTCCACCTAGTCCTGGGTCTTCCCCGAGGCCTCCTCCCAGCTGGACGTCCCTCCACCTAGTCCTGGGTCTTCCCCGAGGCCTCCTCCCAGCTGGACATGCCTCCACCTAGTCATGGATCTTCCCCGAGGCCTCTTCCCAGCTCCTCCTCCCAGCTGGACGTCCCTCCACCTAGTCCTGGGTCTTCCCCGAGGCCTCCTCCCAGCTGGACGTGCCTCCACCTAGTCCTGGGTCTTCCCCGAGGCCTCCTCCCAGCTCCTCCTCCCAGCTGGACGCTCCCTCCACCTAGTCCTGGGTCTTCCCCGAGGCCTCCTCCCAGCTGGACGTGCCTCCACCTAGTCCTGGGTCTTCCCCGAGGCCTCCTCCCAGCTGGACGTGCCTCCACCTAGTCCTGGGTCTTCCCCGAGGCCTCCTCCCAGCTGGACATGCCTCCACCTAGTCATGGATCTTCCCCGAGGCCTCTTCCCAGCTCCTCCTCCCAGCTGGACGTCCCTCCACCTAGTCCTGGGTCTTCCCCGAGGCCTCCTCCCAGCTGGACGTGCCTCCACCTAGTCCTGGGTCTTCCCCGAGGCCTCCTCCCAGCTGGACGTGCCTCCACCTAGTCCTGGGTCTTCCCCGAGGCCTCCTCCCAGCGGGACGTGCCTGGACCACCTCCCTAGGGACCCCCCCAGGAGGCATCCTTACCAGATGCCCGAACCACCTCAACTGGCTCCTTTAGACGATGGATGAGCAGCGGCTCTACTCCGAGCTCCTCACCCGATCTCTAAGGGAGACGCCAGCCCCCCTCCTGAGGAAACCCATTTCGGCCATTACGAGCATGTTTGAGAAGGTAAATACAAGCTGCACAATTGCCCCATTAACTTACACTGTAGCTCGTTTCACTCCTGACTGCAGCGATCCCGCCTGATACTGGACCAATGTCAAAGATTGGTGTTAAAAACAAGAACAGGCTGCAATATATAGTTAAGGTGTGTGGCAAGATTTCCCACATCCCTCTAACTGACTTAAACTCTGTCTATGAGACCAGATCCCTGAAGAAGGC
>CM057252.1:1572167-1574451 GCA_029931835.1 Etheostoma nigrum
GGAGAGGGGGAATTTTTTAATTTTTATTTTATTTTACAGTACAGTAATTATTTGTAAAAAAACGTTTATACAGTACTTTTATTTGTTAAACAACTGCTTGGGCCTGTAGAAAGGTTTTGCACTTTGGTTTCAATGTACTATGTGTGAGTATTTCATCGTATAATAATTGTAAAAACAAATAAAGGTTACTAGGCCTACTTCACGGATTTCACCTATCACGGGTTCTTTTTGGAACGTAACCCCCGTGAAAAACGAGGGTTCACTGTATAGAAACAGTCCATTTACACACACACACACACAGTGTGTCTCACTATCTTTGTGGGGACCAGTCATTGACATAATGCATTCCCTAGCCCCTTACCCTAACCTTAACCATCAAACCTAAATGCCTAACCTTAACCTTTACCCTAACCCTAACCATAACCTAATTCTAACCCTGATCCTAAAACCAAGTCTTATTCCTCAAACAGCCCTTTAAAGTTGTGGGGACCAGCATTTTGTCCCCACAAAGCTGTCAGGACCCCATAAGTATACTGTATTCCCAGTTTTTGGTCCCCACAAATGTAGTAAAACCTGGTCCACACACACACACACACACACACACACACACACACACACACACACACACACACACACAGACAGATCATACATCCTAACACGAGTACATGGAACAGATCAGATGCATAAATGCCTCATCATATGAATATGTATTCATGAGATTATTCTGCTGATTTATGTCATGTCTCTGCTGCCAAGGCGACGCATCAGAGGACGTGTAACGCCGCTGTAGAGGCTGAACTACAGGAGATCACACCGCGGCGGAGATCTGTCTGACAGCCCGGCGTCCCGGTGGAAGTAGAAGGCTGACTCCCCCGCGCCGTGAGGGAGATGAACCAACGTCCTGCCGGTTCCTCTGCAGCAGGCAGAGGTTCCTGCACGGGGAACTGCTGCGGGCCATAACCATACGGCTGCTGAGCTGATCTACTGACTCTTCTAGTCCTCTCTCTCTCTCTCTCTCTCTCTCTCTCTCTCTCCGTTGTAGGAGGAGATCTGGTGTTTAACGGTGTGTTTAGGTAGACATGTGGAGGAATGTTCTGTAACCTGACTGTTTGTTGATGTGCAATATTTCTTATGGAATACATGTGGTGTTGATTTGATAAAATAAAGTGCTTTTAAAAATCAAAAAAATCTCTCTCTCTCTCTCTCTCTCTCTCTCTCTCGCTTTCGTTCCCTCTCTCTCTCTCTCTGTCTCTCTGTCTCTCTCTCTCTCTCTCTCTCTCGCTTTCGTTCCCTCTCTCTCTCTCTGTCTCTCTGTCTCTCTCTCTCTCTCTGTCTCATTCTTTCCCTCTCTCTCTCTTTCTCTCTCTTTCTTTCCCTCTCTCCTTCTCTCTCTCTCTCTCTCTCTTTCTTTCCCTCTCTCCTTCTCTCTCTCTCTCTTTCTCATTCTTTCCCTCTCTCTCTCTTTCTCTCTCTCTCTCTCTTTCCCTCTCTCTCTCTCTCTTTCTCTCTCCCTCTCTCTCCTCCTTTAATTCCTGTGCCTCTGTACGGCTTCATTTCTCTAACATGAATGATCTTCTTGAATGTTTGCAACACTTCTGATTAACGTCTGTGTGTGTGTGTGTGTGTGTGTGTTAAGGTTAGACACAAAAACAACTAGTTAAGTTTAGGAAAAAGATGGTTTATGAACACCTGTTTCCTGGTGAAAGTCTTGTGTTTTCTCCTTAACTTCTCCAGGACATGAACACCTGTTTCCTGGTGAAAGTCTTGTGTTTTCTCCTTAACTTCTCCAGGACATGAACACCTGTTTCCTGGTGAAAGTCTTGTGTTTTCTCCTTAACTTCTCCAGGACATGAACACCTGTTTCCTGGTGAAAGTCTTGTGTTTTCTCCTTAACTTCTCCAGGACATGAATACCTGTTTCCTGGTGAAAGTCTTGTGTTTTCTCCTTAACTTCTCCAGGACATGAACACCTGTTTCCTGGTGAAAGTCTTGTGTTTTCTCCTTAACTTCTCCAGGACATGAACACCTGTTTCCTGGGTGAAAGTCTTGTGTTTTCTCCTTAACTTCTCCAGGACATGAACACCTGTTTCCTGGTGAAAGTCTTGTGTTTTCTCCTTAACTTCTCCAGGACATGAACACCTGTTTCTTGGTGAAAGTCTTGTGTTTTCTCCTTAACTTCTCCAGGACATGAACACCTGTTTCCTGGTGAAAGTCTTGTGTTTTCTCCTTAACTTCTCCAGGACATGAACACCTGTTTCCTGGTGAAAGTCTTGTGTTTTCTCCTT
>CM057252.1:1579951-1614951 GCA_029931835.1 Etheostoma nigrum
TAAAGTATAATTTTCCATTACAGGACCATATGTATAGTAGCTGTGCTTAGACTCTTACACTGTCAGTTGTGACGGCCTCAGCTTTTGAGATCCTGAGCATATCTGTTTCTCTCATTGAATAGACCATCACAGCTGTGCTCTGACGCCACAACTTCTCCATAACAGAAAGCATGGCACGGCACCTTCATCAAGGTGGAGATGGCCATGCTTGCTGCTGCCTCAAGCTTACTTTTCCCCACAAAACTGTCCCCTCAGTCAGCTCACGGTGAAGCTAACTAACCAGGCTCCCATCAGTCAGCTTCACCGTCAGACTGAGGGGACTGTTTTGTGGGGAAAAGTAAGCTTGAGGCGGCACTGGTTCATAACAACACAACAGAACAAAACTAATCATTCAAAAGACCATACCAGAGACAGATCCTGGCTAAATAAAGACACAGTGACCACCAACTGGGTCAGGCAGAGATGCACGTCCTCCTCCACTGTGAAACATTATCTTCATTTAGAGATTTACACCTTGGAAAAATAAAAAGAACAATAAAACTTCCCAAAGTTAACATCACAAAAGAAACTGGTAGTTCAGGAGAATGGACAGCAGCTCCACTGACAGCTAAATATGTACCTGCCTGCCAGCCTGAGGGACTCAAAACCACTTTAGGATCCAATAATGTACAGACTTGTTTAGCACTGTATAGTAATTATATCATACAAAATATGTAACTGTTCTCTGAAGCCAAAACTTCTCCATGGCAGGGATATAAGGCCTACACCTGCAGTAACATTGGCATATCATGTAAAGGTCGCAGACAAAACCCATGCTAGACAGTTGTATGGACACAGAACAAGAACAACAGCAGATGTCACAGCTTTCTAAAGTATAATTTTCCATTCCAGGACCATATGTATAGTAGCTGTGCTTAGACTCTTACACTGTCAGTTGTGACGGCCTCAGCTTTTGAGATCCTGAGCATATCTGTTTCTCTCATTGAATAGACCATCACAGCTGTGCTCTGATGCCACAACTTCTCCATAACAGAAAGCATGGCACGGCACCTTCATCAAGGTGGAGATGGCCATGCTTGCTGCTGCCTCAAGCTTACTTTTCCCCACAAAACTGTCCCCTCAGTCAGCTCACGGTGAAGCTAACTAACCAGGCTCCCATCAGTCAGCTTCCCCGTCAGACTGAGGGGACTGTTTTGTGGGGAAAAGTAAGCTTGAGGCGGCACTGGTTCATAACAACACAACAGAACGAAACTAATCATTCAAAAGACCATACCAGAGACAGATCCTGGCTAAATAAAGACACAGTGACCACCAACTGGGTCAGGCAGAGATGCACGTCCTCCTCCACTGTGAAACATTATCTTCATTTAGAGATTTACACCTTGGAAAAATAAAAAAACAATAATACTCCCCAAAGTTAACATCACAGAAAAGAAGCTTGTAGTTCAGGAGAATGGACAGCAGCTCCACTGACAGCTAAATATGTACCTGCCTGCCAGCCTGAGGGACTCAAAACCACTTTAGGATCCAATAATGTACAGATTTGTTTAGCACTGTATAGTAATTATATCATACAAAATATGTAACTGTTCTCTGAAGCCAAAACTTCTCCATGGCAGGGATATAAGGCCTACACCTGCAGTAACATTGGTATATCATGTAAAAGGTCGCAGACAAAACCCGTGCTAGACAGTTGCATGGACACAGAACAAGAACAACAGCAGATGTCACAGCTTTCTAAAGTATAATTTTCCATTACAGGACCATATGTATAGTAGCTGTGCTTAGACTCTTACACTGTCAGTTGTGACGGCCTCAGCTTTTGACATCCTGAGCATATCTGTTTCTCTCATTGAATAGACCATCACAGCTGTGCTCTGATGCCACAACTTCTCCATAACAGAAAGCATGGCACGGCACCTTCATCAAGGTGGAGATGGCCATGCTTGCTGCTGCCTCAAGCTTACTTTTCCCCACAAAACTGTCCCCTCAGTCAGCTCACAGTGAAACTAACCAGGCTCCCCTCAGTCAGCTCACGGTGAAACTAACTAACCAGGCTCCTCTCAGTCAGCTCACGGTGAAACTAACTAACCAGGCTCCCCTCAGTCAGCTCACGATGAAACTAACTAACCAGGCTCCCCTCAGTCAGCTCACGGTGAAGCTAACTAACCAGGCTCCCCTCAGTCAGCTCACGATGAAAATAACTAACCAGGTTCCCCTCAGTCAGCTCATGGTGAAGCTAACTAACCAGGCTCCTCTCAGTCAGCTCGTGGTGAAGTTAACTAACCAGGCTCCTCTCAGTCAGCTCACGGTGAAGCTAACTAACCAGGCTCATATCAGTTAGCTGATGGTGAAGCTTACTAACCAGGCTCCTATCTGTATTTTGGACTTTGTTTTCACTACAAGTCTAAAAAAAGACGTTATTGAAGGCATGTCTCATCTTAAAGGTCACAATTCACCTTCTGGATGAGTAAGATTGTTTGCACAAGATTACAGCTAATGGGCTAATGAATTGTACAGAGAAACTAAAGCGAAACAGAAGGTAAGTGAATTTATTTGTGGTAGTGGGATATTTGAAGGCATGCAATGAACCATTACAACCAGTGTTTAGTGCTAAAATAGGTTAATTAGTTCTAATTAGTTTGCATAATAGCTAGTTAGGAATAGGCTTACTATCCTGTAGACGCAGAATGTAGGCCTCATTTTGGTTTTTGTATACAATTCATTGTAAAGGTGTTGAATGCAAACTTAAAAGACATTGCTAATTATATAGTCTTATTATTTTGTTAAAATGGTTTTATTCATAATATTCTAGCTTATATGAATGTGTTTTATTATTTTTGTTATGAATTCCTGATCAATATTTGCAATGATGGTATATTTAAGTGAATGTATGAAGTACTAAATTTGAACATAAATTGAGGCTTATGACTAAGGTGCTTAAAAAAGATTGAAGTAATTTTAAATGACAATATTTCACAGGGCAATCTAAAATAGTGGATCTAATTCACAAGAAAATGAAAAGAGACTGTAGCTTCCGTTTTGGGGCTTTTAATTTGAAATCCCACAGGAAGTCAAGTGTACCTTTTTATTAAAGGAAACTTAACAGCTAGCTAGCTTCTGTCAACATATGCTCATGGAATTGAGTTGCTAAAATGGGGTGACAGGTATTGATAAAGAAAAAAGAAGACTCAGAGGGTTGCGTTAAATGTATTTACAGTAACAACTTTGTTGTTGCAGTGTGTTTTCTCTAATCCGAGCTGCATTAACAACATGTGCTCAAGTGGATAGTGGCTACAAGATACAAGAAAATGTGAGTATTCAAGACAATAAATAATTGTAAGTTATTTTGCTGTGATGTAGCCCAGCTAATAGCATATGTTGGAAGATATCAATATTAGGCTATGTTCTGACTGCAGGCAAATCAGATATTTAAGAAATTTAAGTAGCTAAGAACAGGAAGGAATTCTTGTGCTTGATGTACTATAGTATGAATTAGTACACTCAAAAGTTTAATATAATGCATCTAGAAGGTTTGTGGAAGTCCAGTAGACTAGTTAGGGCAGATCTTAACCTTCAGAAGGGTCTGTTCCATGGTTAATCATCAGTGTTTTCTGGACACTGACGACGTCCCCACATCACACATTTGGTCAGTTTCTGAATTAAAAACTGTGTGAAACATTTTGGACCAAAATGGTTCACATACGAAACTGTTACATCGTGTGTAAAATGTCCCCACAAAGCCTGTTGTGTTTGAGTTGTGTAATTAAGACAGGGCTTTACATCAAATTGATCATTTATGTCTCTATTTTCATATTCTAAAACTCTGCCACCATAAATATGTTTTTACAGACAACCAGCCTTGAAAGGAACAGCATTGCTGCAGACAGATCCAGACCTTTGTCCCTGTCAGACAATCAGATTGATGTCACTGGTCAACACAAAGCTCATCAAAAGGTACATTCATGTTCATCACTTCAGATTTCATTGTACAGTCTCTATATGTCAGGTCTGTTATTTTTCATGTCTTAGTTATCTAAGAAGAGGAAGGTAGTGTAATAAATGTGCTCTAGTATGAAGCAGTACACTCAACAGTTTAATGTAATGCATCTAGAAGGTTTGTGGAAGTCCAGTAGACTAGTTAGGGCAGATCTTAACCTTCAGAAGGGTCTTTTCCATGGTTAATCATCAGTGTTTTCTGGACAATGACGACGTCCCCACATCACACATTTGGTCAGTTTCTGAATAAAATCTGTGTGAAACATTTTGGACCAAAATGGTCCCCATTAGACACTGTTACATTGTGTGTAAAATGTCCCCACAAAGCCTGTTGTGTTTGAGTTGTGTGATTAAAGACTGGGCTTAACATCAAATTGATCATTTATGTCTCTATTTTCATATTCTAAAACTCTGCCACCATAAATATGTTTTTACAGACAACCAGCATTGAAAGGGACAGCATTGCTGCAGACAGATCCAGACCTTTGTCCCTGTCAGACAATCAGATTGATGTCACTGGTCAACACAAAGCTCATCAAAAGGTACATTCATGTTCATCACTTCAGATTTCATTGTACAGTCTCTATATGTCAGGTCTGTTATTTTTCATGTCTTAGTTATCTAAGAAGAGGAAGGTAGTGTAATAAAATGTGCTCTAGTATGAAGCAGTACACTCAACAGTTTAATGTAATGCATCTAGAAGGTTTGTGGAAGTCCAGTAGACTAGTTAGGGCAGATCTTAACCTTCAGAAGGGTCTGTTCCATGGTTAATCATCAGTGTTTTCTGGACACTGACGACGTCCCCACAGCACACATTTGGTCAGTTTCTGAATAAAATCTGTGTGAAACATTTTGGACCAAAATGGTTCACATATGACACTGTTACATCGTGTGTAAAATGTCCCCACAAAGCCTGTTGTGTTTGAGTTGTGTGATTAAAGACAGGGCTTAACATCAAATTGATCATTTATGTCTCTATTTTCATATTCTAAAACTCTGCCACCATAAATATGTTTTTGCAGACAACCAGCGTTGAAAGGGACAGCATTGCTGCAGACAGATCCAGACCTTTGTCCCTGTCAGACAATCAGATTGATGTCACTGGTCAACGCAAAGCTCCTAATAAAGGTACATTCATGTTCATCACTTCAGATTTCATTGTACAGTCTCTATATGTCAGGTTTGTTATTTTTCATGTCTTAGTTATCTAAGAAGAGGAAGGTAGTGTAATAAAATGTGCTCTAGTATGAAGCAGTACACTCAACAGTTTAATGTAATGCATCTAGAAGGTTTGTGGAAGTCCAGTAGACTAGTTAGGGCAGATCTTAACCTTCAGAAGGGTCTGTTCCATGGTTAATCATCAGTGTTTTCTGGACACTGACGACGTCCCCACATCACACATTTGGTCAGTTTCTGAATAAAATCTGTGTGAAACATTTTGGACCAAAATGGTTCACATATGACACTGTTACATCGTGTGTAAAATGTCCCCACTAAGCCTGTTGTGTTTGAGTTGTGTAATTAGGACAGGGCTTTACATCAAATTGATCATTTATGTCTCTATTTTCATATTCTAAAACTCTGCCACCATAAATATGTTTTTGCAGACAACCAGCGTTGAAAGGGACAGCATTGCTGCAGACAGAACCAGACCTTTGTCCCTGTCTGACAATCAGATTGATGTCACTGGTCAACACAAAGCTCCTAATAAAGGTACATTCATGTTCATCACTTCAGATTTCATTGTATAGTCTCTATATGTCAGGTTTGTTTTTTTTCATGTCTTAGTTATCTAAGAAGAGGAAGGTAGTGTAATAAAATGTGCTCTAGTATGAAGCAGTACACTCAAACGTTTAATGTAATGCATCTAGAAGGTTTGTGGAAGTCCAGTAGAATAGTTAGGGCAGATCTTAACCTTCAGAAGGGTCTGTTCCATGGTTAATCATCAGTGTTTTCTGGACACTGACGACGTCCCCACATCACACATTTGGTCAGTTTCTGAATTAAAAACTGTGTGAAACATTTTGGACCAAAATGGTTCACATACGAAACTGTTACATCGTGTGTAAAATGTCCCCACTAAGCCTGTTGTGTTCGAGTTGTGTAATTAAGACAGGGCTTTACATCAAATTGATCATTTATGTCTCTATTTTCATATTCTAAAACTCTGCCACCATAAATATGTTTTTGCAGACAACCAGCATTGAAAGGGACAGCATTGCTGCAGACAGATCCAGACCTTTGCCCCTGTCAGACAATCAGATTGATGTCACTGGTCAACACAAAGCTCCTCAAAAGGTACATTCATGTTCATCACTTCAGATTTCATTGTACAGTCTCTTTTTGTCAGGTTTCTTTTTTTTCACGTCTTAAGTATGTAAGAAGAGGAAGGAAGTGTAATGAAATGTGTTCTAGCATGAAGCAGTACACTCAACAGTTTAATGTAATGCATCTAGAAGGTTTCTAGAAGTCCAATAGACTAGTTAGGGCAGATCTTAACCTTCAGGAGGGTCTGTTTCATGGTTAATCATCAGTGTTTTCTGGACACTGACGACGTCCCCACAGCACACATTTGGTCAGTTTCTGAATTAAAAACTGTGTGAAACATTTTGAACCAAAATGGTCCCCATTAGATACTGTTACATTGTGTGTAAAATGTCAACAAAAAGCATGTTGTGTGATTTTAAGACAGGGCTTGGCTGGCCAGTAAGAAATACTTTACTTTGAATTTGATTGATTACTCAGAAGTCTGGTACATGTTTGCATGCATCTAATCGTATAGATTGTGTCTGAACAACAGGTCCATGTTGCCTATAGTATTCAGTGTTTACATCAAATTGATCATTTATGTCTCTATTTTCATATTCTAAAACGCTGCCACCATAAATATGTTTTTACATACAACCAGCATTGAAAGGGACAACATTGCTGCAGACAGATCCAGACCTTTGCCCCTGTCTGACAATCAGATTGATGTCACTGGTCAACACAAAGCTCATCAAAAGGTACATTCATGTTCATCACTTCAGATTTTATTGTACAGTCTCTATATGTCAGGTTTGTTATTTTTCATGTCTTAATTATCTAAGAAGAGGAAGGAAGTGTAATGAAATATGCTCTAGTATGAAGTAGTACACTCAACAGTTTAATGTGATCCATCTAGAAGGTTTGTGGAAGTCTAGTAGACTAGTTAGGGCAGATCTTAACCTTCAGAACGGTCTGTTCCATGGTTAATCATCAGTGTTTTCTGGACACTGACGGCGTCCCCACATCACACATTTGGTCAGTTTCTGAATTAAAAACTGTGTGAAACATTTCTGACCAAAATGGTCCCCATTAGACACTGTTACATTGTGTGTAAAATGTCCCCACTAAGCCTGTTGTGTTCGAGTTGTGTGATTTAAAGACAGGGCTTGGCTGGCCAGTAAGAAATACTTTACTTTGAATTTGATTGATTACTCAGAAGTCTGGTACATGTTTGCATGCATCTAATCTTATAGATTGTGTCTGAACAACATGTCCATATTGCCTACAGTATTCAGTGTTTACATCAAATTGATCATTTATGTCTCTATTTTCATATTCTAAAACTCTGCCACCATAAAATGTTTTTACAGATGACCAGCATTGAAAGGGACAGCATTGCTGCAGACAGATCCAGACCTTTGTCCCTGTCAGACAATCAGATTGATGTCACTGGTCAACACAAAGCTCCTCAAAAGGTACATTCATGTTCATCACTTCAGATTTCATTGTACTGTCTCTATATGTCAGGTTTGTTATTTTTCATGTTTTAATTATGTAAGAAGAGGAAGGAAGTGTAATGAAATATGCTCTAGTATGAAGCAGTACACTCAAAAGTTTAATGTAATGCATCTAGAAGGTTTGTGGAAGTGCAATAGACTAGTTAGGGCAGATTTTAACATTCAGAAGGGTCTGTTCCATGGTTAATCATCAGTGGTCTCTGGACACTGACGACGTCCCCACAGCACACATTTGGTCAGTTTCTGAATAAAATCTGTGTGAAACGTTTTGGACCAAAATGGTTCACATATGAAACTATTACATTGTGTGTAACATGTCCCCACAAAGCCTGTTGTGTGATTAAAGATAGGGCTTTACATCAAATTGATCATTTATGTCTCTATTTTCATATTCTAAAACTCTGCCACCATAAATATGTTTTTACAGACAACCAGCATTGAAAGGGACAGCATTGCTGCAAACAGATCCAGAACTTTGCCCCTGTCTGACAATCAGATTGATGTCACTGGTCAACACAAAGCTCCTAATAAAGGTACATTCATGTTCATCACTTCAGATTTTATTGTACAGTCTCTATATGTCAGGTCTGTTATTTTTCATGTCTTAATTATCTAAGAAGAGGAAGGAAGTGTAATGAAATATGCTTTAGTATGAAGTAGTACACTCAACAGTTTAATGTGATCCGTCTAGAAGTTTTGTGGAAGTGCAGTAGATTAGTTAGGGCAGATTTTAACCTTCAGAAGGGTCTGTTCCATGGTTAATCATCAGTGTTTTCTGGACACTGACGGCGTCCCCACATCACACATTTGGTCAGTTTCTGAATTAAAAACTGTGTGAAACATTTTGGTCCAAAATGGTCCCCATTAGACACTGTTACATTGTGTGTAAAATGTCCCCACTAAGCCTGTTGTGTTCGAGTTGTGTGATTTTAAGACAGGGCTTGGCTGGCCAGTAAGAAATACTTTACTTTGAATTTCATTGATTACTCAGAAGTCTATTACATGTTTGCATGCATCTAATCTTAAAGATTGTGTCTGAACAACAGGTCCATGTTGCCTATAGTATTCAGTGTTTACATCAAATTGATCATTTATGTCTCTATTTTCATATTCTAAAACGCTGCCACCATAAATTATGTTTTTACAGACAACCAGCATTGAAAGGAACAGCATTGCTGCAGACAGATCCAGACCTTTGTCCCTGTCAGACAATCAGATTGATGTCACTGGTCAACACAAAGCTCCTCTAAAGGTACATTCATGTTCATCACTTCAGATTTCATTGTACAGTCTCTATATGTCAGGTTTGTTATTTTTCATGTCTTAGTTATCTAAGAAGAGGAAGGTAGTGTAATAAAATGTGCTCTAGTATGAAGCAGTACACTCAACAGTTTAATGTAATGCATCTAGAAGGTTTGTGGAAGTCCAGTAGACTAGTTAGGGCAGATCTTAACCTTCAGAAGGGTCTGTTCCATGGTTAATCATCAGTGTTTTCTGGACACTGACGACGTCCCCACAGCACACATTTGGTCAGTTTCTGAATTAAAAACTGTGTGAAACATTTTGGACCAAAATGGTCCCCATTAGACACTGTTACATTGTGTGTAAAATGTCCCCACTAAGCCTGTTGTGTTTGAGTTGTGTGATTTAAAGACAGGGCTTGGCTGGCCCATACTTTACTTTGAATTTCATTGATTAATCAGAAGTCTGGTACATGTTTACATGCATCTAATCTTAAAGATTGTGTCTGAACAACAGGTCCATCATTGATTTGTCAGAATTCTGGTACGTGTTTGCATGCTAATAGAAATATGACAATAGTTGTGACTGTGTTTGATAATGAAATGGTTTAAATAGGTTTGTCTTATTGTGGGTATGTTTTGGGTTGGAAATATCCAGATAATTGCTCTTTAAATCTTTTGTACATGAGTAGCTAGCTTTTCATTGCTTTATTTGATTTATTTGTTTATAGTGCCAAATCATAATAAGTTATGCTTTTGTACAGAGTATGTCTAGATCACATTCCAAGAATTTACGATTTACAAAGTTCAATCAATTTGTCCATGAGCAACAGCAAGATGCAATATTTATGTGTTAAACATTTCTTTTAACAGACCCGTCTCCATGGTTACAGCCATTTGCCTTGACCAGTTAGGAGGGAGAGATCAATTCATATTTACTTGATTCTCTTAAATATTCCTATAAAAGTTTCCAATATAAATCAATCATGTTTTGATATGACGTGAAGATGTATAATATGCCAAAGTGATGTTTGGAATCACTCATCTTTTCAAGCTTCATGCTCCATATCTGTTATCTATAAACAACTAAGATAATCTGAATTATTAAACATTTGTTATTAATGTACTGTGTATGCATCTTTTCATTCTAATTGATTCAATTTGTAGATTAAACCTTTATTTAATTTATTTGTTGCAAAGTCCCCACTAATGACCATAGCATTTGTGTGAATTATGTAAATAACATGCAAATAAGGTCCCCACCAACAATGTTAATTCGTTTTTTTACTCGTCCCCAAATATGATGGGGAAGTCATTACTTCATCAATTCAGATGTTTGAAGTCGTGTATAAGCTAACAAGGCTTTGGTGAGTATACCTGATTTTTTTCATACCTCTAGCACCTTTAGAAAGGGTGGTCCCCGCAAGTGATGGCAAAAAAATTGGTCCCCAACAAACATAAAAACAAGTATGTGTGTGTGTGGGTGTGTGTGTGTGTGTGTGTGTGTGTGTGTGTGTGTGTGTGTGTGTGTGGGTGTGTGTGGGTGTGTGTGTGTGTGTGTGTGTGTGGTGTGTGTGTGTGTGTGTGTGTGTGGGTGTGTGTGTGTGTGTTGCTTGAGTAATCCCACAAACACTGTCAGCTCGAAAGACAAAAGACACAACCGTAATCCACACTGACACACTCTCCTCCAGACTCAACCTTACTTTGTGTTTGTCAATGTGACACACACACTCACACACACACTCACACACACACACACACACACACACACACACACACACACACACACACCCCTTGGCTTGACAGCGTGACAGAGTGACTCAGATGTCGCTTCGTCTCTTCATGGCCTGACTTCAGACGGCCCACCAGCTCTATTCATACAGCAGCATTTTATATTTCCTTGACATCAGAGTTGATAAAGTGTGTGTTAAAGCAGCCAAACGGTTTGATATCTGCTCCAACATGTGACAGACTGATTGCCAGTTTGGTTGGTGTCATGTTCATTAGACCAGTGATTTTCAACCTTTTTTGAGCCACGGCACATTTTTTACACTTACAAAATTCTGGAGCACACCACCAACCAAAATGACACTCTAACACAATACATACAATACATATAGTTAATAATATAGTTTAAAAATGTATTTATTTAACTTTGTGGTTTTTCTAAAAAAAGTTGCCTGTTTCTCATTGTTTGTATGTAAGCGTACAAAATAGTCCATCGGCTTGTTTTGAACGGAAGGGTGTTTTGTTTGGAGATTTAAGCTTGATTTAAGCACCATGGCGCTATTGGATAGCTTCTCACCACACACCACGCACAGCGGCGTCGGTGCTGTCGCATCCCCGGTGAAAGTAAATCCAAATGAAAGATAGCTTTCGCTGTATTAACTCGAGCTCACCGTCTTGTCTTTTTTCTTTTGACCACTCATACTAGGGCCTTCATCCATCCATCCATCCATCCATCTTCATCCGCTTATCCGGTATCAGGTCGCGGGGGCAGCAGCTCCAGTAGGGGACCCCAAACTTCCCTTTCCCGAGCCACATCAACCAGCTCCGACTGGGGGATCCCGAGGCGTTCCCAGGCCAGGTTGGAGATATAATCTCTCCACCTAGTCCTGGGTCTTCCCCGAGGCCTCCTCCCAGCTGGACGTACCTGGACCACCTCCCTAGGGACCCCCCCAGGAGGCATCCTTACCAGATGCCCGAACCACCTCAACTGGCTCCTTTTGACGTGAAGGAGCAGCGGCTCTACTCCGAGCTCATCTCGGATGACTGAGCTTCTCACCCTATCTCTAAGGGAGACGCCAGCCACCCTCCTGAGGAAACCCATTTCGACCGCTTGTACCCTGGATCTGGTTCTTTCGGTCATGACCCAGCCTTCATGACCATAGGTGAGGGTAGGAACGAAAATTGCCCGGTAGATCGAGAGCTTTGCCTTCTGGCTCAGCTCCCTTTTCGTCACAACGGTGCGATAAACAGAATGTAATACCGCACCGGCTGTTCCGATTCTCCGACCAATCTCCCGCTCCATGGTCCCCTCACTCGCGAACAAGACCCCAAGGTACTTAAACTCCTTCACTTGGGGTAAGGACTCACTCCCTACCTGAAGAAAGCACTCCATCGGTTTCCTGCTGAGAACCATGGGCCTTCATTTGTGTCAGAATTTTGTCCAGGGCCCTGTTCGGCATTTGCATTTTCCCTTCTCAAAAACTTCTCCATCACTGTCACTTGCTCGTCTTGCTGAGATCCCAAACTGTCACGTGTCGTGCAGCACTAAGTCTATTGTCTTTACAGGCATTTATCGCCCTCTGCTGCCACCCACTGAAATAGAAGAGTATTACATTATCTGTTACACTTCATTACAGCACAGACACCCGACAATGGTTAATTAGGTGATATTAGATCATTTCCCGCGGCACACCTGACGATCTCTCACAGCACACTAGTGTGTCGCGGCACACTGGTTGAAAATCACTGCTTTAGACTGTGGCCCGAAATTTTACTTATTTATTTCATTTTGTGTCACTGTTTTGTAGTTTTTAGGAGGGATCATTGAGGAAGGTTCATCGAGGAGGCAAGTGTCCCGACCAAGGCACCTCACCAAGCGTTGCATTTTGACGCGCTGGGAGTGAGACCGTGTTGGTTTTTATGGTTGGAGGAAACAGGAGCACTCCGAGGAAACCCACGCAAACACTGTGTGAACTCCCTGCTCTAGGAGCTGCGACTGCGTCAGGTGAAAACAAAGCTAAACGCCGCTCCCTCCCCCCAGGCAATGTTACTGCGAGTCAATTAACGCTGACATTTCCTGTAAGCCCTCCATTTCCATCACTCGCCAACTATCTAAAGACATCTGAGGACCCACGCATATAATCACAGTTACATAAACATGGATCAAAGTGACACCCACACCAAGGTATGTGCTCTCATGACACACACACACACACACACACACACACACACAACTATCTCCAAAATCCAACGCATATTAATCTCATGACATTTCCACGAGTGTGAAACACTCCTCGCTGCAGAATGGCATGCGTGCAGGAGATTAAAATCAAATTACTGCAGTGCTGACTGCGTTCAAACGGCTGCGTTATGACTGTTAGGCACACACACACACACACACACACACACACACACACACACACACACACACACACAGACAATCATCTCCAAAATCCAATGCATATTAAGCTTGATTACGGCCCGTAGTGTGTGTGTGTGTGTGCAGTCAGGGAAGCATCTCTTTGACCCTGACTTGTCAGTCACGCTAGAACACATCTCTCGAGCGTTATTGAATCCTCACGTCGGCGTTGACGGGGTAAACACCACCCGCCGGAGACGGGCGGTGTCAAACCTCCTCCCTGCTCCACCGTGCGGTACAACCGGGACGAATTAGAAATGATGAGTGAAAACCAAAACACTGATACTGAAACTCCTCTCCTTGTCATCGGGGAGGGACCCAACAAGTCCTGTTCTTCTTCCAGACCAGGTCCCTCTGTGCAAAGACTTGCCATCCCCCCCCCCCCCCGCCCCCGTCTCTTTCTGTCTCTCTCTCTCTCTCTCTCTTGCTCTCTCTCTCTGTCTGTCTGTCTGTCTCTCAATTCAATTAAATTCAAATTGCTTTATTGGCATGAATGTCAGAAATAACAATATTGCCTCAAGCATCAAGGATAATAATGTGAGAAGAAATACATCCATACAATTCATTGAGCAAATATATATACAGTGGGTACGGAAAGTATTCAGACCCCTTTAAATTTTTCACTCTTTGTTTCATTGCAGGCATTTTCCAAAAATCAAAAAAGTTCATTTTATTTCTCAGTAATGTACACTCAGCACCCCATCTTGGACAGAAAAAAACAGAAATGTAGAAATTTTTGCAAATTTATTAAAAAACAAAAACTGAAATATCACATGGTCATAAGTATTCAGACCCTTTGTTCAGTATTTAGTAGAAGCACCCTTTTGATCTAATACAGCCATGAGTCGTTTTGGGAAAGATGCAACAAGTTTTTCACATCTGGATTTGGGTATCCTCTGCCATTCCTCCTTGCAGATCCTCTCCAGTTCTGTCAGGTTGGATGGTAAACGTTGGTGGACAGTCATTTTCAGGTCTCTCCAGAGATGCTCAATTGGGTTTAAGTCAGGGCTCTGGCTGGGCCATTCAAGAACAGCCACGGAGTTGTTGTGAAGCCACTCCTTCGTTATTTTAGCGGTGTGCTTAGGGTCATTGTCTTGTTGGAAGGTAAACCTTCGGCCCAGTCTGAGGTCCAGAGCACTCTGGAAAAGGTTTTCGTCCAGGATATCCCTGTACTTGGCCGCATTCATCTTTCCCTCGATTGCAACCAGTCGTCCTGTCCCTGCAGCTGAAAAACACCCCCACAGCATGATGCTGCCACCACCATGCTTCACTGTTGGGACTGTATTGGACAGGTGATGAGCAGTGCCTGGTTTTCTCCACACATACCGCTTAGAATTAAGGCCAAAAAGTTCTATCTTGGTCTCATCAGACCAGAGGATTTTATTTATCACCATCTTGGAGTCCTTCAGGTGTTTTTTAGCAAACTCCATGCGGGCTTTCATGTGTCTTGCACTGAGGAGAGGCTTCCTTCGGGCCACTCTGCCATAAAGCCCCGACTGGTGGATTGCTGCAGTGATGGTTGACTTACTACAACTTTCTCCCATCTCCCGACTGCATCTCTGGAGCTTAGCCACAGTGACCATTGGGTTCTTCTTTGCCTCTCTCACCAAGGCTCTTCTCCCCCGATAGCTCAGTTTGGCCGGACGGCCAGCTCTAGGAAGGGTTCTGGTCGTCCCAAACGTCTTCCATTTGAGGATTATGGAGGCCACTGTGCTCTTAGGAACCTTAAGTGCAGCAGAATTTTTTTTGTAACCTTGACCAGATCTGTGCCTTGCCACAATTCTGTCTCTGAGCTCCTCAGGCAGTTCCTTTGACCTCATGATTGTCATTTGCTCTGACATGCACTGTGAGCTGTAAGGTCTTATATAGACAGGTGTGTGGCTTTCCTAATCAAGTCCAATCAGTATAATCAAACACAGCTGGACTCCAATGAAGGTGTAGAACCATCTCAAGGATGATCAGAAGAAATAGACAGCACCTGAGTTACATATGAGGGTCACGGCAAAGGGTCTGAATACTTATGACCATGTGATATTTCAGTTTTTGTTTTTTAATAAATTTGCAAAAATTTCTACATTTCTGTTTTTTTCTGTCCAAGATGGGGTGCTGAGTGTACATTACTGAGAAATAAAATGAACTTTTTTGATTTTTGGAAAATGGCTGCAATGAAACAAAGAGTGAAAAATTTAAAGGGGTCTGAATACTTTCCGTACCCACTGTATATATATATACTGTACACCAATACATTACAAAAAGAAACTGTGAATTTATATGTAACCTGTAACTGTGAATAAGCATATATAACATTATCATTATTTTACAGAAAATGTATGTTTTTTTCACATAAAATGACTTACATTCAAAATGTATAGTATTTTCACAAATGCTATTTTTTTTATTTATAAGATAAAACTGTTAAATTTAAGTTTAATACTGTAAAATCTTTTTGCATGTCACAGAAATGAAGTCGCCAAGGCGTAGGACGCGGACGCCGATCTGCGATTTTATTTGAATATGTCTGCGTGATGAACTCATGCTCGGCTTCCTCTTCTCCCTCCATTAGTGCCAGAGTGTGTTCGGTGATTAGCGGCTTTGTTTTGTCTGATGTTCTCGTTAATTAACAGTCCCCGAGTGGGACTGCTCCTTTACATATTTACATATTTGCATATTTACATATTTGCATATTTGCATACTTACAAATTTGCATATTTACATATTTGCATATTGACAGAGCGAAGGAGTTCCTGGTTGCAGCTGTGGATCCGACTCAGGAGAGACATCCCCCCGTCCCCTGTCCTCCCCCCGTCCCCCCCCCCCGTCCTCCTCAGGTTTAATGCGCCTCATTTCCCCTCAAAGTCTCACCCCCGTCCCCCCCCCACGCTCCTCAGCGCTGCTGTTAACCAAGCACACACTCAGACGAGAGCAAAGGAAATGAGACGAATCAGGGAATGGGTTTGGGTAAACACACACACACACACACATATATGTATACACACACATACACACACACACACAGACACACACACACAGACACACACACACATATATGTATACACACACATACGCACACACACAGACACACACACACATATATACACACACACACAGACACACACAGACACACACACACATATATACACACACACACAGACACACACAGACACACACACACATATATGTATACACACACAGACACACACAGACACACACACACACACACATATATGTATACACACACACATACTCACACACACACATACACACACACACACAGACACACACACACATATATGTATACACACACACATACTCACACACACACAGACACACACACATATATACACACACAAACACATACACACACACACACACAGACACACACACATACACACACACACAAACACATACACACACACACACACATATGTATACACACACATACACGGACACACACACAGACACACGCACATATATACACACACACACACACAAACATATATACACACACACAAACACAAACAGATACACATACACACACGCACACACATACAAACACACAAACACAGACACACACACACACACATGCACACACACACACACCCCCCCCTGTATATTGAGAGTAAATGAGAGGGTCGTCCTCTGTGACCCTCTAAGAAAACGAGGCAGATATTTCCATCCCGACCGTGTAATGGAGCGATGCAGGCGCGTGATTGGCTCCCTCGCCTTTAGAACCCGCACCAGCGTGTGTGTTTGCATACACACCGCGGTCATTACTGGCAGCGCGGAGGCTCTGATGGGGGTCAGCAGGAAGCTGAAGAACATTAATCTTCACATCCAGCAGCTGTGTCCCGATGGAAACCTCAGAGGAAACGAGTCCATCAGGAGGACGGCGGCGGGATCGAGGTCGCAACGAGTCGGATCACACCAATCCCAGATGCATGTGTTCCCCCTGCAGCGTGTGGTACATAAACCTGAAGAGGTCTGCAGAGAGACCTCAAGAAAGACTAGTCTGGATCAACGTCTCCAGGGAAGTAAAACTAGTCTGGATCAACGTCTCCGGGGAAGAAAAACTAGTCTGGATCAACGTCTCCAGGGGAAACAAAAACTAGTCTGGATCCACGGCTCCAAGGAAAGAAAAACTAGTCTGGATCAACGTCTCCAGGGAAGAAAAACTTATCTGGATCAACGTCTCCAGGGAAGAAAAACTAGTCTGGATCAACGTCTCCAGGGAAGAAAAACTAGTCTGGATCAACGTCTCCAGGGGAAACAAAAACTAGTCTGGATCCACATCTCCAGGGAAAGAAAAACTAGTCTGGATCAACGTCTCCAGGGAAGAAAAACTAGTCTGGATCAACGTCTCCAGGGGAAACAAAAACTAGTCTGGATCCACATCTCCAGGGAAAGAAAAACTAGTCTGGATCAACGTCTCCAGGGAAGAAAAACTAGTCTGGATCCACGTCTCCAGGGAAGAAAAACCAGTCTGGATCAACGTCTCCGGGGAAGAAAAACTAGTCTGGATCAACGTCTCCAAGGAAGTGAAACTAGTCTGGATCCACGTCTCCGGGGAAGAAAAACTAGTCTGGATCAACGTCTCCAAGGAAGTGAAACTAGTCTGGATCCACGTCTCCGGGGAAGAAAAACTAGTCTGGATCAACGTCTCCAAGGAAGTGAAACTAGTCTGGATCCACGTCTCCGGGGAAGAAAAACTAGTCTGGATCAACGTCTCCAGGGAAGGAAAACTAGTCTGGATCAACATTCCCCAACGTTTCCCCAACCTTTCCCAACATTTCCCCAAAGTTCCCCAAAGTTTCCCAAAGTTTCCCTAAAGTTTCCCCGTTGTCCTAACGTTCGTGTTTCCCAATGTTTGTTTATGATATGCAAAAGTAATTATTTTTCTTCTTTTGGCCGTTTGTGTGTTTTTCTGGACTCTTGCCTGAACTCTAAGTTGTTCGTGATCCTCTTTCAGTCACTCTGTTCTCTGATTTGCTCGTCTGGAGACAGTAAAATCAACACATTTCAAAGAGAAAACTAAATTTCTTCAAAGGCCTCGTTAAGGGTTTTTACCTCCACACACACACAAGCACACACACAAGCACACACACATTACATATATATATATATTATTTAATAATTGATTATTAACTTTAATCAACATGCACAAACCCGTAGGATTGTGTGATATGTGTGGTGTGTGTGGTGTGAGTGGTGTGTGTGATGTGTGTGGTGTGTGTGGTGTGTGTGGTGTGTGTGGTGTGTGTGGTGTGTGGTGTGTGTGGTGTGTGGTGTGTGTGATGTGTGGTGTGTGTGGTGTGTGTGATGTGTGTGATGTGTGTGGTGTGTGTGGTGTGTGTGATGTGTGTGGTGTGTGGTGTGTGTGGTGTGTGTGGTGTGTGTGATGTGTGTGGTGTGTGTGGTGTGTGTGGTGTGTGTGGTGTGTGTAGTGTGTGTGGTGTGTGTGGTGTGTGTGGTGTGTGGTGTGTGTGGTGTGTGTGATGTGTGTGATGTGTGTAGTGTGTGTGGTGTGTGTGGTGTGTGGTGTGTGTGGTGTGTGGTGTGTGTGATGTGTGGTGTGTGTGGTGTGTGTGATGTGTGTGATGTGTGTGGTGTGTGTGGTGTGTGTGATGTGTGTGGTGTGTGTGATGTGTGGTGTGTGTGGTGTGTGTGGTGTGTGTGGTGTGTGTAGTGTGTGTGGTGTGTGTGGTGTGTGTGGTGTGTGGTGTGTGTGGTGTGTGTGGTAGGTGTGATGTGTGCGGTGTCTGTGGTGTGTGTGGTGTGTGTGATGTGTGGTGTGTGTGGTGTGTGGTGTGTGTGATGTGTGGTGTGTGTGGTGTGTGTGATGTGTGTGATGTGTGTGGTGTGTGTGGTGTGTGTGATGTGTGTGGTGTGTGTGATGTGTGGTGTGTGTGGTGTGTGTGATGTGTGTGATGTGTGTGGTGTGTGTGGTGTGTGTGGTGTGTGTGATGTGTGTGGTGTGTGTGGTGTGTGTGGTAGGTGTGATGTGTGCGGTGTCTGTGGTGTGTGTGGTGTGTGTGATGTGTGGTGTGTGTGATGTGTGGTGTGTGTGGTGTGTGGTGTGTGTGATGTGTGGTGTGTGTGGTGTGTGTGATGTGTGTGATGTGTGTGGTGTGTGTGGTGTGTGTGATGTGTGTGGTGTGTGTGGTGTGTGTGGTGTGTGTGGTGTGTGTGGTGTGTGTGATGTGTGTGGTGTGTGTGATGTGTGGTGTGTGTGGTGTGTGTGATGTGTGTGATGTGTGTAGTGTGTGTGGTGTGTGTGGTGTGTGTGGTGTGTGTGGTGTGTGTGATGTGTGTGGTGTGTGTGATGTGTGCAGTGTCTGTGGTGTGTGTGGTGTGTGGTGTGTGTGGTGTGTGTGGTAGGTGTGATGTGTGCAGTGTCTGTGGTGTGTGCGGTGTGTGTGGTGTGTGTGGTGTGTGTGATATGTGTGGTGTGTGTGGTGTGAGTGGTGTGAGTGGTGTGTGTGATGTGTGTGGTGTGTGTGGTGTGTGTGGTGTGTGTGATGTGTGTGGTGTGTGTGGTGTGTGTGGTAGGTGTGATGTGTGCGGTGTCTGTGGTGTGTGTGGTGTGTGTGATGTGTGGTGTGTGTGGTGTGTGTGTGTGTGTGATGTGTGTGATGTGTGTGGTGTGTGTGGTGTGTGTGATGTGTGTGGTGTGTGTGATGTGTGGTGTGTGTGGTGTGTGTGATGTGTGTGATGTGTGTGATGTGTGTGGTGTGTGTGGTGTGTGTGGTGTGTGTGATGTGTGTGATGTGTGTGTGTGTGTGTGGTGTGTGTGATGTGTGTGGTGTGTGTGATGTGTGGTGTGTGTGGTGTGTGTGGTGTGTGTGATGTGCGTGGTGTGTGTGATGTGTGCAGTGTCTGTGGTGTGTGTGGTGTGTGTGGTGTGTGGTGTGTGGTGTGTGTGGTGTGTGTGGTAGGTGTGATGTGTGCAGTGTCTGTGGTGTGTGCGGTGTGTGTGGTGTGTGTGGTGTGTGTGGTGTGTGTGATATGTGTGGTGTGTGTGGTGTGAGTGGTGTGAGTGGTGTGTGTGATGTGTGTGGTGTGTGTGGTGTGTGTGGTGTGTGTGATGTGTGTGATGTGTGTGGTGTGTGTGGTGTGTGTGGTGTGTGTGATATGTGTGGTGTGTGTGGTGTGAGTGGTGTGAGTGGTGTGTGTGATGTGTGTGGTGTGTGTGGTGTGTGTGGTGTGTGTGGTGTGTGTGATGTGTGTGGTGTGTGTGGTGTGTGTGGTGTGTGTGGTGTGTGTGATGTGTGTGGTGTGTGTGGTGTGTGTGGTGTGTGTGGTGTGTGGTGTGTGGTGTGTGTGGTGTGTGTGGTAGGTGTGATGTGTGCGGTGTCTGTGGTGTGTGTGGTGTGTGTGATGTGTGGTGTGTGTGGTGTGTGGTGTGTGTGATGTGTGGTGTGTGTGGTGTGTGCAGGGCTATGGTGTGTGTGGTGTGTGTGATATGTGTGGTGTGTGTGGTGTGAGTGGTGTGAGTGGTGTGTGTGATGTGTGTGGTGTGTGTGGTGTGTTTGATGTGTGTGGTGTGTGTGATGTGTGTGGTGTGTGTGGTGTGTGTGGTGTGTGTGATGTGTGTGGTGTGTGTGGTAGGTGTGATGTGTGCAGTGTCTGTGGTGTGTGTGGTGTGTGTAATGTGTGTGGTGTGTGTGGTGTGTGTGATGTCTGTGGTGTGTGTGGTGTGTGTGGTGTGTGTGGTGTGTGTGGTGTGTGTGGTGTGTGTGATGTGTGTGGTGTGTGTGGTGTGTGCAGGGCTATGGTGTGTGTGGTGTGTGTGGTGTGTGTGGTGTGTGTGGTGTGTGTGGTGTGTGTGATGTGTGTGGTGTGTGTGATGTGTGTGGTGTGTGTGGTGTGTGTGGTGTGTGTGGTGTGTGTGGTGTGTGTGTGGTGTGTGTGGTGTGTGTGTGGTGTGTGTGGTGTGTGTGTGGTGTGTGTGGTGTGTGTGGTAGGTGTGATGTGTGCGGTGTCTGTGGTGTGTGTGGTGTGTGTGATGTGTGTGGTGTGTGTGGTAGGTGTGATGTGTGTGGTGTGTGTGGTGTGTGTAATGTGTGTGGTGTGTGTGGTGTGTGTGGTGTGTGTGATGTGTGTGGTGTGTGTGGTGTGTGTAATGTGTGTGGTGTGTGTGGTGTGTGTGATGTCTGTGGTGTGTGTGGTGTGTGTGGTGTGTGTGGTGTGTGTGGTGTGTGTGATGTGTGTGGTGTGTGTGGTGTGTGCAGGGCTATGGTGTGTGTGGTGTGTGTGGTGTGTGTGGTGTGTGTGATGTGTGTGGTGTGTGTGGTGTGTGTGGTGTGTGTGGTGTGTGTGGTGTGTGTGTGGTGTGTGTGTGTGGTGTGTGTGGTGTGTGTGTGGTGTGTCATTAGAGTCTGACACAGTGAAGGTCTCCTGGTGGGATCGAGCTCCTCTCCTTTCAGAATCAAAGCAGCCTCGGTGCCAGAACCCTTTTAGAGCTCCTCATAGAGTTCCTCGCAACTACTGGTCAGAGACCAAGTTTAATTACTCTCCCGGTCAGCCAGAAGCTGCCACTTCCTGCTGCTGCCGGCTCACTTCCTGCTGCTGCCGGCTCACTTCCTCGCAGCGGGAGACACTTCCTGCCGAGCGGCGGGATCCCTGATTATAACGCTCTCCGGCTAATGGAGGCTGACCCTAAAAAAACCTCTTCACAGGAAAATCAAATGTCATTTATACTCTCAGCGGTGCTATGTAACTGAGTACATTTACTGCAGTACTGTACCTTTAAGTCTGGATGTTGAGGTATTTTTATTGTACTTTAACCCTCGTGTTGTCTTCCCGTCAAAACTGAAAATCAACACTTTTGTTGATGCTTTTTATCGATGTTTTTAACTTTTTCTTATGTTTTTAACTTTTTCAACATTTTTGACGCTTTTTTCCCAATGTTTGTCACTTTTCTGACGTTTTCAACACTACGTAACACTAACTTATTAGGGCCCGAGCGCCGACAGCGGCGAAGGCCCTATTGGAATTGAAGGAATTATTATTCTTTCTTTATTATTCTTTTTCCGTCAAATGAATTGCCTTTTTGGAGGACTTATCATATTCAAAAACTCACCAAATTTGGCGGTCGCATCAAGTCTGGTGAAAATTTACGTATTTTAATGGTTTCGGGAATAGGCGCACAAAAATGGCTCGCTAGCGCCCCCTACAATATTACGAAAATTCAGCCCCTGCACTACGTTTAACGTAGACTCACGAAACTTGGTACACATCTGTAGCATGGCAGGGCGGACATAAAACTCCATTGTAGCCCCCCCTAAACCCAACAGGAAGTCCGCCATTTTGTTTTGAATGTTCGAAATTAGTGCGATTTTGCCCATTTCCACATGTCGTACTTTAACGAACTCCTCCTAGAGCTTTCATCCGATCAACTTCAAACTTGGTGTGTGTCATCTTAACATGTTAACGATGAAAAGTTATTAAAAGAAAAATTTTTCATCATAGGGCGTGGCCGTGACGCGGCGGCCATTTTGTGCGATTCGCCACAAAAACAGGAAGTGGGTGTAACTTGAGCGTACATGGTCCGATTGGCTCAAAACTTTCCAGGATTCATCAGAGTCCGCCCCTGACGACATATACACGCCGTTATTGGCTCAAAATCATAGCGCCCCCTAGTGGCAACAGGAAATAGGCCTAAAAGACAAGGTGCTATACTTTAACGAACTCCTCCTAGAGATTTCATCCGATCAGCTTCAAACTTGGTGTGTGTCATCTTGAGATGTTAACGATGAAAAGTTATTAAAAGAAAAACTTTTCGTCATACGGTGTGGGCGTGGCATGGCGGCCATTTTGAGTGTTTAGCGATGAAGGAGAAAGTGGCTGTAACTACAGTGTACGTTATCATATCTGCTTGAAATTTCCCACAATCACCAAGAGTCCAGGCCTGAGGACATCTGCAGGCCAAAATGGACTTTACGAGATAGCGCCACCATCTGGCAACAAGAAATAAACCTTATATGACAAACATCATCCGATTTACATGAAACTTAGAATGTGTGGTCCACATGTGATACTGAGCAGGCCCCTATAATTTGACCACGCCCACACACTCAGACCACGCCCCCTTTCATAACATTTGAACCGTTTATGGTACAGTCTTGTGTGAGGTGTCAATGAACTCAGCAGAGAGTTCCTTCTTCATTGGTTATGTTTGACCCGCCCCCATATGATGCGGCCACGCCCCCTTCCTTAGATAATAACCTGTATGACGTATAGGTTTGTGTGAGGTATCAATGAACTCAGCAGAGAGTTTCTTTTTCAGTGGTGATGTTTGACCCGCACCCCTATGATGCGGCCACGCCCCTTTTCACAGATAATGACCTGTATGACGTATAGGCTTGTGTGAGGTATCAATGAACTCAGCAGAGAGTTCCTTTTTCATTGGTGATGTTTGACCCGCCCCCATATGATGCGACCACGCCCCCTTTCACAGATAATGACCTGTATGACGTATAGGCTTGTGTGAGGTATCAATGAACTCAGCAGAGAGTTCCTTTTTCAGTGGTGATGTTTGACCCGCCCCCCTATGATGCGGCCACGCCCCCTTTCACAGATAATGACCTGTATGACGTATAGGCTTGTGTGAGGTATCAATGAACTCAGCAGAGAGATCCTTTTTCAGTGGTGATGTTTGACCCGCCCCCCTATGATGCGGCCACGCCCCCTTTCACAGATAATGACCTGTATGACATATAGGCTTGTGTGAGGTATCAATGAACTCAGCAGGGAGTTCACTTTTCATTGGCGACCATTTTCAGTGTGTGAGTGACGCGCAAATGCGCGGTGGGGGGGGGTCCGCCAGTAACCCCGACTCGCGCAGGTCAGCGAGGGCCCGTACATCGCTGCTTGCAGCTTTAATTAACTTTAGTTTTACATTATTTTACATGAACACCTGTTTCCTGGTGAAAGTCTTGTGTTTTCTTTACAGTTTTCTTTCTTTTACAGTGTGTTCAGGGGACAGGCAGCTAGCAGATAGTGAGGAGATGTTTTTTACAGTGTGTTCAGGGGACAGGCAGCTAGCAGATAGTGAGGAGATGTTTTTTACAGTGTGGTCAGGGGACAGGTAGCAAGCAGATAGTGAGGAGATGTTTTTTTACAGTGTGTTCAGGGGACAGGCAGCTAGCAGATAGTGAGGAGATGTTTTTTTACAGTGTGTTCAGGGGACAGGCTGCTAGCAGATAGTGAGATGTTTTTACAGTGTGTTCAGGGGACAGGCAGCTAGCAGATAGTGAGATGTTTTTTTACAGTGTGTTCAGGGGACAGGCAGCTAGCAGATAGTGAGGAGATGTTTTTTTACAGTGTGTTCAGGGGACAGGCAGCTAGCAGATAGTGAGATGTTTTTTTACAGTGTGTTCAGGGGACAGGCAGCTAGCAGATAGTGAGGAGATGTTTTTTTACAGTGTGTTCAGGGGACAGGCAGCTAGCAGATAGTGAGATGATGTTTTTTACAGTGTGTTCAGGGGACAGGCAGCTAGCAGATAGTGAGGAGATGTTTTTTACAGTGTGTTCTGGGGACAGGCAGCTAGCAGATAGTGAGATGATGTTTTTTACAGTGTGTTCAGGGGACAGGCAGCTAGCAGATAGTGAGATGATGTTTTTTACAGTGTGTTCTGGGGACAGGCAGCTAGCAGATAGTGAGATGTTTTTTACAGTGTGTTCAGGGGACAGGCAGCTAGCAGATAGTGAGGAGATGTTTTTTACAGTGTGTTCTGGGGACAGGCAGCTAGCAGATAGTGAGATGTTTTTTACAGTGTGTTCTGGGGACAGGAAGCTAGCAGATAGTGAGATGTTTTTTACAGTGTGTTCTGGGGACAGGCAGCTAGCAGATAGTGAGGAGATGTTTTTTACAGTGTGTTCTGGGGACAGGCAGCTAGCAGATAGTGAGATGATGTTTTTTACAGTGTGTTCAGGGGACAGGCAGCTAGCAGATAGTGAGATGATGTTTTTTACAGTGTGTTCTGGGGACAGGCAGCTAGCAGATAGTGAGATGTTTTTTTACAGTGTGTTCAGGGGACAGGCAGCTAGCAGATAGTGAGGAGATGTTTTTTTACAGTGTGTTCAGGGGACAGGCAGCTAGCAGATAGTGAGATGTTTTTTTACAGTGTGTTCAGGGGACAGGCAGCTAGCAGATAGTGAGGAGATGTTTTTTTACAGTGTGTTCAGGGGACAGGCAGCTAGCAGATAGTGAGATGATGTTTTTTACAGTGTGTTCAGGGGACAGGCAGCTAGCAGATAGTGAGGAGATGTTTTTTACAGTGTGTTCTGGGGACAGGCAGCTAGCAGATAGTGAGATGATGTTTTTTACAGTGTGTTCAGGGGACAGGCAGCTAGCAGATAGTGAGATGATGTTTTTTACAGTGTGTTCTGGGGACAGGCAGCTAGCAGATAGTGAGGAGATGTTTTTTACAGTGTGTTCTGGGGACAGGCAGCTAGCAGATAGTGAGATGTTTTTTACAGTGTGTTCAGGGGACAGGCAGCTAGCAGATAGTGAGGAGATGTTTTTTACAGTGTGTTCTGGGGACAGGCAGCTAGCAGATAGTGAGGAGATGTTTTTTACAGTGTGTTCAGGTGACAGGCAGCTAGCAGATAGTGAGATGTTTTTTACAGTGTGTTCTGGGGACAGGAAGCTAGCAGATAGTGAGATGTTTTTTACAGTGTGTTCTGGGGACAGGAAGCTAGCAGATAGTGAGATGTTTTTTACAGTGTGTTCTGGGGACAGGCAGCTAGCAGATAGTGAGGAGATGTTTTTTACAGTGTGTTCAGGTGACAGGCAGCTAGCAGATAGTGAGATGTTTTTTTACAGTGTGTTCAGGGGACAGGCAGCTAGCAGATAGTGAGATGTTTTTTACAGTGTGTTCTGGGGACAGGCAGCTAGCAGATAGTGAGGAGATGTTTTTTACAGTGTGTTCAGGGGACAGGCAGCTAGCAGATAGTGAGGAGATGTTTTTTACAGTGTGTTCTGGGGACAGGCAGCTAGCAGATAGTGAGATGATGTTTTTTACAGTGTGTTCTGGGGACAGGCAGCTAGCAGATAGTGAGGAGATGTTTTTTACAGTGTGTTCAGGGGACAGGCAGCTAGCAGATAGTGAGGAGATGTTTTTTACAGTGTGTTCTGGGGACAGGCAGCTAGCAGATAGTGAGATGATGTTTTTTACAGTGTGTTCTGGGGACAGACAGCTAGCAGATAGTGAGGAGATGTTTTTTACAGTGTGTTCAGGGGACAGGCAGCTAGCAGATAGTGAGGAGATGTTTTTTACAGTGTGTTCTGGGGACAGGCAGCTAGCAGATGGTGAGGAGATTTTTTTATTTATTTGTCAGGACGGCTGAAGAAATGAAAGGGGAGGGGGGGTTGGATGACTTGCAGCAAAGGGCCACAGGTCGGAGTTGAACCCCAGCCCGCTGCATCAAGGGGTACACCTCTATGGGCGCCTGGTATACCAACTGAGCTACCTGGGCGCCCAATATCCTCGGGCCATGTCCTCCTCCTGCGCTCCGTAGCGGACTCTGTGACGGTGAGACAGCGGCGATTAATTATAAAGAACATTTGGATTTTACAAGGTGTTTATGGAACAAGTATCAGGACAGGTGGGTGGGGGGAGGGGGGGGGGTCAGCCACTTACCCCCCACTTCAACCCCCTAACCTTTGAAGCCAGTAGTTATCAATCAGACGTGGAACTCTGCCAGAGTGTGCCGGATTTCTCTCCAATTAAACACTCGAGAGGCTGATTTCACTGATGAGTTCCTCCTCTCGCCTGATAATAATCAGCGTAAAGGAGGGGGGGGGGTGTAGGTGTCCTTCCTCAGGAACATGTTGCACTGTTAGAAATGTCCTCATGTCCTCATGCCTATGTTGTCTTCATGTCCCTCATGTTGTCCTCATGTTGTCCCTATGTTGTCTTCATGCCCCTCATGTTGTCCTCATGTTGTCTTCATGTTGCCCTCATGTTGTCCTCATGTTGTCCTCATGTTGTCTTCATGTTGTCCTCATGTTGTCCCTATGTTGTCTTCATGCCCCTCATGTTGTCCTCATGTTGCCCTCATGTTGTCCTCATGTTGTCCTCATGTTTCCCTCATGTTGTCCTCATGTTGTCCCTATGTTGTCTTCATGCCCCTCATGTTGTCCTCATGTTGTCTTCATGTTGTCCTCATGTTGTCCTCATGTTGTCTTCATGTTGCCCTCATGTTGTCCTCATGTTGTCCTCATGTTGCCCTCATGTTGTCCTCATGGTGTCCTCATGCTATCTTCATGTTGTCCTCATGTTGCCCTCATGTTGTCCTCATGTTGTCCTCATGTTGCCCTCATGTCGTCCTCATGTTGTCCCCATGTTGTCCCCATGTTGTCTTCATGTTGTCCTCATGTTGTCCTCATGTTGTCCCCATGTTGTCCCCATGTTGTCCTCATGTTGTCCCCATGTTGTCCCCATGTTGTCCTCATGTTGTCCTCATGTTGTCCTCATGTTGTCTTCATGTTGTCCTCATGTTGTCCTCATGTTGTCCCCATGTTGTCCTCATGTTGTCCTCATGTTGTCCTCATGTTGTCCTCATGTTGTCCTATATCAATGTTCTTTTTAATTCCCCAAAATAACATGATTGATTCCACCCAACGCTCTTTGCCAAGTACAAATCTCTACTTTCATTAATTTTGGGGCGTCTTATTCAATTTTATAGCATTGTAAAACAAATGGAAGTGTTTTTGAAATAGTATTGAGTAAAAGTTGACATATTCCAGTCTGTGATTATCATCAACATCCATTCCTTTAATTTTAGTCTCAATAATTCCTAATTTCTGCTTTTCTAACTCAAACATTAGGTATAATTTCCAAAAAATGAGATTTATTGACCATAAATTCCAAAAATAACTGTAAAACTAAAGTTAATAAGTTAGTGTTACGTAGTGTTGAAAACGTCAAATAAGTGACATTGAAAAAAGGGACAAAAACTTAAGAAAAAGTTAAAAACATCGATAAAAAGCACCAACAAAAGTGTTGATTTTGATGGGAAGACAACACGAGGGTTAAGCCAAGCTATATAAGCTATATACTGTGTTAATATGAAGGATTTTGTTATAAATATATTTGGATTTTTTGGGATTAACAGAAATGTCAGTTTAATGGTACAGGGGTTATGCTGTAAATCTACATTTTTTCTTATTTTTTGGACTAAGAGAAATATTCGTAACATTTTCTAACGGGACATTATCCGTTTTTCTTACAGTGTACGTTTTTTTCATTCCTAACATGTAAATCCTCTGTACAGTTTGTGTTTCTATGTATTATTATATTGTCATTTGCGTTTCCTTTGGGGTCGTTTTCGGTCTCTGTTATTTGGCGTGTCTGTGGAGTCGGTTTGGGTCTCTTTCAGGTAGGTTTGCGTCTCCTTCCCACATCATTTTCGACCGTTATTATGACCGCATCTGTGTCTGAAACGTTGGAAAATCTAGAGCCGATGATACATAGCTAACGCTCAAAAGGCTTAAAAACAAATCTTAAAGAAAGAAGTCCCAGCTACAGCCATGATATCTATTAACAACCACTAGAAACCTCTTTCAGCTACATTCATTTGGCTTGTAGCTGCTGCCTAATAATGGCCGGGGAAACCCTGACACCTGATTGGCTGCTGAAGGCCGCCCCTCTCACCTGCAGAGTGCGTCGGAGCGGCAGGTGTGCCGCAGCTCCAGGCAGCCCGGTTTGTGGCGCTCCTGGTGGGAGCAGGACGGGACGATGGTGCGGCGGCGGCGCTCGGCGCACGCCTGGTCCGGGCACGAGCAGAACAGCAGCGGGTAGCTCAGCTCCCAGGGAACCCGCTCGAAGAACTGACGCAGCGCCTGAAACACACAGAGCCAATCAGAGCCGGTTGTCATACAGAGCCAATCATCACACAGAGCCAATCAGAGCCGGTTGTCATACAGAGCCCATCATCACACAGAGCCCATCATCACACAGAGCCCATCATCACACAGAGCCCATCATCACACAGAGCCCATCATCACACAGAGCCAATCATCACACAGAGCCAATCATCACACAGAGCCAATTAGAGCCCATCATCACACAGAGCCAATCATCACACAGAGCCAATCATCACACAGAGCCAATCATCACACAGAGCCAATCAGAGGCCGATCATCACACAGAGCCAATTAGAGCCCATCATCACACAGAGCCAATCATCACACAGAGCCCATCATCACACAGAGCCAATCATCACACAGAGCCAATTAGAGCCCATCATCACACAGAGCCAATCATCACACAGAGCCAATCAGAGCCGATCCCATCACACAGAGCCAATCATCACACAGAGCCAAATCAGAGCCGGTCATCACACAGAGCCAATCATCACACAGAGCCCATCATCACACAGAGCCAATCATCACACAGAGCCAATCATCACACAGAGCCAATCAGAGCCAATCATCACACAGAGCCCATCATCACACAGAGCCAATCAGAGCCAATCATCACACAGAGCCAATCATCACACAGAGCCCATCATCACACAGAGCCAATCATCACACAGAGCCAATCAGAGCCAATCATCACACAGAGCCCATCATCACACAGAGCCAATCATCACACAGAGCCAATCATCACACAGAGCCAATCAGAGCCAATCATCACACAGAGCCAATCAGAGCCAATCATCACACAGAGCCCATCATCACACAGAGCCCATCATCACATTGTTATCTTTCTCAACAGGTTAACCCTTGGGGTGTCCTCTGGGTATCGGGTATATCAGAAATATGGGACGGCGGAATAAGCCCCAAAAATACAAAAAAAGTGCAAAAACGTTGGGAAACGGGAAAACGTTGGAAAACGGGAAAACGTTGGGAAACGGGAAAACGTTGGGAAACGGGAAAACGTTGGGAAACGGGAAAACGTTGGGAAACGGGAAAACGTTGGAAAACGTTGAGAAACGTTGGGAAACAGGAAAACGTTGGGAAACATTTCTAAAACGTTGGGAAAAGGGAAAACGTTGGGAAACATTTCTAAAACGTTGGGAAACGGGAAAACGTTGGGAAACGTTGAGAAACGTTGAGAAACGTTGGGAAACGGGAAAACGTTGGGAAACATTTCTAAAACGTTGGGAAACATTGGAAAACGTTGGGAAACGTTGGGAAACGTTGGGAAACATTTCTAAAACGTTGGGAAACGGGAAAACGTTGAGAAACGTTGAGAAACGTTGGGAAACAGGAAAACGTTGGGAAACGGGAAAACGTTGGGAAACATTTCTAAAACGTTGGGAAAAGGGAAAACGTTGGGAAACGGGAAAACGTTGGGAAACGTTGAGAAACGTTGAGAAACGTTGGGAAACGGGAAAACGTTGGGAAACATTTCTAAAACGTTGGGAAACATTTCTAAAACGTTGGGAAACATTGGAAAACGTTGGGAAACGTTGGGAAACGTTGGGAAACGTTGGGAAACATTTCTAAAACGTTGGGAAACGGGAAAACGTTGGGAAACGTTGGGAAACGTTGGGAAACGTTGGGAAACATTTCTAAAACGTTGGGAAACATTGGAAAACGTTGGGAACCGTTGGGAAACGTTGGGAAACATTTCTAAAACGTTGGGAAACATTGGAAAACGTTGGGAAACGTTGGGAAACGGGAAAACGTTGGGAAACGGGAAAACGTTGGGAAACGTTGAGAAACGTTGAGAAACGTTGGGAAACAGGAAAACGTTGGGAAACGGGAAAACGTTGGGAAACATTTCTAAAACGTTGGGAAAAGGGAAAACGTTGGGAAACGGGAAAACGTTGGGAAACGTTGAGAAACGTTGGGAAACGTTGGGAAACGTTGGAAAACATTGGAAAACGTTGGGAAACGTTGGGAAACGTTGGAAAACATTGGAAAACGTTGGGAAACGTTGGGAAACGTTGGAAAACATTGGAAAACGTTGGGAAACGTTTGGAAACGTTGGGAAACGGGAAAACGTTGGGAAACATTGGGAAACGTTGGGAAACGTTGGGAAACGTTGGAAAACATTGGAAAACGTTGGGAAACGTTGGGAAACGTTGGGAAACGGGAAAACGTTGGGAAACATTGGGAAACGTTGGGAAACGTTGGAAAACATTGGAAAACGTTGGGAAACGTTGGGAAACGGGAAAACGTTGGGAAACATTGGGAAACGTTGGGAAACGTTGGAAAACATTGGAAAACGTTGGGAAACGTTGGGAAACGGGAAAACGTTGGGAAACATTGGGAAACGTGACGAAATGAAAACTTAAACAAAACGTTGAAATATGTGACGAAACGTAAATGAATTATGACGAAACTTAAACAAAACGTTGGGAAACGAAACATGACGAAACGTAACGAGACGTAAACAAAACGTGATGAAACGTTTTTTTATCAGAAAAAATAAGAGCCAAAAATGTAAAAAAAACAATTCAAAGTTTTTGTATTTCAGCATAGTTCATAGGAAATAGTTCATAATCCAAATTATTGAAAGATAATTCTGCGCTCACCTTCTGGCATCTCTTGCGGCTGCAGGGCTCCTGATTGGCCAGAGAGGGCTGTGGGGGCGTGGCCTTGCTGCAGATGGCGTTGTAGGCGGATCGCAGACGCTTGCAGGTCTCGTTCAGGTTGCAGGCCTTGGCCGCGTCCAGACAGGGGTTACAGGGTTTCCCGGCCTCGGAGCAGGGGCTCGCCCTCCCCAGAGACGAGTCTGGAACAGAGAGAAGACACGGTGGACATAAAAGAAGATCCCAGACACCCCCACCAAGGGGGGGGGCTCTCCCCTCTAAGCGTAGCTCACATGGCGCCATTTTGATGCTACCAAGCCATCACCCGCCGTTAGCATCCCATTGACTCCCATTCATTTTGATGCTACCAAGCCATCACCCGCCGTTAGCATCCCATTGACTCCCATTCATTTTGATGCTACCAACCCATCACCTGCAGTTAGCATCCCATTGACTCCCATTCATTTTGATGCTACCAAGCCATCACCCGCCGTTAGCATCCCATTGACTCCCATTCATTTTGATGCTACCAACCCATCACCTGCAGTTAGCATCCCATTGACTCCCATTCATTTTGATGCTACCAAGCCATCACCCGCCGTTAGCATCCCATTGACTCCCATTCATTTTGATGCTACCAAGCCATCACCCGCCGTTAGCATCCCATTGACTCCCATTCATTTTGATGCTACCAAGCCATCACCCGCCGTTAGCATCCCATTGACTCCCATTCATTTTGATGCTACCAAGCCATCACCTGCAGTTAGCATCCCATTGACTTCCATTCATTTTGATGCTACCAACCCATCACCTGCAGTTAGCATCCCATTGACTCCCATTCATTTTGATGCTACCAAGCCATCACCCGCCGTTAGCATCCCATTGACTCCCATTCATTTTGATGCTACCAAGCCATCACCCACAGTTAGCATCCCATTGACTCCCATTCATTTTGCCGCCACTCTGACAGTGAATAACTTTACATCTGAAGCGTTTAAAGACTCTATTTGTCCGTTGTTTATTTCTAAAGAAACACGACGATGTATAAAAGGCTCCGTTAGCTTGTAGCTCACGTTACGGCTCCGTAGCAGACGTTTTTATAAAAATAACCACGCGACTTACTGTCGCATAGTCGACAAATCACAGTGTTGTCAGGAGAAGCTCGCAGACAGTTTGGACTTCATCAGCTGTTTAGGTTTAATTACTAACTAGCATGTTGGTTAGCAGTAATTAGCTTGAAATGAAAACTTTTTTCAACGTTTTGGTCGTCTTTTTACTTTTGTCACTTTCCCCGATGTTTTTCTTTACACTTTTTTTGACGTTTTTGCCACTTTTCCCGACGTTTGTTAAGCTTCTTCCAACATATTTGTCACGTTTTTCAGCGTCCTTTTACCATTTTATTAATTCAAATGCTATAAAATTTAATGAAACAACCAAATTCAAGTAGTGAATTGATCATTTCATCATTTCACTGATCATCCCCCTCTCATTTCCCCCTGCTCTGGCGTTCCCCCCTCTCATCCCCCCTGCTCTATTGTTTCTTCCTCTCATTCCCCCTGCTCTGGTGTAGCCCCTGTCATTCCTCCTGCTCTGGTGTAGCCCTCTCTCATTCCCCCTGCTCTGGTGTTCCCCCTCTCATTCCCCCTGCTCTGGCGTTTTCCCCTCTCATTCCCCCTGCTCTGGCGTTTTCCCCTCTCATTCCCCCTGCTCTGGCGTTTCCCCCTCTCATTCCCCCTGCTCTGGTGTTTCCCCCTCTCATTCCCACTGCTCTGGTGTAGCTCCCTCTCATTCCCCCTGCTCTGGTGTTCCCCCCTCTCATTCCCCCTGCTCTGGTGTTCCCCCCTCTCATTCCCCCTGCTCTGGTGTAGCCCAGAGCAATCGACGTGACATGCTATGCTATATAACTTCCATTCAGATCTGATCACACGTGTGAATGTCACATCACCAGTGTCAAGTGTGAAATCCCTCAAAATCCAATCCAACACGTCCAATTACACGAGTCTAATGGGGTGGACAGCTGTAACCTCGGCGCAGGACAGACGGTTAAACGTGGCGAGGGGACATGTCCCCCGAGTTAAAGCTGCAGACGCCTCGGACATCAGCAACGGCAGAGAGACGTCTTCTGTTGGAAGGAGAAACCCTTGTGTTGTCCTCCCGGGTTAAAAACAGACAAAATTATTAATACAGTTATTTTTATTTTATTCTTATGTATGTGTGTATATGTGTAATATATGTGATATACATGTATGTGTGTATATGTGTGTATATGTGATATATGTGTGTATATGTGTGTATATGTGTGTATATGTGTGTTATATGTGTATATGTGTGTATATGTGTATATGTGTGTATATGTGTGTATATGTGATATATGTGTGTATATGTGTGTATATGTGTGTATATGTGTGTATATGTGTGTATATGTGTGATATGTGATATATGTGTTTATATGTGTGTATATGTGTGTATATGTGTGATATGTGATATATGTGTTTATATGTGTTTATATGTGTGTATATGTGTGTATATGTGCGTAATATGTGTGATATGTGATATATGTGTTTATATGTGTTTACATGTGTGTATATGTGTGTATATGTGTATATGTGTGTATATGTGTATATGTGTGTATATGTGTATATGTGTGTATATGTGCATATGTGTGTATATGTGTGTATATGTGTGTATATGTGTATATGTGTGTATATGTGTATATGTGTGTATATGTGTGTATATGTGTATATGTGTATATGTGTGTATATGTGTATATGTGTGTATATGTGTATATGTGTGTATATGTGTATATGTGTGTATATGTGTATATGTGTGTATATGTGTGTATATGTGATATATGTGTGTATATGTGTGTATATGTGTGTATATGTGTGATATGTGATATATGTGTTTATATGTGTTTACATGTGTGTAAGTGTGTGTATCATATGTGTGTATATCTGTGATATGTGTGTGTATATGTGTGTATATGTGTGTATATGTGTGTATATGTGTGTATATGTGTGATATGTGATATATGTGTTTATATGTGTGTATATGTGTGTATATGTGTGATATGTGATATATGTGTTTATATGTGTTTATATGTGTGTATATGTGTGTATATGTGCGTAATATGTGTGATATGTGATATATGTGTTTATATGTGTTTACATGTGTGTATATGTGTGTATATGTGTGTATATGTGTGTATATGTGTGTATATGTGTATATGTGTGTATATGTGTATATGTGTGTATATGTGTGTATATGTGTGTATATGTGTGTATATGTGTGTATATGTGTATATGTGTGTATATGTGTATGTGTGTATATGTGTGTATATGTGTGTATATGTGTGTATAT
>CM057252.1:1629951-1632451 GCA_029931835.1 Etheostoma nigrum
CCAAACCCAGGTGCAGAGAGGTCTGGGGTAAAGGTGCAGAGAGGTGTGGGGTAAAGGTGCAGAGAGGTCTGGGGTGAAGGTGGAGAGAGGTCTGGGGTGAAGGTGGAGAGAGGTCTGGGGTGAAGGTGCAGAGAGGTCTGGGGTGAAGGTGCAGAGAGGTCTGGGGTGAAGGTGCAGAGAGGTCTGGGGTGAAGGTGCAGAGAGGTGTGGGGTAAAGGTGCAGAGAGGTCTGGGGTGAAGGTGGAGAGAGGTCTGGGGTGAAGGTGGAGAGAGGTCTGGGGTGAAGGTGGAGAGAGGTCTGGGGTGAAGGTGGAGAGAGGAGAGAGGTCTGGGGTGAAGGTGGAGAGAGGTCTGGGGTGAAGGTGCAGAGAGGTCTGGGGTGAAGGTGCAGAGAGGTCTGGGGTGAAGGTGCATAGAGGTCTGGGGTGAAGGTGCAGAAAGGTCTGGGGTGAAGGTGCAGAGAGGTCTGGGGTGAAGGTGGAGAGAGGTCTGGGGTGAAGGTGGAGAGAAGTCTGGGGTGAAGGTGGGGTGGAGAGAGGTCTGGGGTGAAGGTGCAGAGAGGTCTGGGGTAAAGGTGGAGAGAGGTCTGGGGTGAAGGTGGAGAGAGGTCTGGGGTGAAGGTGGAGAGAGGTCTGGGGTGAAGGTGCAGAGAGGTCTGGGGGGAAGGTGGAGAGAGGTCTGGGGTGAAGGTGGAGAGAGGTCTGGGGTGAAGGTGGAGAGAGGTCTGGGGTGAAGGTGGAGAGAGGTCTGGGGGGAAGGTGGAGAGAGGTCTGGGGTGAAGGTGGAGAGAGGTCTGGGGTGAAGGTGGAGAGAGGTCTGGGGTGAAGGTGGAGAGAGGAGAGAGGTCTGGGGTGAAGGTGGAGAGAGGTCTGGGGTGAAGGTGCAGAGAGGTCTGGGGTGAAGGTGCAGAGAGGTCTGGGGTGAAGGTGCACAGAGGTCTGGGGTGAAGGTGCAGAAAGGTCTGGGGTGAAGGTGCAGAGAGGTCTGGGGTGAAGGTGGAGAGAGGTCTGGGGTGAAGGTGGAGAAAGGTCTGGGGTGAAGGTGGAGAGAGGTCTGGGGTGAAGGTGGAGAGAGGTCTGGGGTGAAGGTGCAGAGAGGTCTGGGGTAAAGGTGGAGAGAGGTCTGGGGTAAAGGTGGAGAGAGGTCTGGGGTGAAGGTGCAGAGAGGTCTGGGGTGAAGGTGCAGAGAGGTCTGGGGTGAAGGTGCAGAGAGGTCTGGGGTAAAGGTGGAGAGAGGTCTGGGGTGAAGGTGGAGAGAGGTCTGAGGTGAAGGTGCAGAGAGGTCTGGGGTGAAGGTGGAGAGAGGTCTGGGGTGAAGGTGCAGAGAGGTCTGGGGTGAAGGTGCAGAGAGGTCTGGGGTGAAGGTGCAGAGAGGTCTGGGGTGAAGGTGGAGAGAGGTCTGGGGTGAAGGTGGAGAGAGGTCTGGGGTGAAGGTGGAGAGAGGTCTGGGGTGAAGGTGCAGAGAGGTCTGGGGTGAAGGTGGAGAGAGGTGTGGGGTAAAGGTGCAGAGAGGTCTGGGGTGAAGGTGGAGAGAGGTCTGGGGGGAAGGTGGAGAGAGGTCTGGGGTGAAGGTGGAGAGAGGTCTGGGGTGAAGGTGGAGAGAGGTCTGGGGTGAAGGTGGAGAGAGGAGAGAGGTCTGGGGTGAAGGTGGAGAGAGGTCTGGGGTGAAGGTGCAGAGAGGTCTGGGGTGAAGGTGCAGAGAGGTCTGGGGTGAAGGTGCATAGAGGTCTGGGGTGAAGGTGCAGAAAGGTCTGGGGTGAAGGTGCAGAGAGGTCTGGGGTGAAGGTGGAGAGAGGTCTGGGGTGAAGGTGGAGAGAGGTCTGGGGTGAAGGTGGAGAGAGGTCTGGGGTGAAGGTGGAGAGAGGTCTGGGGTGAAGGTGGAGAGAGGTCTGGGGTGAAGGTGCAGAGAGGTCTGGGGTGAAGGTGCAGAGAGGTCTGGGGTAAAGGTGGAGAGAGGTCTGGGGTAAAGGTGGAGAGAGGTCTGGGGTGAAGGTGCAGAGAGGTCTGGGGTGAAGGTGCAGAGAGGTCTGGGGTGAAGGTGCAGAGAGGTCTGGGGTAAAGGTGGAGAGAGGTCTGGGGTGAAGGTGGAGAGAGGTCTGAGGTGAAGGTGCAGAGAGGTCTGGGGTGAAGGTGGAGAGAGGTCTGGGGTGAAGGTGCAGAGAGGTCTGGGGTGAAGGTGCAGAGAGGTCTGGGGTGAAGGTGGAGAGAGGTCTGGGGTGAAGGTGCAGAGAGGTCTGGGGTGAAGGTGGAGAGAGGTCTGGGGTGAAGGTGCAGAGAGGTCTGGGGTGAAGGTGGAGAGAGGTCTGGGGTGAAGGTGGAGAGAAGTCTGGGGTGAAGGTGGAGAGAGGTCTGGGGTGAAGGTGCAGAAAGGTCTGGGGTGAAGGTGCAGAGAGGTCTGGGGTGAAGGTGCAGAGAGGTCTGGGGTGAAGGTGGAGAGAGGTCTGGGGTGAAGGTGGAGAGAGGTCTGAGGTGAAGGTGCAGAGAGCTCTGGGGTGAAGGTG
>CM057252.1:1637451-1666858 GCA_029931835.1 Etheostoma nigrum
AATATTAAAAGTAGAAGTACCATAAGGTTATTGTGTTTTCCAGCCTCCACGTTTGGGGAAAACACAGGAAATGACCCTTTAAAGATGTATAGAGCGAGCCCTCTGTGTTCTACTCTGTCTCCGCCTTGGCTTTGAATGCTTTGCTTCTCCTTAGAGGAATAAGTGAGGCGCAAACACACACACAAACACATACACACGCACACACACACACACACACACACACACACACACACACACACACACACACAAACACACACACACAAACACACAAACACACACAAACACACAAGCACTTGATGGGGTAATGATGGCCGTCCTGGAGCGGCGTGTAATGGCCCGGCAAACAGCTAACATCACACATCAGATCATAGCGGAGCATGAAGGCATCTAACCTCCATCACTTTGCTCCGATGGGCGTCAGGGACCAGGAGCAGAGAACCAGACGGGGCTCACCGACCGGTTTACACTGTCTGCTGCCAAGCAGCGTGAAACTTTAAACCCCCGACAAGACCCCAAATGATCTTTGGATGGGCGGAAAAAAACACTAAAAACAGGAGAGAAAAAAACACTCAACAAAATAGCATAAAAAACAGCAAACAAGCATCCACAACAGCAGCAAAAACTGCCAACAAGCGTTAGAAAGAGCCAAGAAACGCCCAAAACAACACAAGAAACGCCCAAAACAACACAAGAAACGCCCAAAACAACACAAGAAACGCCCAAAACAACACAAGAAACGCCCAAAACAACACAAGAAAGCATCCAAATAGAGGGAACAAGTGCCCACAACAGCGACAAAAACTGCAAACAAGTACCAGAAACACCAGAGACAGAGAGGACAAAGAGACAGAGAGAGACAGACAGAGAGGACAGAGAAAGAGAGAGACAGAGAGGACAGAGAAAGAGAGACAGAGAGGACAGAGAAAGAGAGACAGAGAGGACAGAGAAAGAGAGACAAAGAGGACAGAGAGAGAGACAGACAGAGAGGACAGAGAAAGAGAGACAGAGAGGACAGAGAAAGAGAGACAAAGAGGCCAGAGAGAGACAGACAGAGAGGACAGAGAAAGAGAGACAGAGAGGACAGAGAGATAGAAAGCAGCGCAACTCCTTCAGGTAGCCGGGGGGGCTAAACGCAGAGAAGATGCCGACAGAGAGGACAGAGAGACAGACAGAGCGAGAGACACAGAGAAAGAGACTAAAAGAGGACAGAGAGACATTAACCTTGATGCTTTGGCAATATTGTTATTTCTGACATTTACGCCAATAAAGCAATTTGAATTGACAGAGAGACACACACAGATTATGAGAGAAATATTATTCTGTGTCTTTGCAGACATGTTGCGTCCCCCTGTCTTTCTGCGTCTCTTTGCAGACATGTTGCGTCCCCCTGTCTTTCTGCATCTCTTTGCAGACATGTTGCGTCCCCCTGTCTTTCTGCGTCTCTTTGCAGACATGTTGCGTCCCCCTGTCTTTCTGCGTCTCTTTGCAGACATGTTGCGTCTCTCTGTCTTTCTGCATCTCTTTGCAGACATGTTGCGTCTCTCTGTCTTTCTGCATCTCTTTACAGACACGTTGCGTCCCCCTGTCTTTCTGCGTCTCTTTGCAGACATGTTGCCTCCCCCTGTCTTTCTGCGTCTCTTTGCAGACATGTTGCGTCTCTCTGTCTTTCTGCATCTCTTTGCAGACATGTTGCGTCTCCCTGTCTTTCTGCGTCTCTTTGCAGACATGTTGCGTCTCCCTGTCTTTCTGCATCTCTTTACAGACACGTTGCGTCCCCTGTCTTTCTGCGTCTCTTTGCAGACATGTTGCGTCCCCTGTCTTTCTGCATCTCTTTGCAGACATGTTGCGTCTCCCTGTCTTTCTGTGTCTCTTTGCAGACATGTTGGGTCTCTCTGTCTTTCTGTGTCTCTTTGCAGACATGTTGCGTCTCCCTGTCTTTCTGTGTCTCTTTGCAGACACGTTGCGTCTCTCTGTGTCTTTCTGCGTCTCTTTGCAGACATGTTGCGTCCCCCTGTCTTTCTGTGTCTCTTTGCAGACATGTTGCGTCCCCCTGTCTTTCTGCGTCTCTTTGCAGACATGTTGCGTCCCCCTGTCTTTTTGCGTCTCTTTGCAGACACGTTGCGTCTCTCTGTGTCTTTCTGCGTCTCTTTGCAGACGCGTTGCGTCTCTCTGTGTCTTTCTGCGTCTCTTTGCAGACATGTTGCGTCTCTCTGTGTCTTTCTGCGTCTCTTTGCAGACGCGTTGCGTCTCTCTGTGTCTTCCTGCGTCTCATTGGGGTCTCTATAATTTAATGAATCCATTCACTTCCTCTGTCCTCACATGCTGAAATTTCACAGCTGCCAGTCTGTCCCAGACATCTGGTAATCACCACGGCAACTGATGTCTTCAGCTGAGTGACAGCTCTCAAAGAAAAAAGAAAAAGAAGGACACGGTCCAGTTCTCTCTCTCTCTCTCTCTCTCTCTCTCTCTCTCTCTCTCTCTCTCTAGCCAACACCAACCAACTTCCTGTCCCTGAGCTCGTTAGTCGTCTCCACCCTCTCCTTCAACGCGTCCTCAACTCTCGGGGGACGTCCCGGCTAATCACACACTCAACAGTAGCTCCGCAGTGTGAAACACAATCACGATCACTGTCATGGTGAGTACATACACCCCCCCCCCCCTAGGCTGGTATTTATGCATGCAGGTGTTCAAAGTATCTAACTATTCAGGCGCCCGGTTAGCTCAGTTGGTAGAGCGGGCGCCCATATGTACATTTATTTTTCAATAAAGGCCTAAAATGCCCACAAAAATAAATAAATAAAAATAAAAATAAAAAATATATCTAACTATTCTCAGCACGTCCTAGCTGTGACGTCATCACGTCATGTGACCTCGGGTCCCAAAACGAGCTGAGAACTAGCATTGGACGCTGGCTCACCATCTCATTTTTTATAAAGATTATTTTTTGGACATTTAGTCCTTTACAGATGAAGACATGAAAGGGGAGAGAGAGAAGGGGGGGAATGAAATGCAGCAAAGTGCCCCAGGTGGGAGTCAAACCCGCGGCCGCTGCGTCGAGCAGTAACCTCCATGTACGTGCGCCTGCTCTACCAGCTGAGCTAACCCGCCATCGGCACACCATTCCTACTGAGACTCTGGTCCATAGAAAGAAAATGGACAGAAAAGCCATTTTCATTCAAGTCAACGTGGCAGAATGGTCAGAGAAGCAGCCATTTTTATGTGTACCGTTGCCATGGTAACATATTGACTTCCGATAACATTTGTCTAGCGACGTTAGCGGTGCGCTGACCCTCGGCTGTTGGGTCCAGAGGATCCGTCTACACATCAGGGCTAATGACTCAATTTATAGCTATAAATTGAGTCATTAGCCCTGATGACGACTTTTCTAATTGTTTTTATTTGCAGATTGTTTCTTTGACTGTCATTTAATTTTCTAATGAGCCATAAAGTCTTACACTTTCCTTCTTTTTTTAGAGTTATTTTTTTTAGTCTCGACATCTTTGACGCGTGATCTTGTTCCGTCCCCATTTCCCCATGCATTGCTGTCTGAGTGACTGTGAACACAAATCTTTGAAACCGCTCCAGAACTGAGCTTGAACCGGGCTGCAATGTAACCCTACAGGACAGACTCAGAATATTATTCTAAGTGTCTGACAACATTATGGGATGGATCCCTACGGAGATAGAGCTTTTAGTTAAAGAGGAAGATCCGACATCACCATCACCAAACCCACCAGACTCCATGTAAATAATCACTACTTTTAGCGTGTATAGAGCAGCATATCTCCACCAGACTCCATGTAAATAATCACTACTTTTAGCATGTATAGAGCAGCATATCTCCACCAGACTCCATGTAAATAATCACTACTTTTAGCGTGTATAGAGCAGCATATCTCCACCAGACTCCATGTAAATAATCACTACTTTTAGCGTGTATAGAGCAGCATATCTCCACCAGACTCCATGTAAATAATCACTACTTTTAGAGCGTATAGAGCAGCATATCTCCACCAGACTGCATGTAAATAATCACTACTTTTAGCGTGTATAGAGCAGCATATCTCCACCAGACTCCATGTAAATAATCACTACTTTTAGTGTGTATAGAGCAGCATATCTCCACCAGACTCCATGTAAATAATCACTACTTTTAGCATGTATAGAGCAGCATATCTCCACCAGACTCCATGTAAATAATCACTACTTTTAGCGTGTATAGAGCAGCATATCTCCACCAGACTCCATGTAAATAATCACTACTTTTAGCGTGTATAGAGCAGCATATCTCCACCAGACTCCATGTAAATAATCACTACTTTTAGCATGTATAGAGCAGCATATCTCCACCAGACTCCATGTAAAAAATCACTACTTTTAGAGCGTATAGAGCAGCATATCTCCACCAGACTGCATGTAAATAATCACTACTTTTAGCGTGTATAGAGCAGCATATCTCCACCAGACTCCATGTAAATAATCACTACTTTTAGTGTGTATAGAGCAGCATATCTCCACCAGACTCCATGTAAATAATCACTACTTTTAGCATGTATAGAGCAGCATATCTCCACCAGACTCCATGTAAATAATCACTACTTTTAGCGTGTATAGAGCAGCATATCTCCACCAGACTCCATGTAAATAATCACTACTTTTAGCGTGTATAGAGCAGCATATCTCCACATGTAAATGGGTGAATTAAGAGTTTATTCCAACCAGACCAGAGAGGTGATTGTTGGAACAGTGGAAAGATGAACCAAGACGACTTTAGACGGTTTAATTTTGTTTCCGTCCACTTTGAATAAAGTTTCTTTAATGATGATAAAAGTACAAATTATTAACATGGAATCTGGTGGATGGAAACTGAAGGTGAACAATTGCCTTTACGTTACATCGCAGTAGACACAAAAACATTAAAAACAGAAGTTACCCTTTAACAAGCTGCACATTTTAGATCTCACTGGTTCCCTACTGTTGATTTTCTCTCTTTATCTTTGTTTTGTGTAAAGCACATTGTCACGCTGGTTGTACACGCTATACACATCAAGTGTATTATTATTAAAAGTAAAAGTGCCATGAAGTTAAGCTGCTCTCTAATTTCGGCCCAACTTTGTCCTTGTTGGATTTTTAATCTCTCTTCTAAACCCAACGTCTGTTCGAGCTGTTTGTCTGGAACAGATCCCTAACCTTGGACGCAGTCTCACCTGTTCTTCCTCTCGGGATTATTTTAGACATTTTAAGCAGAAAAGCCAAGAAATCCTCTTCTACCTTGTTAAATATTCATGCCTGAATGCGAGACAGAAGAGGAAGAAAGAGCAGGAGAAAAAGCTCTTTTGTCGTCGTCATGTGAAAGGCAAATATAAGCCGGAAATTAAAACTGCACAGGCATAATTTCTCTCACACACACACACACACATATATATATATATATATATATATATATATATATATATACATATATATATATATATGATAAAATAATCTGTACTGCAATTAAGCATGCAGAAGAAGAAGCTTTCTCTGAGAAATAAAGATCACTTCTAAGCTTCTTGGTAATCAAGCTGACGGAGATAGAGCACGGCCGCTTAAAGGTCCCATGACATGCTCTATAGACCTTAGTGGTCCCCTAATACTGTATCTGAAGTCTCTTTATATAGACCTTAGTGGTCCCTAATACTGTATCTGAAGTCTCTTTATATAGACCTTAGTGGTCCCCTAATACTGTATCTGAAGTCTCTTTATATAGACCTTAGTGGTCCCCTAATACTGTATCTGAAGTCTCTTTATATAGACCTTAGTGGTCCCCTAATACTGTATCTGGAGTCTCTTTATATAGACCTTAGTGGTCCCCTAATACTGTATCTGAAGTCTCTTTATATAGACCTTAGTGGTCCCCTAATACTGTATCTGGAGTCTCTTTATATAGACCTTAGTGGTCCCTAATACTGTATCTGAAGTCTCTTTATATAGACCTTAGTGGTCCCCTAATACTGTATCTGGAGTCTCTTTATATAGACCTTAGTGGTCCCCTAATACTGTATCTGAAGTCTCTTTATATAGACCTTAGTGGTCCCCTAATACTGTATCTGAAGTCTCTTTATATAGACCTTAGTGGTCCCCTAATACTGTATCTGAAGTCTCTTTTATATAGACCTTAGTGTGTGTGTGTGTGTGTGTAAAAATATTTCAACTTTTTCTCTCAAAACATTTAAAACATCAAACCCACACAACAACCGCTGCAGGGCCAGCTCAGACCTCATGCATATGTGAAGTCCTCATAAAAACACCAGGAAGCTCAGCTCGCGGGGGGGGGGGGGGGTCACCGGGCATCGGGGGGGGGGGGGGGGGCTTGATTGCCCCTGAACCCTGAGGCTTACCCTCCGTCAGGCCCATGTGGATGCTCCAGTAGTTCTGCAGACACTGCAGCTCCTTCTTCATGCCCCTCTTGCAGCGGCAGTCGTACAGCGGCGAGTCCTGCAGCACCTCCAGCGCCCCCTGGCACTCCCGCGAGGCCCGCATGGCGCTGCGCTCCTTGTCCCCCCCCGACAGGCACTGGCGCATGATGCGGTAGCGGGAGCTGCACTGGCTGTTCTGGTTGCAGAGTTCAGACGCCCGGACGCAGTCCAGGGGTTCCCTCCAGCCGGGGGAGCCCAGCTCCGAGTCGCACACACACACATCTGGAGAAAGGGGGGCAGAAAGGAGGCGTTAAAACCCTAATGAGGACTAAAATGCACCGGAAATAATGTGAAATGTCCAGTTATTACTTTAGATATTACAGTTCAAATCCCAGTAGTCTAAGTATTACTGTAAAAAAAAATCACAATATAACCACTATAGTATACTGTAAATACTGCAGTAAACTACTGTATTTTTACTTTTTTATCTTATTATTATTATTTTAGTTTCTATGCTGCTCATATCTGGAACAAACTGCCAATAAACTGCAGATCTGCTGCTACTCTCAGTTCTTTAATGGTCCCTTTGCTTATACAGGACCCGCGAAATCTCGCGAGATCTCATGGGTCCTCGAGACTTCAGCGGTCCGTTCCGCAACAGATCTGGACCTGATCCGAACTTTTTTCCAACTTTTTTTCTCAAAATATTCAACTTTTTGAATGCTTAGGGAAGTTTTTTAGGGGCTGAAATTTTTGTAAAATTCTGATTTTTTTCTAAACTTTTTTTCTCAAAATATTTAAAAGAACTTCTCAAAATATTTTGACGTTTTTTCTGAAAATTATCAACTTTTTTTCTTAAAATATATATTATATTACTGTTTCCAAATGTAACGTCTTAGAGGAACTTTTGTAAAATTCAGATTTTTTTTTTAACTTTTTCTTTCAAAATATTTAAAAGAAATATTCAAAATATTTTGACTTTTTTCCTGAAAATATTTCATATTTTTTCCTCAAAATCATCCGTCCTTTACAAAGCCAAACGGGTGCAGCCGTGTTTCCAAATGTTAATGTTTTAGCAGATCTTTTTCCAAAATTCTCATTTTTTTCTGGCTTTTTTTCTCAAAATATTTTGATTATTTTCCTAAAATATTTCGACTTAGTTTCTCAAAATATTTAAAAGAACTTCTCAAAAATATTTTGACGTTTTTTCTCAAAATGATCAACTTTTTTTCTTAAAATATATATTATATTACTGTTTCCAGATGTAACGTCTTAGAGGAACTTTTTCTAAAATGTAATATTTTTTCTGACTTTTTTTCTCAAAATATTCAACTTTATGAATGCTTAGTGAAGTTTTCTAAGGTGCTGAAATTTTTCTAAAATTCAGATTTTTTTTTATTTTTTCTCTCAAAATATTTAAAAGAAATGTTCAAAATATTTCATATTTTTTCCTCAAAATCATCCGTCCTTTACAAAGCCAAACGGGTGCAGCCGTGTTTCCAAATGTTAATGTTTTAGGGGAACTTTTCCTAAAATTCTGATTTTTTTCTGGCTTTTTTTTCCTCAAAATTAGAGCTGACAGACGCATTTATTTCTTTTTTAATGACAGTTACTTAATTTACACCAAGTTTAATTTTAGTTAAAAAAAACAAAAATACATATTTAAAAGAGAGAGATCATTTTCCTAAAATATTTCGACTTTGTTTCTCAAAATATTCAACGTTTTTGAATGTTTAGGGGAGTTTTTTAGGTGCTGAAATTTTTCTAAAATTCACATTTTTTTGTACTTTTACTCTGAAAATATTTAAAAGAACTTCTCAAAAACATTTTGACTTTTTTCTTAAAATATTTTGACTTTTTTTCTTAAAAGTCTGAATGTGTGAAAGGCTTTAAACCACTTCCTAACACGCAGGAAACACACTGAGCAGTTCCCCTTTTACTAGAAACCCGGGGAAGAGGGACCTAATGGGGATGATGGTCGCTGGGACGTCCAATTGATTTTTATTTGTTTCTAATTATTGTCTGATTGTGTGTATGTATATGTATGTACATGTATGTGGGTCCATGTGTATGTACGTATTTGTATATACTGTATGTATATTATTTATTTTTCTCAACTGTCTATATTAATAAACTTAACTGTTTATTGTCTGATATTTCTTAGTTGGAATGGGGAGGATATGGGTGATTTTGAATCACTACTTTTAGCGTGTATAGAGCAGCATATCTCCACCAGACTCCATGTAAATAATCACTACTTTTAGCGTGTATAGAGCAGCATATCTCCACCAGACTCCATGTAAATAATCACTACTTTTAGCGTGTATAGAGCAGCATATCTCCACCAGACTCCATGTAAATAATCACTACTTTTAGCGTGTATAGAGCAGCATATCTCCACCAGACTCCATGTAAATAATCACTACTTTTAGCATGTATAGAGCAGCATATCTCCACCAGACTCCATGTAAATAATCACTACTTTTAGTGTGTATAGAGCAGCATATCTCCACCAGACTCCATGTAAATAATCACTACTTTTAGCGTGTATAGAGCAGCATATCTCCACCAGACTCCATGTAAATAATCACTACTTTTAGCGTGTATAGAGCAGCATATCTCCACCAGACTCCATGTAAATAATCACTACTTTTAGCGTGTATAGAGCAGCATATCTCCACCAGACTCCATGTAAATAATCACTACTTTTAGCATGTATAGAGCAGCATATCTCCACCAGACTCCATGTAAATAATCACTACTTTTAGCATGTATAGAGCAGCATATCTCCACAAGACTCCATGTAAATAATCACTACTTTTAGCATGTATAGAGCAGCATATCTCCACAAGACTCCATGTAAATAATCACTACTTTTAGCATGTATAGAGCAGCATATCTCCACAAGACTCCATGTAAATAATCACTACTTTTAGCATGTATAGAGCAGCATATCTCCACCAGACTCCATGTAAATAATCACTACTTTTAGCATGTATAGAGCAGCATATCTCCACCAGACTCCATGTAAATAATCACTACTTTTAGCGTGTGTAGAGCAGCATATCTCCACCAGACTCCATGTAAATAATCACTACTTTTAGCGTGTATAGAGCAGCATATCTCCACCAGACTCCATGTAAATAATCACTACTTTTAGCGTGTATAGAGCAGCATATCTCCACCAGACTCCATGTAAATAATCACTACTTTTAGCATGTATAGAGCAGCATATTTCCACCAGACTCCATGTAAATAATCACTACTTTTAGCGTGTATAGAGCAGCATATCTCCACCAGACTCCATGTAAATAATCATTACTTTTATGTGTAGAAGCAGCATATTTATATTTACCTATTTACATATTGATGTCAATATATATAGTTAAAACTATAATACATTTCATTAACAGATGTGTCTTCTCATCAAAAGTGACACTTGTAAACTGTATTTTACATTAATGAACAAAAAATCTATTAAAAATAGACGTTAGTATAAGAAATAAGAACCACTACATGGCAGAAGGGAACTTTACGAGAACAGTGAACGCATCACACGTTGAATAGCAGCTTGCCTAAGAAAACCTTGCAAAGAAAACCTTGAATAAGACGAAAACATGAAGACGTATTATTGTTCTATTAGACCGGTTATAAACCGTTTTCATCTTCCTACGTGGAATTTGAATCTCTTCGCTGGAGTTTTGAACAGAACCTTGAACAGAAAGCAGTGGTTTTATTTAAGCAATGTGGTTTTATTAAAGACTCGGCACCTTTACCAGAACCGGGGCTGGCCGGTGGCGTCGGCAGTCCAACTGAGTAAAGACAAGTTAAAGACAATAAGCAAGAAAAAAGGTCCATGACATCCAATGTTAAAGGGCCCATGTTCTGCTCATCTTCAGGTTCATATCTGTATTTAGAGGTTGTACCAGAATACGTTTCCATGGTTACATTTTCAAAAAAAACACCAGATTTTTATTGTACTTCACATTGCTGCAGCTCCTCTTTTCACCCTGTGTGTTGAGCTCTCTGTTTTAGCTCCAGAGTGAGACATCTCACTTCTGTTCCATCTTTGTTGGGAGTTGCACATGCTCAGTACCTAGGTAAGGACTACTAGCCAGTCAGAAGCAGAGTATGAGGGTCCTGACAGTACCTAGGTAAGGACTACTAGCCAGTCAGGAGTAGAGTATGAGGGCCCTGACAGTACCTAGGTAAGGACTACTAGCCAGTCAGGAGCAGAGTATGAGGGTCCTGACAGTACCTAGGTAAGGACTACTAGCCAGTCAGGAGCAGAGTATGAGGGCCCTGACAGTACCTAGGTAAGGACTACTAGCCAGTCAGGAGCAGAGTATGAGGGTCTTGACAGTACCTAGGTAAGGACTACTAGCCAGTCAGAAGCAGAGTATGAGGGCCCTGACAGTACCTAGGTAAGGACTACTAGCCAGTCAGAAGCAGAGTATGAGGGCCCTGACAGTACCTAGGTAAGGACTACTAGCCAGTCAGAAGCAGAGTATGAGGGTCCTGACAGTACCTAGGTAAGGACTACTAGCCAGTCAGAAGCAGAGTATGAGGGCCCTGACAGTACCTAGGTAAGGACTACTAGCCAGTCAGAAGCAGAGTATGAGGGCCCTGACAGTACCTAGGTAAGGACTACTAGCCAGTCAGGAGCAGAGTATGAGGGTCCTGACAGTACCTAGGTAAGGACTACTAGCCAGTCAGGAGCAGAGTATGAGGGTCCTGACAGTACCTAGGTAAGGACTACTAGCCAGTCAGGAGCAGAGTATGAGGGTCCTGACAGTACCTAGGTAAGGACTACTAGCCAGTCAGGAGCAGAGTATGAGGGCCCTGACAGTACCTAGGTAAGGACTACTAGCCAGTCAGAAGCAGAGTATGAGGGCCCTGACAGTACCTAGGTAAGGACTACTAGCCAGTCAGAAGCAGAGTATGAGGGTCCTGACAGTACCTAGGTAAGGACTACTAGCCAGTCAGAAGCAGAGTATGAGGGCCCTGACAGTACCTAGGTAAGGACTACTAGCCAGTCAGAAGCAGAGTATGAGGGCCCTGACAGTACCTAGGTAAGGACTACTAGCCAGTCAGGAGCAGAGTATGAGGGTCCTGACAGTACCTAGGTAAGGACTACTAGCCAGTCAGGAGCAGAGTATGAGGGCCCTGACAGTACCTAGGTAAGGACTACTAGCCAGTCAGGAGCAGAGTATGAGGGCCCTGACAGTACCTAGGTAAGGACTACTAGCCAGTCAGAAGCAGAGTATGAGGGCCCTGACAGTACCTAGGTAAGGACTACTAGCCAGTCAGGAGCAGAGTATGAGGGCGTGCCACACACACTTACACAAGAATAATAACCAAGGGGGTAAGCGAGCGTCCACAAAGCGGAACTCCCACGGCGCCATTTTAATGCTACCAAGCCATCACTTGCTGTTAGCATCCCATTGACTCCCATTCATTTTGGCGCCACTTTGACAGTGAATAACTTTCCATATGAAGCGTTTAAAGACTCTATTTGTCCGTTGTTTATTTCTAAAGAAACACGACGATGTATAAAAGGCTCCGTTAGCTTGTAGCTCACGTTACGGCTCCGTAGCAGACGTTTTTATAAAAACAGGCTAACGATTGTGTCGTAACCACGCGACTTAACGTCGCACAGTAGAGGAATTACCGTATTGTCAGGAGTTTGGACTCCATCAGCTGTTTAGGTTTAATTACTAATGCTAACTAGCATGTTAGTTAGCAGTAATTAGCCTGTGGCTATATTACGTTGGTCTTTTTCACTTTGTAATATATATATGACACAATAAAGTAAAAGGGAAAAAGCCAAAAAGCATATGAGCACATTAAAAAAAATGTCAGAAAAAAACGCTGATGGAAGTGACAATAAACATAACAAAAACGTCGAAAAAACGTCAATGTTGAAAAAATCTACATAATTAAAAAAAAATTAATCAACAAAAAATGTAAACAACAACAAACCCTAAAAACGTTTTAAAAAAGCAACAAAAAAACGCAGAAAAAAAATGACCAAAAGGATTTTGGGAGGGGGGGGGAATCGACATTTAAAACAATTTAAATTAAAATACATCTAGAAAAAAAAAACAATAAATGTTGAAAAATGTCAAAAAAAACCGACCTAAATGTTGAAATCGACAAAAAGACACAACAATGTAGGACCTCGCTGGGTCGGAATGAGGTTTTAATGTGACTCGTGCACCTTTACCAAGATAATAAAGGTGGGGGGGGGGGCTATGGATAAGTGAGAGGATGGGTGAGGGGGGGGGGGGGTACTCGGGGTTTAGCCTACTCACCCAACACAAACACCAAAGTGATGATCAGGATCATTTCGCGTCCGGTAGTAATCCACAAATCACAAAGAACAGACCCGGTCTCCCGCGCCGCCCGGTCCGGTTCCCCCTGTTTCTTCTCCCGGTGTCTCTCACTCCCTCTCTCGTTCCCTTTCTACGCAGGGAACCCATAAACCTGTCGCCGACATGGTGGAGTGAGCAAAGACTCCTGGAGACGGTACCGACCGGGCAGCCTGGACCCTGGAGACGGTACTACCGGGGAAAAGACCCCTGGAGACGGTACTACCGGGGAAAAGACCCCTGGAGACGGTACTGCCGGGGAAAAGACCCCTGGAGACGGTGCTGCCGGGGAAAAGACCCCTGGAGACGGTACTACCGGGGAAAAGACCCCTGGAGACGGTACTGCCGGGGAAAAGACCCCTGGAGACGGTACTACCGGGGAAAAGACCCCTGGAGACGGTACTGCCGGGGAAAAGACCCCTGGAGACGGTACTGCCGGGGGAGACGGTACTGCCGGGGAAAAGACCCCTGGAGACGGTGCTGCCGGGGAAAAGACCCCTGGAGACGGTACTGCCGGGGAAAAGACCCCTGGAGACGGTACTACCGGGGAAAAGACCCCTGGAGACGGTACTCCCGGGGAAAAGACCCCTGGAGACGGTACTGCCGGGGAAAAGACCCCTGGAGACGGTACTGCCGGGGAAAAGACCCCTGGAGACGGTACTACCGGGGAAAAGACCCCTGGAGACGGTACTGCCGGGGAAAAGACCCCTGGAGACGGTACTGCCGGGGAAAAGACCCCTGGAGACGGTACTACCGGGGAAAAGACCCCTGGAGACGGTACTCCCGGGGAAAAGACCCCTGGACACGGTACTGCCGGGGAAAAGACCCCTGGAGACGGTACTGCCGGGGAAAAGACCCCTGGAGACGGTACTGCCGGGGAAAAGACCCCTGGAGACGGTACTGCCGGGGAAAAGACCCCTGGAGACGGTGCTACCGGGGAAAAGACCCCTGGAGACGGTGCTGCCGGGGAAAAGACCCCTGGAGACGGTACTGCCGGGGAAAAGACCCCTGGAGACGGTACTGCCGGGGAAAAGACCCCTGGAGACGGTGCTGCCGGGGAAAAGACCCCTGGAGACGGAAGCCTACTACCGGGGAAAACGGTAGCCTACTACCGGGTAAAAGACCCCTGGAGACGGTGCTGCCGACCGGGCAGCCTGGACCCCCCTCTGCACACACGGAGAAGTATTCACGGAGTCCGTGGAGAGGACAACATATTCCGCTGGAGCAGAGTGTTCCGGAGTATCCACGGTTTCATCCGGAGAAACACCCCCTTCCCTCGGTGTAGTCCGGCTCCTCCGTGCACGTTGAGCGTTAAAACATCCAGGCGCTCCGGTCCGTTAACGGTACTCCAACTTTCCCGGAGGTTGGCACTCAGAAACGGAGACGGACGTGAGATCAGACCGTGCCGCTCCCGCTCTCCTCTTCTCCCTGGCTGCACATTAAATATGGATATTATTGATAATATTGATAACAGTATGACCGCGTGCGCAAGTTAAATCGATGGACTGCGCTCCGGAGCAGCCTGCTGCGTAACTGGCGCGCGTGTCCTCCCGGTAAACGTCGCTCTCTCATCCACTCCGCTCGCGCCTCCTTCTGCAAACTCAGTGCAGCGGACAGAAGAAAACCGAGACCACCCCCCCCACACACACACACACTCTCCCCTCCTACCTTATACTTACACACACACACACACACACACACACACACACACGCGCGCGCGCGCGCGCACTTACATGCACACACGCACAAACACACACACATACATACACACACACACACACACATACACACACATACACACATACATACACAAACACACACACATACATACACATACGTACACACACACAAACAAGCACACTTACATACACACATGCACATACACACACATACACACATACATGCATACACACAAACACAGACACACGTACACACACACACAAACACACACACACAAACACACACACACGCACCCAAACACACACACACACACACACACACACACTGCTCTTTAACCTTTTTTAATCTAAATTTAAGAGATTCTGCATTTGTTTCCAGTTTATAATCCGTTCCAAAACATGTTTTATAATTCAGGTCTGATTTATTTCATATTCATATTCCATAAAAGCAAAATGTTTTATATGTATATTTATTTCTCTTCATTTAAATGTCTGTATGTTTTAGGCATTGTGGATTCTCCAGAAGTCTCCAAAATCATTTAATACAAAATAAATGTGTCGTATATGTTTTCAGTTTGGTGAACTGACCCTGCTAAAATGGATTAAGCCAGTAGTTGTTGTTTTTTAACTTTCCTGAACAACTGGAGAAACAGCATTATAGCAAGATAGAGTACAAGACATAACAACATCACAACATAGAGTACAAGACATAACAACATCACAACATAGAGTACAAGACATAACAACATCACAACATAGAGTACAAGACATAACAACATCACAACATAGAGTACAAAACATAACAACATCACAACATAGAGTACAAGACATAACAACATCACAACATAGAGTACAAGACATAACAACATCACAACATAGAGTACAAGACATAACAACATCACAACATAGAGTACAAGACATAACAACATCACAACATAGAGTACAAGACATAACAACATCACAACATAGAGTACAAGACATAACAACGTCACAACATAGAGTACAAGACATAACAACGTCACAACATAGAGTACAAGACATAACAACGTCACAACATAGAGTACAAGACATAACAACGTCACAACATAGAGTACAAGACATAACAACGTCAAAACATAGAGTACAAGACATAACAACATCACAACATAGAGTACAAGACATAACAACATCACAACATAGAGTACAAGACATAACAACATCACAACATAGAGTACAAGACATAACAACGTCACAACATAGAGTACAAGACATAACAACATCACAACATAGAGTACAAGACATAACAACATCACAACATAGAGTACAAGACATAACAACATCACAACATAGAGTACAAGACATAACAACGTCACAACATAGAGTACAAGACATAACAACGTCACAACATAGAGTACAAGACATAACAACGTCACAACATAGAGTACAAGACATAACAACATCACAACATAGAGTACAAGACATAACAACATCACAACATAGAGTACAAGACATAACAACGTCACAACATAGAGTACAAGACATAACAACGTCACAACATAGAGTACAAGACATAACAACATCACAACATAGAGTACAAGACATAACAACGTCACAACATAGAGTACAAGACATAACAACATCACAACATAGAGTACAAGACATAACAACATCACAACATAGAGTACAAGACATAACAACATCACAACATAGAGTACAAGACATAACAACATCACAACATAGAGTACAAGACATAACAACATCACAACATAGAGTACAAGACATAACAACGTCACAACATAGAGTACAAGACATAACAACGTCACAACATAGAGTACAAGACATAACAACATCACAACATAGAGTACAAGACATAACAACATCACAACATAATGCACAAGACTACACAAGGTACATGTGGATACATGAAGGAATTTTTTGTGGTGACTCCGGAGGAAAAACAAACAAAAAGAGACCGAGGCAGTCAGACGGAAGCGGGGTGGGGGGGATAGGGGAGGGCATGTATGGTGTGGAGTGAGAGTTGTGTGTGTGTGTGTGTGTGTGTGTGTGTGTGTGTGTGTGTGTGTGTGTATAGTATGAAGCGTCAGACTGTCCGAGTTGTTAGAAAGTTCAGTTCATTCGGCCTTGCCATGGAGATAAGACAATGGAGTAGATAGTAGTCCAGCTGCAGACTGGAGGAGGGGGGGGGGGGCATAGATTACAATTTCAATCCAATTTAGGTAGATTCGGCGAAATTTGACCAAATCAATGTCCGTCAATCAATACCACTCGCCCTGAGCGTCATACGTGCATCCAATTCATGAGGTGCCCTCTGCGCCCCCCCAGACCGGTCTGAGATGGTCTGAGTTCACTGGCCTGGTCAGCCCTCAGATGTAGAACCTTCATCCTCTCAATCACTCCATGTAGGCACTCTTTAAGTTCCCCAGACAGCTGGTGGGTAAATTTGCTGGCGGCTGTCTTACCAATTTTCCGATAGGTCAGGAAGACCCCAACTCCGACGACCAGGAGCCCCACCAACAGAATTCCAATTATCCAAATATCTTCAACGTCTTCCACAGTCAGAACGTCCAGGCAGACCGCTTGCCAATCCTCCCAGGAATCACGAGCGTAGCCTGCAGGGAGCGTCCCACTGGGGCGGACCGGCTCCGCCTGGGGCGGACCGGCTCCCACTGGGGCGGACCGGCTCCGCCTGGGGCGGACCGGCTCCCACTGGGGCGGACCGGCTCCCACTGGGGCGGACCGGCTCCCCTTGGGGCGGACCGGCTCCCACTGGGGCGGTGCCGGCTCCCACTGGGGCGGACCGGCTCCCACTGGGGCGGAGCGGCTCCCACTGGGGCGGACCGGCTCCCCCTGGGGCGGACCGGCTCCCCCTGGGGCGGACCGGCTCCACCGGTGAAGCATGCTGGGGTGAAAACATCTTGTTAATAGCGCTGAGCGACCAGTTAATCAATTCCATGTCAAATGTTCCAGGAAAACAGCAGGCAGGGGACAAAGAGAAAAGAGAAAAGTTCCACACAACAAGGTAGACGTTTCTGTCAGCTGTCTTTTCTCCGTTTCTTTCTTTTCTCCATTTCTGTCTTTTCTCCATTTTTGTCAGCTGTCTTTTCTCCGTTTCTGTCAGCTGTATTTTCTCCGTTTTTGTCTTTTCTCCGTTTTTGTCAGCTGTATTTTCTCCATTTTTGTCTTTTCTCCGTTTCTGTCAGCTGTCTTTTCTCTGTTTTTGTCTTTTCTCCATTTATGTCAGCTGTCTTTTCTCCATTTCTGTCTTTTCTCCATTTCTGTCTTTTCTCCATTTCTGTATTTACTCCGTTTCTGTCAGCTGTCTTTTCTCCATTTCTGTCAGCTGTCTTTTCTCCATTTCTGTCTTTTCTCCATTTCTGTATTTACTTCGTTTCTGTCAGCTGTCTTTTCTCCATTTCTGTCAGCTGTCTTTTCTCCATTTCTGTCAGCTGTCTTTTCTCCATTTATGTCAGTTGTCTTTTCTCCATTTCTGTCAGCTGTCTTTTCTCCGTTTCTGTCAGCTGTCTTTTCTCCATTTATGTCAGTTGTCTTTTCTCCATTTCTGTCAACTGTCTTTTCTCCATTTCTGTCAGCTGTCTTTTCTCCATTTCTGTCAGCTGTCTTTTCTGCATTTCTGTCAGCTGTCTTTTCTCCATTTCTGTCAGTTGTCTTTTCTCCATTTCTGTCAGCTGTCTTTTCTCCATTTATGTCAGTTGTCTTTTCTCCATTTCTGTCAGCTGTCTTTTCTCCATTTCTGTCAGCTGTCTTTTCTCCATTTCTGTCAGCTGTCTTTTCTCCATTTCTGTCAGCTGTCTTTTCTCCATTTATGTCAGTTGTCTTTTCTCCATTTCTGTCAGCTGTCTTTTCTCCGTTTCTGTCAGCTGTCTTTTCTCCATTTCTGTCAGTTGTCTTTTCTCCATTTCTGTCAGCTGTCTTTTCTCCATTTATGTCAGCAGTCTTTTCTCCATTTCTGTCAGCTGTCTTTTCTCCATTTCTGTCAGTTGTCTTTTCTCCATTTCTGTCAGCTGTCTTTTCTCCATTTCTGTCAGCTGTCTTTTCTCCATTTCTGTCAGTTGTCTTTTCTCCATTTCTGTCAGCTGTCTTTTCTCCGTTTCTGTCAGCTGTCTTTTCTCCATTTCTGTCAGCTGTCTTTTCTCCATTTCTGTCAGTTGTCTTTTCTCCATTTATGTCAGTTGTCTTTTCTCCATTTCTGTCAGCTGTCTTTTCTCCATTTCTGTCAGCTGTCTTTTCTCCATTTATGTCAGCTGTCTTTTCTCCATTTCTGTCAGTTGTCTTTTCTCCATTTCTGTCAGCTGTCTTTTCTCCATTTCTGTCAGCTGTCTTTTCTCCATTTATGTCAGTTGTCTTTTCTCCATTTCTTTCAGCTGTCTTTTCTCCATTTCTGTCAGCTGTCTTTTCTCCATTTATGTCAGTTGTCTTTTCTCCATTTCTGTCAGCTGTCTTTTCTCCATTTCTGTCAGCTGTCTTTTCTCCATTTATGTCAGTTGTCTTTTCTCCATTTCTGTCAGCTGTCTTTTCTCCATTTCTGTCAGCTGTCTTTTCTCCATTTCTGTCAGCTGTCTTTTCTCCATTTCTGTCAGCTGTCTTTTCTCCGTTTCTGTCAGCTGTTTTTTCCGGTGCAACCCCCCTCCTCCTCCTCCACCTCTGGTCACCCCCCCTGAGTGCCAGCGTCTCGGCTCCATCGGGGGACTATGTCTCGGCTTCTCCACCCCTTTAAAAATCACTGTATTTCATAACGATGGAGTCTAATCTCCAAAGACTCGGTACATTCCAAATTATATGCATGAGCACAATAAATCTTTGCATACCTGCAACCAAGTCTCTCCTGATTGAAATAATATCTGAATATAAGCAGACGTGTGCTTGAAGTTCACAAAGCGGTGGAAACAAAGGAATTAAGGAGAGAAAAGTGTGACAACCCGAAGCAGATGCAGTCGGTGGGAAATCCCTTTTACAACCCAGTGCACGCAGCTCTCAGACAGCTCCAGGATTACTCTGTCTCCTTAGCCTCCGTTTCTCTCCATCTCTACATAGCTTCCTAAATGCAACTTGTGGGTTATTAGTATATAACGGCCCTGCATGCGTTTCATATCAAAATGTTCAGGACAAGCTCGTCTCTCTGTGCAGCGACTGTAAATATAAGAGATAAGAGATAACTTGACCCCAAAGCTAAAAAGCTGGTTTGCCTTTTTGCATTCTTTTAATTCTCTTGTGAATACACACCTTAACTCAGAGTAGTTTTGTTGAAATAAGTTTACCAAAAGCTTATTTTCACAAAACAGACCACGACGGACACGTTTGACTCGCCATGAAAAGAGGACACAGAGAAGATTCTGCTCGTCCAGACACACGAAGGTTAATAAACACACTGAGAAAACATCGCTCTCATCCACTAAAGCCCGTCTCTGATTGCTCTTCTCTCTCTCCCCTCTCTCTCTCTCTCTCTCTCTCTCTCTCTCTCTCTCTCCCTCTCTCTCCCCCTCTCTCTCTCTCCCCCTCCCCCTCTCTCTCCCCCTCTCTCTCTCCCTCTCTCTCCCCCTCTCTCTCCCCCTCTCTCCCTCTCCCCCTCCCCCTCTCTCTCTCCCTCTCTCTCCCCCTCTCTCTCTCCCTCTCTCTCTCCCCCTCTTTCTCCCCCTCTCTCCCTCTCCCCCTCCCCCTCTCTCTCTCCCTCTCTCTCCCCCTCTCTCTCTCCCTCTCTCTCCCCCTCTCTCTCTCCCCCTCCCCCTCCCTCTCCCTCTCTCCCCCTCTCTCTCTCCCTCTCTCTCCCCCTCTCTCTCCCCCTCTCTCTCTCCCTCTCTCTCCCCCTCTCTCTCTCTCCCCCTCTCTCTCTCCCCCTCTCTCCCTCTCTCTCCCCCTCTCTTTCTCTGAACTTCCTGCCACGCTGACCTCTTTTACCTTGGCCGCTTGCCGCTAATTGAATTACAGCAACCAGGAGTAAAAGGCAATCACAATTAACACTGATTAGTGAGGGGAAGTCAGAGGATGGATACATCAGCCATGGCCTGATTGGAGGACATTAGGCGGGGGGGGGGGGGGAATGAAATGATTCCCACCCACAGTCTTTAGAGGGGGGGGGGGAGTTAGGCCAGAAGTTAAACAGCACTCCCAATCAAGACAGAGTCACTCTGCATGTCATCACAACGAGCAGGTGTGTGTGTGTGTGTGTGTGTGTGTGCAGGTGTACGTGTGTGTGCAGGTGTACATGTGTGTGTGCAGGCGTACGTGTGTGTGCAGGTGTACATGTGTGTGTGCAGGCGTACGTGTGTGTGCAGGTGTACGTGTGTGTGTGCAAGTGTATGTGTGTGTGTGCAGGCGTACGTGTGTGTGTGCAAGTGTATGTGTGTGTGCAGGCGTACGTGTGTGTGCAGGTGTACGTGTGTGTGCAGGTGTACGTGTGTGTGCAGGTGTACGTGTGTGTGCAGGTGTACGTGTGTGTGTGCAGGTGTACGTGTGTGTGTGCAGGTGTACGTGTGTGTGTGCAGGCGTACGTGTGTGTGTGCAAGTGTATGTGTGTGTGCAGGTGTACGTGTGTGTGTGCAAGTGTATGTGTGTGTGCAGGTGTACGTGTGTGTGTGCAGGTGTACGTGTGTGTGTGCAAGTGTATGTGTGTGTGCAGGTGTACGTGTGTGTGTGCAGGCGTACGTGTGTGTGCAGGTGTACGTGTGTGTGTGCAGGTGTACGTGTGTGTGTGCAAGTGTATGTGTGTGTGCAAGTGTATGTGTGTGTGCAGGCGTACGTGTGTGTGCAGGTGTACGTGTGTGTGTGCAGGTGTACGTGTGTGTGCAGGTGTGCGTGTGTGTGCAGGTGTACGTGTGTGTGTGCAGGTGTACGTGTGTGTGTGCAGGTGTACGTGTGTGTGTGCAAGTGTATGTGTGTGTGCAAGTGTATGTGTGTGTGCAGGCGTACGTGTGTGTGCAGGTGTACGTGTGTGTGTGCAGGTGTACGTGTGTGTGTGCAGGTGTACGTGTGTGTGTGCAAGTGTATGTGTGTGTGCAAGTGTATGTGTGTGTGCAGGCGTACGTGTGTGTGCAGGTGTACGTGTGTGTGTGCAGGTGTACGTGTGTGTGCAGGTGTGCGTGTGTGTGCAGGTGTACGTGTGTGTGTGCAGGTGTACGTGTGTGTGTGCAGGCGTACGTGTGTGTGTGCAAGTGTATGTGTGTGTGCAGGTGTATGTGTGTGTGTGCAAGTGTATGTGTGTGTGCAGGCGTACGTGTGTGTGCAGGTGTACGTGTGTGTGTGCAGGTGTACGTGTGTGTGTGCAAGTGTATGTGTGTGTGCAGTTGTACGTGTGTGTGCAGGTGTGTGTGTGTGTGCAGGCGTACGTGTGTGTGCAGGTGTACGTGTGTGTGCAGGTGTACGTGTGTGTGCAGGTGTGTGTGTGTGTGCAGGCGTACGTGTGTGTGTGCAGGTGTACGTGTGTGTGTGCAGGTGTACGTGTGTGTGTGCAAGTGTATGTGTGTGTGCAGGTGTACGTGTGTGTGCAGTTGTACGTGTGTGTGCAGGTGTGTGTGTGTGTGTGCAGGTGTACGTGTGTGTGTGCAAGTGTATGTGTGTGTGCAGTTGTACGTGTGTGTGCAGGTGTGTGTGTGTGTGCAGGCGTACGTGTGTGTGCAGGTGTACGTGTGTGTGCAGGTGTACGTGTGTGTGCAGGTGTACGTGTGTGTGCAGGTGTGTGTGTGTGTGCAGGCGTACGTGTGTGTGTGCAGGTGTACGTGTGTGTGTGCAAGTGTACGTGTGTGTGTGCAAGTGTATGTGTGTGTGCAGGTGTACGTGTGTGTGCAGTTGTACGTGTGTGTGCAGGTGTGTGTGTGTGTGCAGGCGTACGTGTGTGTGCAGGTGTACGTGTGTGTGTGCAGGCGTACGTGTGTGTGTGTGCAGGTGTACGTGTGTGTGTGTATGCAGACGTACGAGTGTGTGTAGGGGTTCGTTGTTTTTGCTGTTTTTCTTAACACATGCATACATGTCCCGGGACCTCCGTGGACAGTTGGGAAGCTCAAAGGTATAACGTGAGAAATGGATCATTTAAAACGACTGACGTTGCCTGGTGACTTTGTTTCTTTCATAACTCCCATTCAGCGAGAAAAACTTTCATCATTCTCTCACTGCGGCTCAGAGGAAACATGATCCGACTTCAGATTTAGATGTGATGATTATAAATGATAACAAATATTCCCTGGGTAACTTGTGTTTTTATTCATCAGCACTGTGAAATGTAGCTCCTGATAAGTTGCACACAGTCAGATCTGAAATGATTTGGCGATAATCAGACTTTTAATTCATGCTTTAAGTTTTTGGTGTTAGCTGCTGTATTACTTGTGTTACTCATCTTAACACATAGGGTCATAAATATCAATAATTCATGTTTATAATGTCAACTATAGACTACATCATTTAAAAATTTAGTTAATTTAAAGATCTTCGGGGACAGAGGTTAGACACAAAGACAGAGGACGGGGGCGGGCTCTATACACGCTAAAAGTAGTGATTATTTACATGGAGTCTGGTGGAGATATGCTGCTCTATACACGCTAAAAGTAGTGATTATTTACATGGAGTCTGGTGGAGATATGCTGCTCTATACATGCTAAAAGTAGTGATTATTTACATGGAGTCTGGTGGAGATATGCGGCTCTATACATGCTAAAAGTAGTGATTATTTACATGGAGTCTGGTGGAGATATGCTGCTCTATACACGCTAAAAGTAGTGATTATTTACATGGAGTCTGGTGGAGATATGCTGCTCTATACACGCTAAAAGTAGTGATTATTTACATGGAGTCTGGTGGAGATATGCTGCTTTATACACGCTAAAAGTAGTGATTATTTACATGGAGTCTGGTGGAGATATGCTGCTCTATACATGCTAAAAGTAGTGATTATTTACATGGAGTCTGGTGGAGATATGCTGCTCTATACATGCTAAAAGTAGTGATTATTTACATGGAGTCTGGTGGAGATATGCTGCTCTATACACACTAAAAGTAGTGATTATTTACATGGAGTCTGGTGGAGATATGCTGCTCTATACACGCTAAAAGTAGTGATTATTTACATGGAGTCTGGTGGAGATATGCTGCTCTATACACGCTAAAAGTAGTGATTATTTACATGGAGTCTGGTGGAGATATGCGGCTCTATACACGCTAAAAGTAGTGATTATTTACATGGAGTCTGGTGGAGATATGCTGCTCTATACACACTAAAAGTAGTGATTATTTACATGGAGTCTGGTGGAGATATGCTGCTCTATACACACTAAAAGTAGTGATTATTTACATGGAGTCTGGTGGAGATATGCTGCTCTATACACGCTAAAAGTAGTGATTATTTACATGGAGTCTGGTGGAGATATGCTGCTCTATACACACTAAAAGTAGTGATTATTTACATGGAGTCTGGTGGAGATATGCTGCTCTATACATGCTAAAAGTAGTGATTATTTACATGGAGTCTGGTGGAGATATGCTGCTCTATACACACTAAAAGTAGTGATTATTTACATGGAGTCTGGTGGAGATATGCTGCTCTATACACGCTAAAAGTAGTGATTATTTACATGGAGTCTGGTGGAGATATGCTGCTCTATACATGCTAAAAGTAGTGATTATTTACATGGAGTCTGGTGGAGATATGCTGCTCTATACATGCTAAAAGTAGTGATTATTTACATGGAGTCTGGTGGAGATATGCTGCTCTATACACACTAAAAGTAGTGATTATTTACATGTAGTCTGGTGGAGATATGCTGCTCTATACATGCTAAAAGTAGTGATTATTTACATGGGGTCTGGTGGGTTTGGTGATGTCGGGGCTGTTTCATGTTAAACTAAAAGGATCTTCCTCTTTAACTAAAAGCTCTATCTCTGTAGGGATCCATCCCATAATGTTGTCAGACACTGTCCTGTAGGGTTACATTACAGCCCGGTTCACAGCTGCCGGTTGCAGCGTTCTCAGTCAATATCTAACGAGTCCACTCTGTCTGGAAAGATAAGAACCGAGTCTTTTGTCAAACGGTTTGCAGCGTTTAGCAGCAACCACGCTGGAGAAGAAGCACAGCTGTGTAGGTGTTCATTCTGCAGCAGCAGCTTGGTGTCGGTTGCACGGGACTTAATTAAACGTCAGCGGTGTTTAAGTACATGATGTTTGGAATCACACTGACTTCTTTAACCAGCTGGAGGGACGTTGCTGCTGCAGAGACAGACTCTCCATCCGTCTGATTACAAAAGAATCAACCCTCGTGTTGGCTTCCCGTCAAAATTGAAAATCAACACTTTTGACGCTTTCTTTCAATGTTTGTCACTTTTTTTGACGTTTTCAACACTACGTAACACTAACTTATTAACTTTAGTATAACAGTTATTTTTGGAATTTATGGTCAATAAACCTCATTTATAGGAAATTATACCTAATGTTTGAGCATTGTGTGGAATCAATCATGTTATTTTGGGGAATTAAAAAGAACATTGATATATGACAACATGAGGACAACATGAGGACAACATGAAGACAACATGGGGGCAACATGAGGACAACATGAAGACAACATGAGGACAACATGAGGACAACATGAAGACAACATGAGGACAACATGAGGACAACATGAAGACAACATGAGGACAACATGAAGACAACATGAGGACAACATGAAGACAACATGAGGACAACATGAGGACAACATGAAGACAACATGAGGACAACATGAGGACAACATGAAGACAACATGAAGACAACATGAGGACAACATGAGGACAACATGAGGACAACATGAAGACAACATGAGGACAACATGAGGACAACATGAGGGCAACATGAGGACAACATGAGGACAACATGAGGGCAACATGAAGACAGCATGAGGACAACATGAAGACAACATGAGGACAACATGAAGACAACAAGAGGACAACATGAAGACAACAAGAGGACAACATGAACACAACACGAAGACAACATGAAGGTTAAGACACTGTCCTCCCCGAAAAACACCCACATAGGTGGTTTGTTGATGTTTCCAGTGGCGCCCTCTAGTGGCCGTAGTCGTTCTGAAGGAGCAAAGCAGGAAGTTTGATGGCGTTTCTCCATCAACGGTCCCGGCTCGACCGCGGTGCCTTGTCCTCGTTTCTCCGTTGCAGGTAAGTGCCGCCTCATGGGTGAGGCGAGTCGTGGCTGGTCGTCATAGCAACAAACTGTGTGTGTGTGTGTGTGTGTGTGTGTTACTCAGAGGTCACTAAAGGTCATCCGCGCTGATCAAATCGATGCCTTTAGGTGGTTTAAACACCGCTGTCGATGAGAATCCATCGGCTCATCATCAGCTAAAGCGTTGTTGTTTTCTACACAATATATACTAACTACACACACACACACACACACACACACACACAGGTACAGACACACACACACACACAGGTACAGACACACACACACACACACACACAGGTACAGACACACACACACACACAGGTACAGACACACACACACACACACACACAGGTACAGACACACACACACACACACAGGTACAGACACACACACACACATACAGGTACAGACACACACACCCACACACACAGTTACAGACACACACACACACACAGGTACACACACACACACCTGTGAGGCGGTATCACTGAGACGTATTCGTCAGGTTACAAAGCTGCGAGCTGTAATTGGGGCTTTTCTGCCCCCCTCTCACCCCCCCCTCCCCCCTCTCACCCCCCCCCCCCCTCTCACCCCCCCCCCCCCGCGCTGACAGTGATTACATTTAATTTAATTTCTCTCTCCTCCACAGGGACGCTCAGATAACATTAATTAGTTTTCTCTTTTAACTTCTCTACCACAACCCTTATGTTCCTGCGGCTTTTTATGCAAAGGGATGCACGTCTGCCTGTCTGTCTGTCTGTCTGTCTCTCTACCTGTCTGTCTGTCTGTCTCTCTACCTGTCTGTCTGTCTGTCGGTCTGTCTGTCTGTCTCTCTACCTGTCTGCCTGTCTGTCTGTCTGTCTCTCTATCTATCTGTCTGTCTGTCTGTCTACCTGTCTCTCTACCTGTCTATCTGTCTGTCTCTCTACCTGATGCTGGAACAAGTATTCACGTCCTTTACTTCCATTTTAGACACACACACACACGCTCTGGACATACATGACAACATGAGGACAACATGATGACAACATGAAGACAACATGAGGGCAACATGAAGACAACATGAGGACAACATGAGGGCAACATGAGGACAACATGAGGACAACATGAAGACAACATGAGGGCAACATGAAGACAACATGAGGACAACATGAGGGCAACATGAGGACAACATGAGGGCAACATGAAGACAACATGAAGACAACATAAGGGTAACATGAAGAGAACATGAGGACAACATGAAGACAACATGAAGACAACATGAGGACAACATGAGGGCAACATGAAGACAACATGAGGACAACATGATGACAACATGAGGACAACATGAGGACAACATGAAAACAACATGAGGGCAACATGAGGACAACATGAGGACAACATGAAGACAACATGAGGACAACATGAGGACAACATGAAGACAACATGAGGACAACATGAAGACAACATGAAGACAACATGAAGACAACATAAAGACAACATGAGGACAACATGAGGACAATATGAGGACAAAATGAGGACAACATGAAGACAACATGAGGACAACATGAAGACAATATGAGGACAACAAGAAGACAATATGAGGACAACATGAGGACAACATGAGGACAACATGAAGACAACATGAGGACAACATGAGGACAACATGAGGACAACATGAGGACAGGAGACGGCGGTGTGATTCCTCATTTATTCTTCCAGCTGGACCCCGGGTCGCCCCGTAGTCGGGGGGGCCAACGCTTTGAGACTCACGGAGAGGACTCGGGGGTGGGGGGGGACCCTGAGACCTCAGGGAGAGGACTCGGGGGTGGGGGGGACCCTGAGACCTCAGGGAGAGGACTCGGGGGTGGGGGGGGACCCTGAGACCTCAGGGAGAGGACTCGGGGGTGGGGGGGACCCTGAGACCTCAGGGAGAGGACTCGGGGGTGGGGGGGGGGGACCCCCAGGGGTCACGTGAGATCGTATCCAGGAGTGCTTCTGGGAAATCTAAAGTAATAACTGGAGATTTCAGACATTATTCAGTGAATTTTAAAGATTTCTGTTCACTCAAACTCAGAAACACGAGTGAATAACCCTGTAGGCTTGTAGTTCTTTCTTTCTTTCTTTCTTCTTGTGTTTCTTTGTTGTTTTGGGGTTTATTTACCTTTCTGTCAGCAGGATGTGTCCCGGCTGCAGACAGCGCTCCTCCACTAACAGATGATGAATGGCGCGTCTCTGGAGAAACACGAGCGTGAATCGGAGGTTTTATTATTATTATATTATTTAACTGCTTTCATCTGACTGCGACAGAAGAGACGTTGTTAATGTGCACATGCAGCTGTGATCCCGAGGTACACCATCAGGCTGGTAAAAATAACATGTAAATTACACAGAGGCAATTAAAATGATTTCCTTTCATGCAGGACATAATGTGACAAAAAGGACAAAAATGGGAAAGGATGTCGAAAAAAAGTGACAAAAAAGTCCAAAAAGAAGTGACTGCTTTCATTGAATTTGTGTTTTTTGTCAATTTTATAGCAATTGGAGGGAATCAATTGGTAAAAGAACTGCAAAAAATAGAGAAAAATGTCAAATATAGTAACAAAAATGTGAAAGGATGTCGAAAAGTGTAACAGAAATGTCAAGAAAAGTGACTAAAATGTGAACAAATGTCAAATAAAGTCACAAAAATGTCAAAAAAGTGACTACTTTCATTGAATTTGTGTTTTTTGTTAATTTTATAACATTTGGAGAAAATCAATTGGTAAAAGAACTTTAAATGAAGGGAGGAAAATGTTAAGAAAAGTCAAATAAAGTGACAAAATGTAAAAAAACAATAGACAAATGTGAAAAAAAAGCTTAAAATATTTTGGGGGAAAAGCCACAAACATTTCAAAAAGCTCAGAAAAAGTCAAGACCGAGTCCAAAGAGGTTCGAGTCCAAGACAAGACCGGGTCCAAAGAGGTTTGAGTCCAAGACAAGACCGGGTCCAAAGAGGTTTGAGTCCAAGTCAAGACCGAGTCCAAAGATGTTCGAGTCCAAGTCAAGATCGAGTCCAAAGAGGGTCGAGTCCGAGTCAAGACCGAGTCCAAAGAGGTTTGAGTCCGAGTCAAGACCAAGTCCAAGACCGAGTCCAAAGAGGTTCGAGTCCGAGTCAAGACCGAGTCCAAAGAGGTTTGAGTCCGAGTCAAGACCAAGTCCAAGACCGAGTCCAAAGAGGTTCGAGTCCGAGTCAAGACCGAGTACAAAGAGGTTCGAGTCCGAGTCAAGACTGAGTCCAGGACAGGAATAAAGGTCTTATGCATGACAGTACCAAGACAATCATTTTGGGTTTCACTTTCCCTCCAATATTATCATCAACATGATAAAGACACCTGGACTCCGAGACCATAGAAAAACGGTCTCAAGTCCGGACTCGAGTCCAAGACCGGACTGGAGTCCTACAGCCCTGTCTGAGGTCACTAGTGCTGAACCCACCAGACTCCATTCATAAAGCTATATTTAGTTTCTGTTGTCGTTGAAGGAAGTGGATTTCACAATGCGAAAATTAAATTAAATTAAATCCAGAAAGTCTCTCGTCTCCTCGGTCGTCCACTTCCATCTGTCTTTGTCCCCCCCCCCCTCCGTCCCCCGTCCTTTTTTCAACAAATTTGACACTTTTTTCAACGTTTGTCACTTTTTTTGACCTTGTACCTTTACAGCATATACTGTAAAATATGAAACCTACAGTAATAACTGGAGATTATTCACAGTGTGCGAGTGATTATCTCCTCTCGGCTGAAGATTGGCATCTGAACGCTGGATGTGTTTATAGCGGCATCA
>CM057252.1:1669858-1672358 GCA_029931835.1 Etheostoma nigrum
AAGACATATGACTGGGATGTGGAAGAGGAGGAAGAGGAGGAAGAGGAGGAAGAGGAGGAAAGGCCAGCAGCCGAATAATTACCAACCTACTAGAGGAATCACTCGTCCGTGCTACATTTGACGAAGTGATCGGCATAACACTGGCTCAGACTCACACTGTATTTGAATACTTTGTCTTCGCTCTCTCTCCAGCTGAAGTGTGTGTCTGTAATTACGTTGTGCGTCTGTGAATGTCAGCTGCCGTCTGCGGTGGAGTCGGATCAGTCTGGCATCTTTAAAAGCTCTGCCTGACAAGTAAATAGCTCGGAAATTGCCTCAGAAGACATTTGTTTTTGGCTTCTGTTTTGATTCCTGCAGAAATGACATTCCTTTTAGGAAATGGCAGACGGAGCGCTGCTTGCTCGTGAGGCGACCTCGTTAGACGCTTCCACTCGGCGTCTTTATCTTCGGCATAATGTCAGCCATTTCATTTCTCCTCTGCACGCACAGATAACCGCTCTGATGATGATAACACTGCTGTTTACACGTCCACAGGCCTCCCATGCAGAAAAATATAGATTTTGTGTTCCCTCTCCGCATTGTTAGAGCTGTTCATTCTGTCTGAGGATGTTAATCCGCTCAGTCATGGACACACACTCCGTCCCCGCTTGGAACATGGAGATTAAAAACATCTCTTGGACTTTGCTTCGGTCGGAGACACTTTCTCTCGAGGAATTGAAGACTAGTTAACACACTTAGCCCTCCGGTTATTCATTTTCTTGAAAAAAAGGTGACATAAATGTTGTAAAAGCTTAAAAAACATCAGAAAAAATGTCAAAAAACTTGTAAAAAGGTGACATAAATTTCGTAAAAGCTTAAAAAACGATGTTAATCTGCTCATACACATTTCTGTCCCCGCTTGGAACGAGATTAAAAACTCCTCTTAGACTTTATCTCAGCTCGTTAACACACTTAACCCTCCGGTTCCCCTTCGAGGGGAACTCGAACTGCGTCGGTTACGACACTATGGGAACGCATAGTGTCGTAACCGACGCAGTGTCTCGTTCCCCTATCTCGGGGAACAAGGGTTACATACGTAACCCGAGACGTTATCCATTCAACACGTTTCTATGCCAGGAATTTGGGTTTCTTACAACCAGAATGTCAAAAAATAACGTGGATGGATCCATGCATCGCTCTTCCAGATGAAGTCAATGATGAGTTCCCTTCATTGAGTTTGGGGGTTTTATTCAATTTCATAGCATTTGAAATTTTTTTTTATAAAAGCTTCAAAAGCATGGGGGGGGGGGGGCAAAAAAAACGTCAAATACAACGCAAAAAATCAACAAAAACATGGCAAAAAACGTGTAAAAAGGCAACATAAATGTCATAAAAGTTTAAAAAAGGTTGGGGAAAACTACAAAAAAACTTGTAAAAAGGTGACATAAATGTGATAAAAGCTAAAAACACATTGGGAAAAATAACAAATAACAAGGAAAAAGGTGACAATCGGCAAAAACATCAGAAATAGTGACAAAAAAATGTGGAAAACACTGGCAATGAAAAAAACGACCCAAAGGTTTTCTTTCCTATATATATATATATATATATATATATATATATATATATATATATATATATATATATATATATAAGGCCTTTGAACACTGAGTTTTCGTGAGTGTGTTTTTTGTTTTCTGTCGTCCTAAAAACTCGTCATGCACGGACGTAGAGCTTGCACGCCGAGTCTAATGCCATTAATCTGTTAAAAGAATACAAAATGGCGTCTGCAGGGAGGAGGGTTTTGTAGTCCTCTCTCTTCTTAAAAAGAGACAAAGAAATGGCAAAAATTGGTCCCTGCAATCCTCCGATTGGGCAGAGCTTCAACTGAAAGGTAACTCCAGGGTTCAGCAACTCACTTTGATGCTTTCTCAAAACAAAATGTATGGCGGGTGAAAGTTTCAGAGCAGCGTGGAAACGCTGCGTGAGCTCGTATTTATTTTTTAACATGCAGAAATCTGGGAGTGGGAGTGTGCGAGGGCATTTAGATTCAGGTAAAAGTCTGACATCAGTAAGACATACTGTATATATATATATATATATATATATATGATATATAGATTTTACTGTAGTATGGACACACCTTCTCATTCAAGCCTGGAGGGGTGTTTGGGGTCATTGTTCTGTTGGAAAATAAATGATGGGCCAAGTAAACGCAGACCGGATGGGATGTCGCTGCAGGAGGCTGTGGTAGCCATGCTGGTTCAGGAGGCTGTGGTAGCCATGCTGGTTCAGGAGGCTGTGGTAGCCATGCTGGTTCAGGAGGCTGTGGTAGCCATGCTGGTTCAGGAGGCTGTGGTAGCCATGCTGGTTCAGGAGGCTGTGGTAGCCATGCTGGTTCAGGAGGCTGTGGTAGCCATGCTGGTTCAGGATGCTGTGGTAGCCATGCTGGTTCAGGATGCTGTGGTAGCCATGCTGGTTCAGGAGGCTGTGGTAGCCATGCTGGTTCAGGATGCAGTGG
>CM057252.1:1682358-1709858 GCA_029931835.1 Etheostoma nigrum
ATAAAAACCTGTCTTTATGGGACTTTAACATAGGGGGGTGTATACTTATGCCCCTGTATTTTAACATAGGGGGGTGTATACTTATGCCCCCTGTATTTTAACATAGGAGGTGTATACTTATGCCCCTGTATTTTAACATAGGGGGGTGTATACTTATGCCCCTGTATTTTAACATAGGGGGGTGTATACTTATGCCCCTGTATTTTAACATAGGGGGGTGTATACTTATGCCCCTGTATTTTAACATAGGGGGGTGTATACTTATGCCCCTGTATTTTAACATAGGGGGGTGTATACTTATGCCCCTGTATTTTAACATAGGGGGGTGTATACTTATGCCCTTGTATTTTAACATAGGGGGGTGTATACTTATGCCCCTGTATTTTAACATAGGGGGGTGTATACTTATGCCCCTGTATTTTAACGTAGGGGGGTGTATACATATGCCCCTGTATTTTAACATAGGGGGGTGTATACTTATGCCCCTGTATTTTAACATAGGGGGGTGTATACTTATGCCCCCTGTATTTTAACATAGGGGGGTGTATACTTATGCCCCCTGTATTTTAACATAGGGGGGTGTATACTTATGCCCCTGTATTTTAACATAGGGGGGTGTATACTTATGCCCCCTGTATTTTAACATAGGGGGGTGTATACTTATGCCCCTGTATTTTAACATAGGGGGGTGTATACTTATGCCCCTGTATTTTAACATAGGGGGGTGTATACTTATGCCCCTGTATTTTAACATAGGGGGGTGTATACTTATGCCCCCTGTATTTTAACATAGGGGGGTGTATACTTATGCCCCCCTGTATTTTAACATAGGGGGGTGTATACTTATGCCCCTGTATTTTAACATAGGAGGTGTATACTTATGCCCCCTGTATTTTAACATAGGGGGGTGTATACTTATGCCCCTGTATTTTAACATAGGGGGGTGTATACTTATGCCCCCTGTATTTTAACATAGGGGGGTGTATACTTATGCCCCTGTATTTTAACATAGGGGGGTGTATACTTATGCCCCCTGTATTTTAACATAGGGGGGTGTATACTTATGCCCCTGTATTTTAACATAGGAGGTGTATACTTATGCCCCCTGTATTTTAACATAGGGAGGTGTATACTTATGCCCCTGTATTTTAACATAGGGGGGTGAATACTTATGCCCCTGTATTTTAACATAGGGGGTGTATACTTATGCCCCCTGTATTTTAACATAGGGGGGTGTATACTTATGCCCCCTGTATTTTAACATAGGAGGTGTATACTTATGCCCCCTGTATTTTAACATAGGGGGTGTATACTTATGCCCCCTGTATTTTAACATAGGAGGTGTATACTTATGCCCCCTGTATTTTAACATAGGGGGTGTATACTTATGCCCCTGTATTTTAACATAGGGGGGTATACTTATGCCCCTGTATTTTAACATAGGGGGTGTATACTTATGCCTCTGTATTTTAACATAGGGGGGTGTATACTTATGCCCCCTGTATTTTAACATAGGGGGGTATATACTTATGCCCCTGTATTTTAACATAGGGGGTGTATACTTATGCCCCTGTATTTTAACATAGGGGGGTGTATACTTATGCCTCTGTATTTTAACATAGGGGGTGTATACTTATGCCCCTGTATTTTAACATAGGGGGGTGTATACTTATGCCTCTGTATTTTAACATAGGGGGTGTATACTTATGCCCCTGTATTTTAACATAGGGGGGTATACTTATGCCCCTGTATTTTAACATAGGGGGTGTATACTTATGCCTCTGTATTTTAACATAGGGGGGTGTATACTTATGCCCCCTGTATTTTAACATAGGGGGGTATATACTTATGCCCCTGTATTTTAACATAGGGGGTGTATACTTATGCCCCTGTATTTTAACATAGGGGGGTGTATACTTATGCCCCTGTATTTTAACATAGGGGGGTGTATACTTATGCCCCCTGTATTTTAACATAGGGGGTGTATACTTATGCCCCTGTATTTTAACATAGGGGGGTGTATACTTATGCCCCCTGTATTTTAACATAGGGGGGTGTATACTTATGCCCCCTGTATTTTAACATAGGGGGGTGTATACTTATGCCCCTGTATTTTAACATAGGGGGTATATACTTATCCCCCCTGTATTTTAAGGAAGAACATTTATTTATTTATTTATGAAACATTATTCATTCATAAAGAAAATTGGTGTCCTTAAAGGTCGGATTTTCCTAAATCTTTTGAATTTAGGAATTAAGATCAATTTTCCAAAAGATGTTTTTTTATTCCTCTTTTTAATCCACTTTAGCCTTGGGGGGGTAGCCCCTGTATAGGTTAAATAACCACACCGGTCGCAGTGTGCAGATATAGTGGAAAGAAAGAATTTTCTAAATGAATGGCACTGAAGGTAACACGGGATTTTGTAAAATCATTTTCATTGTACCCGGTATAAAGACAATAAAGCCCCCCCACCCCACCCCACCCCCCCGACCTACAGTACAGAGTGGTACAGAAACTGTTATCTCGTGTTTAATTCCTTTTATTACTCTCTCTGCATCCAACGAGCATCATTGTTGTTCCATCCGGTTAATGTGCATTTGTGTAGGCCTATAATATAAAAAGAGGATGAATCTGTTTCCTAGCAACTGCTTTAATAGAATTATGTGTGTGTGGGGGGGCGGGGGGGGGGGGTCTAAGTAGTGAGAAGATGTCCCTTTAGAGATCTTGAAAGGAAAAATGGAAAGTGGTCTGTCAATCCAATACGGATCCCTCAGGTCTTTGAGGAAGAAGCTGCTCAGTGAACATCACTTCCTGTTAAATACCACAGTGACGTCATTAAGACGCATACTCGCTCTTCGGCGTGTTCATCAACGCCGTTTGGCCTCCATTGACTTACACTACCTTGCGATAGTGTGTGGATTTACCCTGTAGTGAGTAGTATGAAAGGGCGAAAATCTGTGTGTGTGTGGGGGGGGGGGGGGGCACACAGATTACTCAAAGTGCTTTTACATAGTACAGGAACCATTCTCAGAGGCTGCCGTACAAGGTGCCACCTGCTCATCAGATACACACTCACACACATCTACACACCTGCTCATCAGATACACACTCACACACACCTACACACTCACACACATCTACACACCTGCTCATCAGATACACACTCACACACATCTACACACCTGCTCATCAGATACACACTCACACACATCTACACACTCACACACATCTACACACCTGCTCATCATACACACACTCACAAACATCTACACACCTGCTCATCAGATACACACTCACACACATCTACACACCTGCTCATCAGATACACACTCACACACATCTACACACTCACACACATCTACACACCTGCTCATCATACACACACTCACAAACATCTACACACCTGCTCATCATACACACACATCTACTCACCTGCTCATCAGATACACACTCACACACATCTACACACCTGCTCATCAGATACACACTCACACACATCTACTCATCTACACATCACACACACTCACACACATCTACACTCCGATGGCGCAGCATCAGGAGCAACTCGGGGTTCAGTGTCTTGCCCAAGGACACTTCGACATGGGACTGCAGGGCCAGGGATTGAACCACCAACCTTCCAATTGGCAGGCAACCACTCTACCGCTGAGTCACAGTTGTTGAGTTTTGACTCGTTGTGTTGTTACGATGAATTCCTGCACACTGAGATGAGTGTGAACAGGAAACACAGCAGCAGCTTCTGCTCTCCTGGGACCATTAGAGAGTGTGTCTGATGGTTTTGATTGATAATTTTCTCTCCCGTACTCTAACACACACACACACATACACAGATACACACACACACACACACACACACAAACGCACAGGGTAGCATACAGTGTGTGTGTGATAAGGGAGCAGCAGGTTTGTGTTGATTCAATACGAAACCTATTTTCGCTCCTTCTGCATCTGGGCTGGAAACAATCAGTCCTCAGGGTGATGCTCTTACCCTTATTGATTTTTTTTACATGTGTGGGTGTGTGTGTGTCTGTGTGTGTGTGTGTGTGTGTGTGTGTGTGTGTGTGTGTGTGTGTGTGTGTATATTTGTGTTTTGGAACCACCAAAATAATCCTCATCCATCCCCTCATTCCTCCTTCTCTGGTCCAGCTGAGTTAACCTATACAATCGCCGTATAGGAGGAGAATCAATGACTATCTGCAGACACACACACACACACACACACACACACACACACACACACACTCAAACACACACAAACAGGCTGGACTATCAGACCAACCAGCTCAGCTTGTACATGTGCCTCTGACTTTTGGCTCTTAAAGATTTATGGCTGATGCACTTCAGATTTTCAGGCTTCCTCTGTGTGTGTGTGTGTGTGTGTGTTTGTGTGTGTGTGCGTGTGTGTGTGCGTGTGTGTGTGTGTGTGCGTGCGTTAGTTTCCTTGTACGCTTTTTCGGATGCTCGCGTACCCTTAAACTAACACACACACACACACACACAGTCAAGGGAGAAGCCCATAGAGAGTCCATGAAAGCATCGGAACAAAATATCTTGAAGGATTGGAAATACTTGTGAATGCAAGTGAATTCATATGAAGTGACATTTATCCACCAACTAGGATTTTTTTTTTTTTAAGGATTATTTTATGGGGCTTTTCCCTTTATTAAAGTGACAGTGGATAGACATGAAAGGGGGAAAGACATGGGGGAGGACACACAGCAAAGGACCGCAGGGCAGACTCAAACCCTGGCCCCTGCAGGACTCAACCAACATTCGGGGACACTCTTACTGGGGGGGGGGGCTAGAGGCCGCCCCATAACTAGGATGTTTTAAGAAAAGTATATGTTGTTAAATAATGAAGTTGGGGTAACAAGGTGTACCTATATTCACATTAACTAGCATGTTAGTTAGCAGTAATTAGCCTGTGTCTATGGTAATGTTAACTAGCATGTTAGTTAGCAGTAATTAGCCTGTGCCTATGTTAATGTCAACTAGCATGTTAGTTAGCAGTAATTAGCCTGTGTCTATGTTAATGTTAACTAGCATGTTAGTTAGCAGTAATTAGCCTGTGCCTATGTTAATGTCAACTAGCATGTTAGTTAGCAGTAATTAGCTTGTGCCTATGTTAATGTTAACTAGCATGTTAGTTAGCAGTAATTAGCCTGTGCCTATGTTAATGTTAACTAGCATGTTAGTTAGCAGTAATTGGCCTGTGCTTATGTTAATGTTAACTAGCATGTTAGTTAGCAGTAATTATCCTGTGCCTATGTTAATGTTAACTAGCATGTTAGTTAGCAGTAATTAGCCTGTGCTTATGTTAATGTTAACTAGCATGTTAGTTAGCAGTAATTATCCTGTGCCTATGTTAATGTTAACTAGCATGTTAGTTAGCAGTAATTGGCCTGTGCCTATGTTAATGTTAACTAGCATGTTAGTTAGCAGTAATTAGCCTGTGCTTATGTTAATGTTAACTAGCATGTTAGTTAGCAGTAATTATCCTGTGCCTATGTTAATGTTAACTAGCATGTTAGTTAGCAGTAATTAGCCTGTGCCTATGTTAATGTTAACTAGCATGTTAGTTAGCAGTAATTAGCCTGTGCCTATGTTATTTCCTAACATATACCTACCTCTCCGTCTCTGCTGATTGGGAATGATTGAGATTTCTCTTGGAAGTCTATGCCGTCACTGTGTCTATTTCTTTTACTGTCTATGCAAAAGACACTGTAGAGCCAAATGATGTGTTGCATTCAGGTCCTGTGGGAGTTAACAAGTAACTCCTTAGAAAAACTTGGTTAGGCTGAATGTGTTTAACCTTAAATACACCTTTTACTAAAAAAAATAGTTAAAGATTACTTCTGTCTTCCATGTTCTGTTTTAATTAATGTAAACAATTTAACATTTCAATTAGTTACAGGACAACTCAGTCCTTTATTAAACTGGGGGGCCGTCTCCAGACCCTCTGACTCTAAGAAGACTTTACCTCCTAAAAGCTGAAGTCAGCAGAGTTTTTAAATGAGAAATGAGCTCTGTTGGAAACAAGAGTTGCTGCATCCCATATCACATACTTTATCTTTTTACTTTACTACAAACTGCAGCTGCTCTTACAGTAGTATGCTTTGTTGTCTGCAGACAATTGGTACTTACACAGTTTGCCGTGTTATAATAATGGTAGTATGAGTATGTAACACACCCAGTATCTCTCTCAAACTGCTCCTCGTCCAGGAATGAAGCTAAACTCAATAACTCCTCCCAATCACATGATGTTTTACATCACAGCTCAGACTAGTCTCACGCAGTCTTATGCCCCTGTATTTTAACATAGGGGGGGTGTATACTTATGCCCCTGTATTTTAACATAGGGGGGTGTATACTTATGCCCCCTGTATTTTAACATAGGGGGGTGTATACTTATGCCCCCTGTATTTTAACATAGGGGAGTGTATACTTATGCCCCTGTATTTTAACATAGGGGGGTGTATACTTATGCCCCCTGTATTTTAACATAGGGGGGTGTATACTTATGCCCCTGTATTTTAACATAGGGGGGTGTATACTTATGCCCCCTGTATTTTAACATAGGGGGGTGTATACTTATGCCCCTGAGTTTTAAGATAGGGGGTGTATACTTATGCCCCCTGTATTTTAACATAGGGGGTGTATACTTATGCCCCTGTATTTTAACTTAGGGGGGTGTATACTTATGCCCCTGTATTTTAACATAGGGGGGTGTATACTTATGCCCCTGTGTTTTAACATAGGGGGGTGTATACTTATGCCCCTATATTTTACCATAGGGGGGTGTATACTTATGCCCCCTGTATTTTAACATAGGGGGTTGTATACTTTTGCCCCTGTATTTTAACATAGGGGGGTGTATACTTATGCCCCCTGTATTTTAACATAGGGGGGTGTATACTTATGCCCCCTGTATTTTAACATAGGGGGTTGTATACTTTTGCCCCTGTATTTTAACATAGGGGGGTGTATACTTATGCTCCCTGTGTTTTAACATAGGGGGGTGTATACTTATGCCCCTGTATTTTAACTTAGGGGGGTGTATTCTTATGCCCCTGTATTTTAACATAGGGGGGTGTATACTTATGCTCCCTGTGTTTTAACATAGGGGGGTGTATACTTATGCTCCCTGTGTTTTAACATAGGGGGTGTATACTTATGCCCCCTGTGTTTTAACATAGGGGGTGTATACTTATGCCCCCTGTATTTTAACATAAGGGGGTGTATACTTATGCCCCCTGTATTTTAACATAAGGGGGTGTATACTTATGCCCCCTGTATTTTAACATAAGGGGGTGTATTCTTATGCCCCTGTATTTTAACATAGGGGGGTGTATACTTATGCCCCCTGTATTTTAACATAAGGGGGTGTATTCTTATGCCCCCTGTATTTTAACATAAGGGGGTGTATACTTATGCCCCCTGTATTTTAACATAGGGGGGTGTATACTTATGCTCCCTGTGTTTTAACATAGGGGGTGTATACTTATGCCCCTGTATTTTAACTTAGGGGTGTGTATACTTATGCCCCCTGTATTTTAACATAAGGGGGTGTATACTTATGCCCCTGTATTTTAACATAAGGGGGTGTATACTTATGCCCCCTGTATTTTAACATAGGGGGGTGTATACTTATGCTCCCTGTATTTTAACATAGGGGGTGTATACTTATGCCCCCTGTATTTTAACATAGGGGGGTGTATACTTATGCTCCCTGTGTTTTAACATAGGGGGTGTATACTTATGCCCCCTGTATTTTAACTTAGGGGTGTGTATACTTATGCCCCCTGTATTTTAACATAAGGGGGTGTATACTTATGCCCCTGTATTTTAACATAAGGGGGTGTATACTTATGCCCCTGTGTTTAAACATAGGGGGGTTTGTTAGCAGACGGATTAAAAGACTCAATACAAGTCAATGGAGAGAGGAGAGATGCCCCCCCCCCCCCCCAAGAAGTATTTTACAACGTAAAAGATGACGTTTTCAGATGTGTAGCTGCCTTTAACTGAGGAGTCATCTTAAATGAGAAGGTCAAAGTGCCACTCCTGCTACTGGCATTAATCCCAGCTTGATAACCCCTCACTGTGTTTTATAAGGACAATAAAGCTGAACCTAAAACCCCCAATGAGACAGTCCTACTGTAAGTCAGACTACTATGTATGGGGACATATTAAATCTTACCCTGTCAACACACCCCGTCTCTCTGTCAAACTGCTCCTCGTCCAGGAATGAAGCAGAACTTGATGACCCCTCCCTCCTCCAGCTGCTCTTACAGAGTACATACTGTTGCCTGCAGTCCAGTCTGCAGACAGTCGGGACATCAGACTCTGGGATAACCTCAGCTTCAACTTTGAGCCTCTTGCTCAGATATGCAGCCCAGAGGATTGTGGGTCAGAAATCACGCTGGCTTGCATTTTGCAGAATGAGACCGGGTGCATAGGACGGTTTTTGGCGTACTGTAAGTCATACTACTATGTATTGTTTGTATTGTCATAATAATGGTAGAATGAGTATGTAGCACACCCAGTATCTCTCTCAAAGCACTCATCGTCCAGGAATGAAGCTAAACCTGATAACTCCTCCCAATCACATGATGTTTTAAGAGCTCAGACTAGTTTCATTCAGACAGTCGTTGTCACTGAGCGAGAGGTGAGATGGCGCAAAGAGGAGTTCAGCTGGACCGGGAAACCTTCTCTTGTTCCATCTGTCTGGATCTACTGAAGGATCCGGTGACTACTCCCTGTGGACACAGCTACTGCATGAACTGTATTAAAAGCCACTGGGATGGAGAGGATGGTAAGTACAGCTACAGCTGTCCTCAGTGCAGGAAGACGTTCACACCGAGGCCTGTCCTGCTGAAAAACACCATGTTAGCAGATGTAGTGGAGGAGCTGAAGAAGACTGGACTCCAAGCTGCTCCTGCTGATCACTGCTATGCTGGAGCTGAAGATGTGGCCTGTGATGTCTGCACCGGGAGGAAACTCAAAGCCATCAAGTCCTGTCTGCAATGTCTGGCTTCTTACTGTGAGAAACACCTTCAGCTTCATTTTGAATCAGAGACATTCAAGAAGCACAAGCTGGTGGAGCCGTCCAAGAAGCTCCAGGAGAACGTCTGCTCTCGTCATGATGAGGTGATGAAGATGTTCTGCCGTACTGATCAGCAGCTTATCTGTTATCTCTGCTCTGTGGATGAACATAAAGGCCACGACACAGTCTCAGCTGCAGCAGAGAGAGCTGAGAGGCAGAGAGAGCTCGAGGGGAGTCGACTCAACATCCAGCAGAGAATCCAGGACAGAGAGAAAGATGTGAAGCTGCTTCAACAGCAGGCGGAGGCCATCAATCTCTCTGCTGATGAAGCAGTGGAGGACAGCGAGAAGATCTTCACTGAGCTGATCCGTCTCCTGGAGAAAAGAAGCTCTGATGTGAAGCAGCAGGTCAGATCCCAGCAGGAAAGGGAAGTGAGTCGAGTCCGAGAGCTTCAGGAGAAGCTGGAGCAGGAGATCACTGAGCTGAAGAGGAAAGACGCTGAGCTGAAGAAGCTCTCACACACAGAGGATCACAACCAGTTTCTACACAACTACCCCTCACTGGCACCACTCAGCCAATCAGCATCCAGCATCCAGATCCGTCCTCTGAGCGGCTTTGAGGACGTGACAGCGGCCGTGTCAGAGCTCAGAGATAAACTACAGGACGTCCTGAGAGAGAAGAGGACAAACGTCTCACTGACAGGGACTGAAGTGGACGTTTTACTGCCACAACCAGAGCCCAAGACCAGAGCTGAATTCTTACAATATTCACGTGAAATCACACTGGATCCAAACACAGCAAACACACGGCTGTTATTATCTGAGGGGAACAGGAAAGCAACAGTAATGAGTCAACATCAGTCTTATTCTAGTCACCCAGACAGATTCACTGGCTTGTATCAGGTCCTGAGTAGAGAGAGTCTGACTGGACGTTGTTACTGGGAGGTGGAGATGAGAGGAGGAGTTTCTGTAGCAGTCGCATACAAGAATATCAGCAGAGCGGGGGGGTATGATGAATGTATATTTGGACGAAATGACAAATCTTGGGCGTTATATTGTAACAACAACAGTTATAAATTTTGGTCCAACAATGTCCAAACTCCCGTCTCAGGTCCTGGGTCCTCCAGAGTAGGAGTGTACCTGGATCACAGTGCAAGTATTCTGTCCTTCTACAGCGTCTCTGAAACCATGACTCTCCTCCACAGAGTCCAGACCACGTTCACTCAGCCCCTCTATGCTGGACTAAGGTTTTTTAGTTATATTGGATCCTCTGCTGAGTTGTGTAAAGTGAAATAGACAGAAGTCATTTAAGGGTTAAATTCTGAGTTTTAACTCTTCATCTTATTTAGTCTCCATGTTTGTTGCTGACAGCTGATTGTTGTCATTCTATTGTTTATGTTTTTCATGTGTTTCCACGTTTTGTGTTGGTTTTTCTTATTTTTTGGCTTTTATCAACAAGCTCTCAATGAGCTCAGTTGAGATCTGTTATTTTACCTGCAGAGGGAAGTCCATATATGGTCGGACAGGTGTGTCTGCAGGTTCACAGCTGTGCTGGGAGGGGTTGACCTGCAGAGACATACAGAGATAGAGACACACAGAGACATAGACACACAGAGACAGAGACACACAGAGACAGAGACAGACATTTCCAGGAGAGAAGTCTGAACATTGTAAAGGTTCTAAATTCTTCTTTTATGTTGTTGACATATTAGAGTCAAAGGTTTTTCCAGACAGGATTTTGGAGATCTCCTTTTATCACTGCATCAATCACAATATGGTGGCAACAGTCATAAAAACACCTGTTGACAGGTTTTTAGATATGAAATGTTCCATAAATCAGTTTGTGAATGATATGTGACCCCCCCCCCTCTGTAAAAACCTTCAGAATATAGATTGGAGTGAAACTGGAAAGTTGGGTGCATGGAAGTGCTGCTGAAGTGGAGATTTTTGGCTCAGTCTGAGAAAAACCCATTTAGAGAAAACGGCCTTTGAACATCTGGATTATACATAACATAACATTAACATCTGGTCATTATAGGAGAAAAGGGTCCAACTAATGAACTAACACATATCAACAGTTAATTACTTACATTAACACAGAGAAATATTACAGATTTTTGGATTACTGCTTTTCTGAAATGTAATGTTTAAATATGCAAATGCTAACTTTTGGTGAATTTAGGAGAACTTTAAACGTGCAAATAACAAAGTTTAGTAAAATAATCTCCTAAATGTGTACTTTGGTATGATGGATTTTAATAAATGGATTTTGATGAAACTCATTATTTCGTATCTGTTGTGTTTTTGTAATTTTTTTCAGCTTGACATTTTTAGTATGGAATCCAAATAAAATGCTTATTAGGATTCTCTGGCAATACAACACTAGCGTACGACAACGTTGTGCATTTTCTTTATACGTGTCACGTGCCTTGTAGTATGTGTATTGTCGGCTAGTGTGTGATTCTCTGCAGGTGTGTGCTGCTGATGACAGGCCCCCAGCTGAGGTTGATCAGCTGATCAGAGCCTAACAGAAGCAGCATGGCTGTGTGCTGGGGTGACGCCTCCGTGGAAGCCAGCAGAGAGTGGGCAGAGAAGTGCTGGGAGCTGCCGTGGGATCTGCTCTGAATCCAACCGGGAATAAAGGGCCGGTACTCGTCTTCCTTTTGGAGATTGTTTTAGGTTGCCTCACGTTGTGCGGACACAATGAGATGACCTTTTTTACCTGGGTTTATTGTTTTAAACTGTTTGCCTCCTCCTCCCCTAGACTACTATGGGTCATAACAGTTTTTGGGGGCTCGTCCGGGATCTTTTGTTTGCGTGGTTTTCATTGTCTGTTGCGGTGAGTCTTTCTGTTTGATATTCCTATGTATCCCTGTGTGCTGTCTCCGTGGCTTTGCTGGTGTGTGATTGTGAAACTGCTTCCTCAGTCCAGGTAGGGTAGTGTCCAGCTGGGCCTAATCAGCCTTTCCTTCAGACACTAGTTTATTGTTTTGCCTTTTTTGATTTCTCGTCAATCTTGGACGAGACTGCGTTCTCCAAAGGGGGCTGGCGTTTCAGGGTTTTGGCCGCTAATGTGTTGCCTGTAAGTTGCCTTGAGCACGGCACGGCTTCAGAAGATAAACAGGGTTTAGTATTGGTTAGGAAGGTCCTCGGGAAGTTTTGTTTCTGTGAGGCAAGGTTGGAGGCCTATTGTGTGGGTTTATTATTAATATCCAACATTAAAATTGGTGTGTCCAGTGTGATTGTGCTTGTGTTGTGGGTAGCGTACGATGGCAGCTTTTCAGTTGGGTGCATTTGTGTCTGACCCTACTTTAGGTACGTTTGACAGGTGTACAAAGAAGGATCTGCATGAGATTGCAGTATATTATGGTATTTCTGTGTCTGTTTCCCTCCATAAAGCTGAGAGAAAGACTTCTGTGTTTGATGGTCTGGTTAGTCAGGGAGTTTTCTCTCTATCTGCACCCGTGTGCGGCCCTGATCTAGCGGTGAGTGCACCTGATGTGACAGATCAGCCTGTTAATATTGCTCCAGTTGTTCAACATGAGGGAGCCAAACGACAGCCAGTCACTTTGCAGCAGTTTGATCCGATGTCAGTCGATTCATCTCCGGGTTCTAAACTGGATGCCAGGTTGAAGGTGCGGTTAATTCAGGTAGAGAGGGAGGAAAAAGAGAGGGATTTTCAGCTATAGTTCCTGGAGTTCTCCATGCTTGTTGGCGCCTAAGTCTGACACTAGTCCTTGCTTCTGTACAGATTTTTGTAAAGTGAATGCTGTTACTGTGTCAGACTCCTTTCCTTTGCCCCGTATGGATGACTGTGTTGACAGGGTTGGACCAGCTGTGTGTATTTCAAAGCTCAATCTGCTCAAAGGATACTGGCAGGTGCCTTTGACAAAGTTGGCTTCTGAAATCTCTGCCTTTGTCACTCCTGATGCATTTATGCAGTACACTGTGATGCCGCTCGGCATGAAGAACCCACCTGACACTTTTCAGCGCCTGATGCGTGTATTAGGAGATGTACCTGACGGCAGTGTGTATCTTGATGATGTGGTGTCTACTCCAGTGAGTGGCAGAGTCACATGTCCAGTCAAGAAACTGTATTCCAACGGCTGGCGGATGCCTTGCTTACCCTTACCTTGGCCAATGTGAGTTTGGTAAGGCCACTGTCAGATTCATCAGCCAACCCTGGACCTGATCCAACTGGATCAGGTCTGCCATGCACCAGCTCTTAATTCTGCTGTCATAGTTTTAGAGCCGGAGGACTTCCTTCTTTTGACACACTGATCTCTCTCCTCTCTCATTCTATCTGAGTGCATACATTTCCCAGAAACACTTGTTACTACCTTACCTCTGGGGAGCTTGTTCCCCGGAGTCCTTATGTCACCCAGCAGTTTTCCTTGGATTAGGGTGGCACCAAAATCATGATTACAGCTGTTGCTGTGGTCCTGCTCCATGCCCTGCTACTACCTGCTATGTTCTGCAGTGCCCTACTACGCCATGAACTACTATAACTACTATTTCTCATTTTTGCAATATCTTTCACTGTGACTGTTATTGCCACTGTTCATCACATTACTGGAATGGTTGGGTCCTTGTAAATTATTGAGTGGTCTAGACCTGCTTAATCTGTAAATTATAGTGTGGTCTAGACCTGCTCGATCTGTAAATTTATAGAGCGGTCTGTCAGGTTCATAACACTTTATCTTACTAAATAACCATGGTCAAGCAAAGAAACGAGACGCAGACGGCAAAATGTGCAGTTAGAGACTTTTGCAAAAGGGAAAGATCCGTGACAGCAACCTGCCTGCCAGCATTGCTTCCACGGAACAGACACCTAGTTACTAAAGCATCTGGTATTATGGTTTATGCCTACACAGAGAAAGGAGGGCAAAGAGCAGGTCTGCCGGGGCACCCTGCCCTTTACCCGACCTCGAAGTTAAGACACTTGGAGACATTTGCTATCTATATGATATGCGGCCGTGGAGACATTTTACTGCCTGGAGGCCCTAACAGCTTTAAAGAAAACATAGTTGGTTAAATGTGCATATAAGATCATAAAACATAAAGCATACATGAATATATGTCAAGCAAGCTATGGATATATGATAAGCATGAAAGCAGTGATTATGATATAGATATGAATGTATGGATTTAAGCATGCAAGATATAATATTCTAAGACACTACTACAGAGAATTGTCTAATAAAGGACTTATAAAACGAATTTCTCTGTCATTTCCCTCCTGTTGTACATTTAACAAACATCAGCAATTATCACTCCGGGTTGCGGTTTTCAATAATTACGTCATCACATGCACACACAGGATAGGATACTTGTTTACTTTCATTAGGGAGAAGGCAAAAAACCCTTTCCGTCTGTTAGAAAGGAAAAATTCCTTCTCGACCCTCCCTTAGGAGCGATCACCCTTTAGGCCAAGATGAGTTCAAAGGTTTATGTGTGGTTTAATACATCATCGTGTGGGCTTGGGACACATTCATCATTTTGAGTAGATTTAGTAGAGAGCTGATGAAACTGGACATGTGCATAGGTGGTCAATGCTTGAGACATAGTACGTTGTATGAGTGCATGGACACAGGGCATCACACATCCCAGTACTATGAAAATTATTACAAGTACTGCTACAAGGGGAGTAACAATTCTAAGCAATAATCCATACCACGGTCCTGAAGTTAACCAGGAGAGGAAATCTCCGCTAACTACATTATCTGCCTCTGCAGCTTCTCTAAGTGCAGTCAAATTAAGAATAGCTTGCTGAATGACACCTGCATCTTTGTCATTATCTGGAATAAAGGTGCAGCACGTAGTACCAATAAGCGCACACACACCACCTTGTGATGCCGTCAACTGGTCTAACACCAGCCTATTTTGTAGGGCGATCAATCTTATAGCGGTCAATTCTTCGCGTATTTTTGACAGGGCTGTTACGGTTGAATTCATGAACAGCCCTACTCGGTAACTGATTGTTTCCATTCTCAGCTCAACTTTACCCACCCCTACCCACGGGAAAAGTGCATGCAAAACTTTTTGGCCATCTGACCACAGCTTGTGGTCTTTGGGGACATCCGATCCCCACACGCTGTCATGGCGTTCAAAAGCACTACGTTTCGCACGTGGGTGGTGGCGGAGCGTTACCATGTACGAGTGATCTGCCGGTTCTACTAGAGCGCAACGACCCACCCAACCTGCCGGTAAATCTAGGAACATGTAGGAGCCACACAGCCAACTGACTCCTAGTTGGCCATATGTTCCCAATGCATCAGGGGCCTGAAAATAGGGCACACAAATTGTACCAGGTGTTGCCTGGGTGGCGTTTAACGTGCCATTGGGCAGTGGTGTACAGGGGGTGTAGACCACGGCGCAATGCACTAGGGAGACTTCTCCCACTTGTACCGGTTCTCCACGTCGTATACGGACACGATTCTCATAGCATGTATATTTGGTACCTGGGGGTATGTGGACCGGACCATAAAGGGGACCATATGTCTCGTTAAACGGTTGACTTACAAATTTAGTGAAGTCCAATTTGCATTTGGGCAATGGCGGGGGCATTTGCCAATTCAGGGTTTCATTCAACAGAGTGGGTGTTAGGGCGGAGGGTAGCGCGTGTAGGAAGATGGTGCTGGCGTCGACGGGTTTCGGGACAACATACGGGTTGTGGGCGGCAATTGGCATACGTGTGCATACATAACAATTTTTGTGGTTCTCAGATTTGGTTACATATTTAGCATAGCGATACCAAAGGTTCAAATCATAGGACGAATTGTAGACCACGTCATTCAAGTCTTTCATGGCTTCGTCGATGAGCATACGGTTTCCATGTGAAACCTGTTGTTGTGGTCCCTTAGTCGCTGTCAGCGACCCGCAGAGGACCAGTAGGACAGAACAAACCCATCCCTTTAGTTCACCCATAGCTGGAGTATAAAGTCTCAGTTGGTTTCTTCTTTCTTCAGCAGACAAAGGTTTTGATACCGTCCGCCCTCCAGCCTATTCGGGGTGTGGGAATGGAATGATCTTTTTACAGTGACTTTGGTGAACCCACGTGGATCGTTCAGCAATCTTTACAGCTGTGGGCGTGGCGATGAGCACAGTGTACGGCCCCTCCCACTTTGGTGATGACCAGCACTTCCTCTTTATCACTTTTATCAGCACTTCATCACCTGGCTGGAGTCTCTGCACCTGAGGAGACAGAGAGGGAGAGATAGGCAGATTACATGCACTTTGAACAGTCCTATCTCTAAACACTTTGCACATCCACTCTGCTAAGAGGGCACCTGGATCTCTCTGCCCAGGGGACCCCTTCCCACAAAGGTAAAATAAATGGTCTGCCGTGAACCACTTCAAAAGGTGTCAGTCCTGTCGTGTTTGGTGTAATTCTCATGTACAACTCTACTAGGGGAAGACACTCTGGCCATGGCTTTCCTGTCTGATCCATAGTTTTCTTTAGCCTGTTTTTTACTGTGCCGTTGGTCCTCTCGACCAATCCAGCACTTTGGGGGTGGTAGGAACAGTGTCTCTTCAGTTCTATGCCTAGGTGTTGTCCTAGCAATGATACTGTCTCGTTTACAAAATGTGGGCCATTATCACTCCAAATTATTCTTAGGATGCCATACTGGGGTATTACCGTTTTAGCGAGTGTTTTGGCTACAGTAATGGCATCAGCTTTTCGTGAGGGTGCTATTATTACCCATTTTGAGAAGGAATCTACCAGAACTAAACAGTACTTGTAAGTACCACTTCGGTTTAGCTCTATGAAATCCATGTGCAGGACTTCGAACGGATGTGACCCTTGTGGGCATTTCCCTCTCTTTGGTCTTACATTTCCCTGCGGATTATGTTTGCAACAGATAATGCATCCTCTACAAAAAATTTTTAGATAAGAATTCAATCCTTTGAAGGTGTGAAACACCTTCTGTATCATATACATCATCCCTGCTGTAGAGACATGGCTTCCGCCATGGCTCACCCTAGCGACTATATGATACAAATTTTTAGGCAAGCAGGGCTTGCCATCTTTCTGATATAGGCCATCAACACAAGTGGCACCATCTGATAGCCAAACATCTTTCTCGGTTTTGGGGGAGTGGTCTTGCATGTTTTTCAGTACTTCTGTAGGAATCGGATTCTGTGGTTCCTCTTGAACCGCTAAGTGTTCTGATCTTACAGCTGCTCTCTTAGCTTCCTCATCTGCTTTTGCATTACCTAAACTGACTGGATCTCGTCGTTTAGTATGCGCTGCACACTTGCAAATAGCTAATCTGTGTGGTAATTGAATAGCCTGTAGTAACATCACTAGCAAGTCTGCATGTTCAACTGTCTTTCCTGTAGAAGTCATCATTCCTCGCCTACTCCACTGAGCAGCAAAACAATGCACTGTTGAAAAAGCATACTGGCTATCTGTGTAGATAGTTACTGATTTGTCTTTCGCCCATTTACAGGCTTCTGTGAGGGCAATTATCTCTGCTGCTTGGGCGGAGTATTTTGAGGGCAACGGCCCGCTAAGCAGCGTCTCTTCTTGTGTCACTACTGCATATCCCACTTGGTTTTCTCCTGTTGACGACCTTGAGGCAGATCCATCAACAAACACGTGAATACTGTCTGGAATTGGGTCATCTTTCAAGTCTTTTCGTGGTTTGCAGTTCTCATTTGTCCGATCTACACACGAATGGGGGTCTCCATCGTCCTCTGTGGGGACCAGTGTGGCGGGGTTCAGTGTGTTACATCTTTTTATCTCTAAATGTGGTTGGGAGAGCAAAGTGGTCATGATTGATAAGTGTCTCGCCGGAGACAAAAAAGTCATCCGGGTTTCGGTTATCAGCATGTCCACAGCATGCGGGACTAGCAACGTGGTTGGATGGAACAACACTACTTCTGCTGAGCTTTGTACCGCGAGGGCCGCGGCACAAACTGCACGCACACAAGGGGGAAGTGCACACGCCACTGGGTCCAGCCTTTTAGAATAGAACGCCACTGGCTGGAGTTTTGAACCGTGCTTCTGTGATAGCACTGAGGTCATGAACTTGGTCCTGCAGTCCACTGACTGGACGAAGGGCTTGGTGTAGTCGGGGAGGCATAACACTCCTGTGTTAGCGATTTGGTCTTTGAGAGCATTGAACGCGTCGTCTCCTTCCGGAGTCCATGTGAGCTCATCCTTCAGAGCTAGGTTTATCTGGTACATCATGTCCAGAAGAGGTTGAGTCGTTTGGGCATAATGGGGTATCCAGCTACGGCAGTAGTTGCAGAGCCCAAGAAATGCCATCATTTGTCTTTTTGTGCGGGGTTTTGGGCTCTGTAAAGCAGCTTGTTTTCTGTCCGTCGTGAGGGCTTTCCCTGTTTGGGAGATCTTGTGGCCCAGGAAGACCACTTCTTCCTGACAGAATTGGAGTTTGTGTTTTGAAGCCTTGTTCCCACAGTTGGCAAGATGTCTGAAAATGCTTATGGCGTCTTTCTCGTTGGCCTCCTTTGTCTTGGAGGCAATCAGGATGTCATCCACATAGACCAGTACTTGCGTCTCTTCACTGTACTTTGCTCCTTCCATGCACGCCATTATCTCCTGAGAGAAAATGGTGGGGCTGTCTGTGAATCCTTGTGGAAGTCTGGTGTAAGTATATCTCTTTCCCTCAAAGGTGAAACCGAACCAGTGTCGTGAGTTACTGTGTAGTGGTATCGAGAAGAAGGCGTTGCTCAGATCCACTACAGTGAACCACTTGTGTTCAGCTTTCAGATTGTTCAGCAAGGTGTGAGGGTCTGGTACACATGGGGCTCTAGTCTGGACTGCTGCATTTACCTGTCTAAGGTCGTGCACTAAGCGCCACGACTCGTCTGTTTTTTTAACTGGGAAAATGGGGGTGTTACATTCACAAGTTGGGTCCTCAACTAGAATTCCAGCTTCCTTCATGTTCTGCACTACAGGGGCAATTCCTTTAATAGCGTCTGGCTTTAGGGGGTACTGTCTTACTCTTGGCCTATAGGATGTCTTGGGGTGTACTTCTACTGGTTTAGCAGTCTTAAGTAATCCTACATCTGTTTTACCTGTAGACCAAAACGTTTGGGGGACTGCTGAAAATGGGTCTACTTTTGTTTCAGCAGCGAGGAATTGCTGTTCAGTTCATGCGTCGAGGTGAATGGTCGGCTTGGCAACCGTCACCCAGTGGACCCCTGTCCGAGTAACTTTCCCTATGCCTTGTACTGTGCACTCATCTCCATGGGGTCCGGGACTCCACTTTTCCTCCATGAGTCCTGACACTCTGGTCACAAGGCGTCCAAGCTGGTACCATTCTCTGGTATCTGGTGATCTGGCCAGTGAGACGTGTGGCTTTCCACTTCCTTTGTAGAGGGCTTTGATCGGGTCTGGTAGTTTCACTGTAGCAGCTACGTCACCGTTCTGGGTGGCATAGACATAGTCTATTGTGATGGTTTGTGGCCCTAGCTTTTTGAACTGTTCTTCATAGGTAGCCACACTGTTGAACATATCCTCAAATGGGTTGTAGAGGAAGGGGTCTACATACACAGGGGGGCGTGGCTTTTCAGGCCTCTCATAATACATAGTCACATGCAATGGCCATTCATTTTGGGGAACAATGTCTGTTTTATCTGGCATGTGTTTCAATAGGTGGCTTACAATGGACCTAGGGGAAGACACTCTGGCCATGGCTTTCCTGTCTGATCCATAGTTTTCTTTAGCCTATTTTTCACTGTGCCGTTGGTCCTCTCGACCAATCCGGCACTTTGGGGGTGGTAGGAACAGTGTCTCTTCAGTTCTATGCCTAGGTGTTGTCCTAGCAATGATACTGTCTCGTTTACAAAATGTGGGCCATTGTCACTCCAAATTATACTGGGGTATTACCGTTTTAGCGAGTGTTTTGGCTACAGTAATGGCATCAGCTTTTCGTGAGGGTGCTATTATTACCCATTTTGAGAAGGAATCTACCAGAACTAAACAGTACTTGTAAGTACCACTTCGGTTTAGCTCTATGAAATCCATGTGCAGGACTTCGAACGGATGTGACCCTTGTGGGCATTTCCCTCTCTTTGGTCTTACATTTCCCTGCGGATTATGTTTGCAACAGATAATGCATCCTCTACAAAAAATTTTTGGATAAGAATTCAATCCTTTGAAGGTGTGAAACACCTTCTGTATCATATACATCATAGGGTACATACATCACTAGGTGTCTGTTCCGTGACAGCAACCTGCCTGCCAGCATTGCTTCCACGGAACAGACACCTAGTTACAAAAGCATAAGCTTTTTATTGAAGGTCGTTGAAGACACACACACACATACAAAGATTTACCGTTGTTTAGTCTAAAGCATCTGGTATTATGGTTTATGCCTACACAGAGAAAGGAGGGCAAAGAGCAGGTCTGCCGGGGCACCCTGCCCTTTACCCGACCTCGAAGTTAAGACACTTGGAGACATTTGCTATCTTTATGATATGCGGCCGTGGAGACATTTTACTGCCTGGAGGCCCTAACAGCTTTAAAGAAAACATAGTTGGTTAAATGTGCATATAAGATCATAAAACATAAAGCATACATGAATATATGTCAAGCAAGCTATGGATATATGATAAGCATGAAAGCAGTGATTATGATATAGATATGAATGTATGGATTTAAGCATGCAAGATATAATATTCTAAGACACTACTACAGAGAATTGTCTAATAAAGGACTTATAAAACGAATTTCTCTGTCACGGTCTAGACCTGCCGTATCTCTAAAGTGTCCTGAGATAACTCTTTTTATGATTTGATACTATAAATAACATTAGATTTAAGTGTGTACTTATCTGATACCTTGTACACATGTTCTAGGATTGTGAGATCATTATATTTAAGGGTTTATGACTGTTTAGTTTAATAACCTTCTGTTGATTTTAAACAAGTAAAGGGAAAATTTAAGAGACTTTGAGTATAAGTCCGAGATGTATGGAGACATCAACAAAACTTGAGGAACCAAGAAGTATTTTACAACTAGAAATGTTGTGTTTTCTGATGCAGAAGACGTTTTAACTGAGGTGTCATTTAAAATGAGGAAACAAAGTCCAAAGTCAAGGTGCCACTCTTCATCCTGGCATGAGTCAATGTTTGATAACCCCTCCCTGTATTGTATAATGGCAATGTAGCTGAACCTTGGACCTGGATCCCTTGATAACACAGTCACGCATACTGTAAGTCACAGTCAGAGTCAGTCATCACTGAGAGGTGAGATGGCGCAGAGAGGAGTTCAGCTGGACCGGGAAACCTTCTCTTGTTCCATCTGTCTGGATCTACTGAAGGATCCGGTGACTACTCCCTGTGGACACAGCTACTGCATGAACTGTATTCAAAGCCACTGGGATGGAGAGGATGGTAAGTACAGCTACAGCTGTCCTCAGTGCAGGAAGACGTTCACACCGAGGCCTGTCCTGCTGAAAAGCACCATGTTAGCAGATTTAGTGGAGGAGCTGAAGAAGACTGGACTCCAAGCTGCTCCTGCTGATCACTGCTATGCTGGAGCTGAAGATGTGGCCTGTGATGTCTGCACCGGGAGGAAACTCAAAGCCATCAAGTCCTGTCTTGTCTGTCTGGCTTCTTTCTGTGAGAATCACTTTCAGTTTCATTATGAATCAGCTCCTTACAAGAAACACAAGCTGGTGGAGCCATCCAAGAAGCTCCAGGAGAACGTCTGCTCTCGTCATGATGAGGTGATGAAGATGTTCTGCTGTACTGATCAGCAGCTTATCTGTTATCTCTGCTTTGTGGATGAACATAAAGGCCACGACACAGTCTCAGCTGCAGCAGAGAGAGCTGAGAGGCAGAGAGAGCTCGAGGGGAGTCGACTCAACATCCAGCAGAGAATCCAGGACAGAAAGAAAGATGTGAAGCTGCTTCAACAGCAGGCGGAGGCCATCAATCTCTCTGCTGATGAAGCAGTGGAGGACAGCGAGAAGATCTTCACTGAGCTGATCCGTCTCCTGGAGAAAAGAAGCTCTGATGTGAAGCAGCAGGTCAGATCCCAGCAGGAAAGGGAAGTGAGTCGAGTCCGAGAGCTTCAGGAGAAGCTGGAGCAGGAGATCACTGAGCTGAAGAGGAAAGACGCTGAGCTGAAGAAGCTCTCACACACAGAGGATCACAACCAGTTTCTACACAACTACCCCTCACTGGCACCACTCAGCCAATCAGCATCCAGCATCCAGATCCGTCCTCTGAGCGGCTTTGAGGACGTGACAGCGGCCGTGTCAGAGCTCAGAGATAAACTACAGGACGTCCTGAGAGAGAAGAGGACAAACGTCTCACTGACAGGGACTGAAGTGGACGTTTTACTGCCACAAACAGAGCCCAAGACCAGAGTTAAAAGACTTAAAAGTTTCAGGTTTGAACAAACAACATCCCAACTCGGACACCATAAAGCAGGGGTCTTCAACTTTTTTAAGCCACAGTCCCCTTAGCTAAAAGAGAGACTGAGAAAGGATCCCCTACTAAATATATTGTATAACATGAAGTTGCATATTACTGGGCCTAGTACGTGAAGGGTGGTCTGAAGCCTTTATACATCTACATTTTTAGTGTGCATAGAATACTACGCTATTAAAATATTTGAAACTTTTTTTTATAATTTGCATGTTTTTGTGGGTTTTGCAAGTGGGTGGCTAGTGACTACCTTACCTATTTTTAGTAATATTATGAATTATTAATACATTACAGTTTTTTACAATCACTTTGCTACTAATTTCAGAACTTTGATGTCATTTTTAAAAACTCTAGACACAAAACTGAAAACGGTCATCACTTGTAACCCAGGCTGTCCAATGTTCAGAACATCGCATTGTGCATTCATATCTTTAAAGAAATCTTGAACTTGCACAATCATTGGTTCATAAAACTAGTTTATTGTGAAATACCATTGAAACGTTATTTTAGATCAGCCACACACAAGCTACCCATAGTTTCACTGTTTCACTGTCATTGTTCGTACAATCATAAAATATTGTAGTACAAAATAGGTGTTACATGTTTCATTATGGTACTAGATGAAAATTCATCCCTGTGAATGTACTGCAGTAGTAGAGAGAATACTACAGACCCAGTGGGATCATTGAGCAAAATCTGAGATGTATTGGTGAAAAACAATACAGTACAATCACAACATAGACGTATTTGAATCAAAGCTTAATAACTAGCAAGGAAATAGAAAAGACAGTACTGTAAAACATCAAATGCAGTGTTTCTCAACTTGCTTGTACTGTAAAAAGCAAAACAAATAAGTGATTACTGTACTTCTACATTATCAACTCTGACATGTGGATCTGGCCTCAGGTTCTCATCTACATCGCAATTAGCCAAACATCTTGGAAAAATCCTTCAGGCATGCCGAGCAATGTGGTATGAGTATATATAAAGTATCTTTAAAGTAAATATCTCAGCCAGGGCTGGGCCTGCATGCATACACTGCAGTACTGTCAATACTGTGAATAGTCTCAGAGTAAAGGTAGTACATGTGTTGTGGTGAGGTTTTTTTGCTTTGGATTCTTTTCCTCTTTTGGTCCTGTTTGTGTCCTAGTGTCCTCCCCGGTCTTGTGTTGTTGGTCCTGTCTTGTGTTTGTATCTTTTCTTCCCGGTCTTGTGTTGTTGGTCCTGTCTTGTGTTTGTGTCCTAGTGTCCTCCCCGGTCTTGTGTTGTTGGTCCTGTCTTGTGTTTGTGTCCTAGTGTCCTCCCCGGTCTTGTGTTGTTGGTCCTGTCTTGTGTTTGTGTCCTAGTGTCCTCCCCGGTCTTGTGTTGTTGGTCCTGTCTTGTGTTTGTGTCCTAGTGTCCTCCCCGGTCTTGTGTTGTTGGTCCTGTCTTGTGTTTGTGTCCTAGTGTCCTCCCCGGTCTTGTGTTGTTGGTCCTGTCTTGTGTTTGTGTCCTAGTGTCCTCCCCGGTCTTGTGTTGTTGGTCCTGTCTTGTGTTTGTGTCCTAGTGTCCTCCCCGGTCTTGTGTTGTTGGTCCTGTCTTGTGTTTGTGTCCTAGTGTCCTCCCCGGTCTTGTGTTGTTGGTCCTGTCTTGTGTTTGTGTCCTAGTGTCCTCCCCGGTCTTGTGTTGTTGGTCCTGTCTTGTGTTTGTGTCCTAGTGTCCTCCCCGGTCTTGTGTTGTTGGTCCTGTCTTGTGTTCCCCTGAGTTTTTCCCTGCCTTCGTTCCCAGTTTTTGTATTTCTTTTCCCCTGGACCCTTTTTGGGAGTTTTTTTGATTTTGGGCCATTTTTGTGCTTTCTGTTGGATTCCGTGTTCATTGGACTGTTTTTTTTGTTAATAAAGTTTATTTGAAGCTCTCACCTGCTGCACTTTTGGGTCCTCCTTCATTCTACATCACCACAACATAAGACCATAGAAACCGTGTCTGAGTAGTGGTATGTTCCAGTAAAGAATGATGATGAAATATTACATCCATAGATAATAGTCTAACTGGTTCATGCTCCACGCTAATTAGTGACAATGAATCTCGGTATCTTGAGACTTTCATGATCTAAACATGGAATATTGTGTCTGTCTCCATACAACTATGTATTAAGAGTAATGCAACAGTTAATTATCATTTTGAGCCGTTACAATTGATAGTAAGATTACTGTGATGACGATCATTTGAAATGTAATGTGTGAATGGCTTTTTGAAGTAGTTTATGTTAAGTTGAGTCATATTGAACAGGTGATCTTTGTTAAATGAACAGATGATCTTAGGTTTATGTTTATTGTATCCAAGAAACTGAAACAAGTGTTAACGTTTTGAAAAAATGTGCATTTTGATCATTGGTTGTAAGTTTTGTGTCTAGTTTTGAAAAATGACGTCAAGGTTCTGAAATTAGAGCCAAAGTGATTGTAAAAAAAACTGTAATTAATTTTAAGATCTTTTTGTAATTCCTCTCATTCTGTCAGTTACTAGTGTTACTTAGCAGAGAGGTATTTTTATGGTAATTTGTGTGTGTGTGTGTGTGTGTGTGTGTGTGTGTGTGTGTGTGTCCTTCAGTTCCAATGAGGGACCGATAGAACCTGCAGCCCTCATTACGGTCAACAAGTGAGCTATGCAGCGAGAACGCTGATCCTCTCTGTAACTCCCAGTGTTAATCAGTCTAATTAATCTTCACCCCTGTCGCCGCTCTCACACACACACACACACACACACACACACACACACACAAACAGGAACATTTATTTGCGGGTACTTGACTCCCCCTCTCCAAATGAGATGGGCTACACGCAGGCTAATAAAGCGGCTAATTGTGTGGTTGTCAGGCGAGATTGATTTGTCTGTTTCAACACTGATAACAGCAGCAATCATCTCCCTCTCCGCTGCTCTGCTGTGGCTGCTTACATTTGACAGCCACGAGGACGTGCATGTGTGTGTGAGTGCGTGCATGTGTGTGTGCGTGCATGTGTGTGTGCGTGCGTGCATGTGTGTGTGGGTGCATGTGTGTGTGCGTGCGTGCATGTGTGTGTGGGTGCATGTGTGTGCGTGCGTGCATGTGTGTGTGGGTGCATGTGTGTGCGTGCGTGCATGTGTGTGTGCGTGCATGCATGCTGGAGATGAGCAGACTTCTGCAACTAACTTGTAAAGACAACAAGGACATCGAAGGTTTTCGGTGCTTTTGTCTGTCCCGAAAAGACTTGGCAGGGGTGTAGTTTTTTTATTCCTCTTTTTAATCAACTTTAGCCTGGGTGGGGGGGGTGTAAACTGATCTTAAGCCACTAGATGGAATGGCCCTGGCCTCCATAACTACTGTCAGAAATCTAGGAGTTATTTTTGATCAGGATATACTGTATCCTTTAACGCCTCTAAAACAACTTCTAGAACAGCCTGTTTTCATCTTCGTAACATCGCCAAAATCAGGAACATCCTGTCTCAGAACGATGCAGAAAAACTAGTCCATGCATGTGGTACTTCCAGGCTGGACTACTGTAATTCTTTATTATCAGGATGCTCCAGTAAGTCCTTTAAGACGCTCCAGCTGGTCCAGAATGCTGCAGCGCGTGTTCTGACAGGAACCAAGAAAAGAGATCACATCTCTCCTGTTTTAGCTTCTCTGCATTGGCTTCCTGTAAAATCCAGAATAGAATTTAAATCCTTCTTCTCACCTACAAAGCTCTTCATGGTCAGGACCTATCTTACCTTGAAGAGCTCTTTGAGCCTTATTGTCCCACTAGAGCACTACGCTCCCAGAATACAGGGTTACTTGAGTCTCTAAAAGTAGACTGGGAGCCAGAGCCTTCAGCTATCAGGCTCCTCTCCTATGGACCAGCTCCCAGTCTGGGTCCGGGGACCAGAGCCTTCTGCTATCCGGCTCCTTTACTGTGGAACCAGCTCCCAGTCTGGGTCTGGGGACCAGAGCCTTTAGCTATCTGGCTCCTCTCCTTTGGGACTAGTTCCTAGTCTGAGTCCAGGGACCAGAGCGTTCAGCTATCAGGCTCCTCTCTTGTGGAATCAGCTCCCAGTCTGGGTTTGGAGAGCAGAGCCTTCAGCTCTCAGGCTCCTCTGAACTGGTACTATAAATAAAATTAAATTGGATTTCCGAGGACTATGGTTACCTGGTCTCTGCAGGGTAAATCCAGACAGCTAGCTAGACTATCTGTCCAATCTGAGGACTATGGTTACCTGGTCCTCAGATCTCTGCAGGGTAAATCCAGACAGCTAGCTAGACTATCTGTCCAATCTGAGGACTATGGTTACCTGGTCCTCAGATCTCTGCAGGGTAAATCCAGACAGCTAGCTAGACTATCTGTCCAATCGGAGTCTCTGTTGACGACTAAAACAACTTCTGAACTTCATGTTCCACCAAAACAACTTCCTTCCTGAGACGATTCAGCAGCGGCACCGTGGCTCCGTCCGGAGCTTAGCCACGCCCACAACGACTGTGATTGGTTTAAAGAAACACCGATAAACCAGAGCAAGTTTATCTCCCATCCGCAGTGCTGTGGAGGAAGGTCTGGACATAAGAGACTTTTCCAATATCCAACAGGGCTGATGCGTTTCTCAGGCGTGTCAGATCACAAATCCACCTTCATTAAAACCTCCATGTTGAGCATTTCTTCTTCTCTAACTGGAGCTGTGTGTTAATGAGGACCGTGAACATGTGAAACATTATTTCTCCTCCTCTCCCTCTCTTTCACTCTCTGTGTATTTCCTCTTTACTCTCACCACGCTGCTTTTTATTCTTAATGCTTATCTGAGCCTGACAGGTACTTCCACAGTGGAGCTCCCAATGGTTACGCTCTTCAATCGAGAATAATTAATCACACTCCGGAAGAAATAGCTCACAGTCTCTCGCCACAAACACAGGAACAAACACACTAGGATTTGTCGTAGGATATGTTCAAATGTTGAAAACGGTGGCTCCTAAAAATATTGGATGAACAGGCAAGAGGAGGAAGCAAACAGAGTTGAAATTCATTTAATCGTGCATGGCTTTAAAAGC